>CM050925.1:14693949-14901240 GCA_027742785.1 Vigna reflexopilosa | reverse complement strand
TTTACCAAGATATACAATCAAATAATTTCTTAACCCAAAACTAAATATCTATTTTTTTTATAAATTTTATACTACTTTTCAACTTAAGAATAATCATATAACTTATTCATTAATATTCTTACCAAATTATTTGTTTTATATTTTTTAAAATTATAAAATATTAGTATGATAGGAATGTGAATGCTCGCGTTTTCACTATGGTATAAATATAATCCAAGATTGTACTTTAAACATCTTTTAGCTTGTTATTTTTGTAAGAGCATATTTTAAATCATGAGTATTATTTACTCTTATTTGAATTGTAATTTCACTGGACGCGAAATTTGAAATTTGCACTTCATTTTTATAAATTATATTTTCTTTGCACATCATCATTTCTACATAATGCAAATAATAGTAATAAAACTCTTAAATTATTTCGTCAACATGAGTAAAATGTAAATTTAATTTTAAAGGATAATTATTTTTAAATTTTAAATTAACTTAAATAAAACATGAAGATTATAAAGCAAAATTTTTAAGAATGATATATTTTACTTGCCTCCTAGTCCGAGAGTAGAAAATATACATATAATGAATGTAATTTTCCGGAAAATAAAGCATATACAACAATTTTTCTTATAACATTTTAGTATATATTTATTTATTATGTCATATAAACATTAGTGGAATACACCACACAAGTTTAGTCCACAAGCTTATATCATTACTTTAATCTTTAAATTTAACTATTTATTATTATTTTGGTCCTTAGAATTTTCGTTAATACGTGTTTAGATCAACCCTCTGTTTTGGGATAAAAAGAAAAGAGAGAAGTTAGTATTGGGTGGGTCCAACCTCCAAAAAATCTCTTTATTAACGAGAAGAGAGTGAAATATTGGGAAACATAATTATTGTGTAGTTCTATATATATACAAACACCCTATGAAGAAATATGTCATTTTAAGAAAAATTTAGTTTTGATCTCTCTTCTTCTTTAGCATCCATCACGTTCATCAAGGCATTGCCAAGATGTTTGGTTCTGAATTAGACCACAAAAGACCCGCATCAAATGAGAAGCTAGTGAGAGTAACTTGGCAACATTCCTCAGGTACTTTGTACCATGAAGAATTTGATGCCATAATCAACCAAATTGACCTTTCTGAAGAATGGTCTTAGGATTTGAATGGCTAGTGACACTGGGAGACATTATTTGGAACATAACAAGTTGTCAATGGAGCTTACTGTTACTGTTGCTGGAGTTTACTGTTGCTGTCAAGATGATGTATTCTTATTGCATAATCACAACTCATGCCACTCACACAACAACACCTGTGTTGATTTCAGAATTATTGAATCAGTTTCAGGGTATTTTTGAAGAACCTACTCAATTACCTCCTATTAAAAGTCTTAATCATAAGATTCCCCTGTTGAAAGGTACTAATCCAGTAAATAAGAGACCATACAGATATGGAGAAAATCGAAAAGACATTATTGATAAAGTTGTTCAAGAGATACTAATGTCTGGTTATATACAGATACAGAACAGCTGCAGTTTTTATGCTAGTCCTGTTGTGTTATTAGTTGGAAAAAAAGATGTCTCTTTGATATTGTGTGTTGATTATAGATTAACAAGGGTACTGTCAAAGACAGGTTTCCAATTCCTTTAGTAGAAGACCTCATGAATGAGTTGAATGGTTCAGTTATTTTTTCAAAATTTGACTTGAGAGTAGGTTATCATCAAGTGAGGATGGATCATCCAGATATACACAAAACTGCATTCACACACAGTGGTCATTATGAGTATTTGGTCCTACCATTTGGATTTACAAATGCCCCCTAGTGCCCCAGCAACTTTTCAAAGTTTTATGAATATTGTTTTCAGCAAATTTATCAGAAATTTTTTTATTAGTTTTCTATAATGATATATTGATTCATAGCAAGAATGGTGATACCTATTACTTGGTGTTGAGGCTCACATAAAATGATATAATACGGCCATAAAAAATTCGAGAATTAAAAAATTTACCACCAAGAATCATGATCACGTTGACAAAAGGAACGTTGGCAGAGTTCAGGATGATGGAGAAACTTGTAAATCTCATCAAGATTCACTTGAAGAAGAAAGCTCAAAAACAGTGAAGAATCTAAGGGTTGGTCACTAATCTTTGAGGTTTTCGGATGTTGGTTCAGTTGGAAAAGAGATTCACAATGTTTCCATCAACTTTGTAGTTGATCAAGGCAGGATTTAGTTTATGTTGGAATTACATGTAATCAGCTTAATTTACAATTTTGTAAATATGGACAGATGTACAATATGAAGCACAAACTCTAACAATGACAGAGGACATGACACAGACATTCCAACACTAGGACACAACATATGCAGAACAAACTGAGACAGAGAAGCTCAGATTAAATGAAGGCAGTAACATAACAAAAGATCTAAATTTAGAATCTCTATTTTTAGATTCCCTTTTAAGAATGTGAAATTATATCTTCAAAGACATCCTCATTTTCAAACCAACTTTTTAAGTTTTACATCCATTTTATTATGATAACCATTCTCACAAAAACAAATGAGGCACTATTTCTAATATTGTATTATATTTCACATTGAATTTTCTAACAGTTTAACAATCTTAGTGTGTCTGACTAGTCGTCTTGGGGGATATGTCTACAAAAATACTCCATCTACATGGAAGTGGAAATTCAAGTATGACAAATTTGTTTAACTAGACATCTATTAAGGACTATCAAAGGCTCATTGTACAGGTCTCAGTATTGAAAATGTCTACAACACCGTGACACATAAAAAAAGAGGACCCTGTACTTCATAAGTTATAGATTATCAGAATCAAAGTCGAAAAAGTGAACTATCACTTTGAACAAATTGTAACCTCCAAGATGCATACCCATTTTTATGATCTTCTTTTAGTCAGAAGGGGAAAACAAAACACATAATAGCAGTTTACATCTAATGTTTTTGCAGAATTTTTGTTCAGAGATAAAATCAAAGAATAAGTTGTGATATTACAACAAGAGCAGAAGATGGTCAAAAACCTGGTCCATCTAAAAAGGCTTATCTTATTTAGATTCTTTGAACACAACATGGCGCTTCACCTTTGGATCATACTTCTTCAGCTCAAGCTTTTCATTCTTCTTGCTTTTCTTTATGGCATAAAAGAATCCAGTTCCAGCCGTTGAGACAAGCCTAATAACCTTAGACTATGACCACAAGAACAAAACACCAATCACACTTTTTTATCCAGATCAACAAGCAAACAATTGATGAATAACAAAATGTGAAAAGAAAAAGACACCTGATCTATGAAAACTTCTCAAGTAAGAACCTCTTTATGGCATGGTGATGAATAAAGGGGAAAATAATGGTAAATAAAAGGACAAAACTTGTATCTACATCAAAAAATATCACATCATTCAGAAGTGAGTTAGGATACTTCATAAACAATATTTTTCTCTAAACCCACCAAAGTTACCTTCTTGAAATGAAATCCCGAAAGAACCTCAAGGTACCAGACTGACCAATACCTTAGATGACCTGACCTTAACTATTTCTGCAGACTTAAGTTGAAACATTAAGGACCTAAAGTGTAAAATAGCTTGAATGACCTGACCTTAACTCTATCTTCCAACTTAAAGTCGAAACTTTAAAGGCTGACCTTGACCCTTAAATGTTGCTTGTAATATTATGAATTACTAATACCAAACTTCAATTCTAATTGGAGAATCTTATTAATAAGTTTATATTAACTCAATCTCACAAACTGGCTTGTAAGGGATTTTTGTTCTTATGCTCATATCTCTAGTCCAAGTGGATTCTCCATAAGAGAATAACACAAATAATACATGCAATCCTTTATCTAAGTACTGTTCTAGGTTAAAGAAACGTGAACATGTAGAAAATGCAACAATGAATGGCCTATTGATTAACAGGTAAAATTCACAGAAATGGGAGCTAGCTAGCTACCTTTTTCTTACTGGAACCTTTTCCGGCCATACAAACAACAGGAGAACGTGTTGGGCGGCAAAGCATGTCCTTTGACAAGTAAACTACATGCAATGAATCATCCCCAGAAATTCAGTTGGGTGTTAAGTTAACGATAAAAGGGTTTATGAATTTGCATTACCTCTGGAGAAAAGACCATTGGATGAGAAAGAGTTGAAGGGCCTGAAATTTGAGGGAAGAAGTGTGGAAGAAAAAGGAGAGTGATTGAAATTGAAGATTGAATTTCCTTTGCCACCAGAAACAGTGAGCCCTGAAAAAACATGCGCTGTTGCACTCGCCATTTCTCTTCTTCTTTCTCTCCCTACAGGATAAGATAAGGTAAAGCCACAACAACCTTTGCCTGCGCCTATTTAAGAATGTCCACTCTATATTTCTGTATAAATTTCGTGATTGTATAATTTTAAAACGCATAAAATATTAATTATATATGTGTTAATTCAATTGTTTAAAATTAAAATTTTGGTTTGCTAATTATTTCTGTATTGTTTTAACGACAAATTGTTATGAAATAAAAATAATATTAATTTCTCAATTGCGTACAATAATAATAATAAATATTTAATTATAAAGTAATAGCAAAAAATATGATGATAAAATAATATATTAGATTAAATGCAAGGAGTTTAGATTGTATCCTGATATTTTTGTACTGAATTTTCAAAATGTATACATTTATAATCTATTTTTAAACATTAAAATATTTGTATTTCAAAAACTTAGTAAAAGAATAAAAAATTCAACAACGTATTTGAATTATAAATGTAACTTTAAAGAAAATAATATTATTAAAATAAGGGTTAAGTAATAAAGTTAACGAGTTGGCAAACAAAGTAGCACCTCACTCTTATTTCCTCTTCTTCTTTCGACAAGAGGAACACGTCATCCTCACTTCCATAACACACTATCTTCATCATTTCTTCCGTTCAAAGAATTTATACTGCAATTGCATCAAGAAATAACACCCATCTAATAAACCTTAATTTTTTAAAATAAGAAAATGAAAATGAATTAAAATTATGAAGAGAAAAAAAAAAACCAAAGTCGTGGAATAATTTAGGAACTAAAAATATATTTAATTTTTAAAATAAAAATTATTAAAAGGATGAGTAACAAACAAAATGTATAATATATACTTATGAAAATTTAAACTTCATTATCTTAAATAAGTTTTTAAATAAATCTTACCTAAAATTCTTCAAACAAAACAATTTTTTTCGTAAAATCAATTCTTCAATTTACTAGTTTTTCAGTATACTTAGTCAAATATGATTTCCAGTTATTTCCTATGATTTTCTAAAACAAATAGTTAAATAACAACTTTCATTTCCCTCTCAAAGTCTTAGAAATCATAGCAGATTCTTTTAAAGCTTCAATTGTGAGAGTCAACGTTCAACCAAATGAATGACCATCATCTCACCAAAACTAAATTAATTGCTATGAGCACTCTACCTTCAAGTTAAGAACATTACCAATCAATTTTAGGAATTAATCACTAGTGGAAAAACGTTGTTTAACGTCGGTTATTTTGAGCTTTTAATGTCACATATGGAACTGACGTCTATTCGGGTGACGTTAATTACACATTGGTCAGGATATGACCGACGTCTATGTAGACGTCGGACTATATAGGTCAGACATATATATAGACGTCGGACTCTATAGATCAGACGTCTAAAATGTCGCCGTATTTGATAGGATCTTTCTCCGCTTGAGGCCTCTCGAGTTGCTCCTGGCTTATGGTGATTCAAATTTACAACTTTATATTTTAGTTGAAGAGAATGAACTGTACTTTTTTTTTTTTGTATTGGATGGTTTTAATAATGTAGTGGAGGGAATTAAAGGAATGCAAAACGCAAGAAATCGCCGTCCAAGAACGCTGTCCAAGGACACGAGAAAAAGTGGACAAAACTCAACGAAAACGCATTTTAATTGATTGAAATGAAAGATAATTCATCAAAGAGTAATGTAATCGGAGTAAAATTAATTTTAAACAGTGCAAAAGTGAGAAAACGAACCTGAAAAACGTAGCCCGTGGAGAGAAAATGCGAGGACGATGATGAACAATGAGTGCGCGTAACTGCTGCCTCGCATTCGCAGTGCTTTAATGCAGACATTTAGAAGTCGGTTCCCCCCATAACAGACGTCTACAGATGTCGGTTCCCCCCACAACAGACGTCTAAAAGACTTTAGAAGTCGAAGTGGCGGGATTAGACGTCTAAATGGAGTCAAAAATTGACTTTTTAAATTTTCGGGCTGAGTATTTAGAAGTCGGTTTCCGCCATAACAGACGTCTATAGACGTCGGTTCCCTCCACAACAGACGTCTAAAGTGCTTTAGAAGTCGGAGTGGCGGGATCAGACGTCTAAATGGATTCAAAAAGTGACTTTTTAAATTTCTAGATTTAGGGTTTAGACGTCGGTTCCCTCAATAACAGACGTCTATAATATTTTAGACGTCGGGGCCCCTCCTAACTGACGTCTATATGACTGAAAGAAATGATTTTTCACCCACCTGTCAGACATATAGACGTCAGTTAGGAGGGGTCCCGACGTCTAAAATATTATAGACGTCAGGCACCTTCTAACTGACGTCTATATGATCAACTTATTTATGAAAATGTCACCGGTTATCAATATACGTCTTGCTTACTCTTAACCGACGTCTAAGGGGTATCGTTAAATAGCGTTTTTGCAATAGTGAATGTGCAATGAAATTATGGGGATCAAAAGTAATTTTTTTTTATTACCAATACACAACACAATAATATAATTGATATTATAATTTTTTTAATTATATTATAAATGTGAGTTATGTACCAAGTTCGTGATTAATTTTTAGTAGAGATTAGTTTATTATCTTTCGTGAGTTTTAATTATATCTTTTATTAGAATTTAGAAATCAATTTATTCTGACAAAGGAATAATAGTGTCTTACAATATTAATCTTAAAATAAGATGAAGAGAATTTGAAAATACATAAATGTAGGCTGGGACAAAGAGCGGTCCAATAGGGAATAACAACCTAAGAAAATAAAAAGTTTAAAAGCTAGAAATTAACAAGTAAATAACCAAAAAAACACTAACATTATAATATATAAACCACGATATAAGAAAGATGTAGTCAACTTTCGACCACAACCTCGTAAATTAATCACTAAAATTTCTTCATCTCTAAAACACATTACTTCTAACACCATGCTGATGGGTCTTCTAGTTGTTATGGTGATCATCAGCTACACAAACATGAAAAAAACGGCATAAGCACGATGATGATGATGATCATTATTACTATAATTATTGCCATATTATGATCAATTCAGCACCCTGCAGTTCCTTCTAATCTCTCCATTGGTCCCAGTGAGAGGACTAATGTTGCCCATCTTCACCATGGCAGCAGCAAAGTCCCTGAAAAAGGCAACAGAATTGCCACTGTAGGTCCTCACAAGGGCATCTTGAGAGCCACCATTGAAAAGCACTTGGTCAGAGTGGAGAAGGCCACGTTGTTTCACAAGGTTAGTGTAGTAATTGTTGTCAAAACGGGTTGGTGTGACAGTGTCAAGAGGGGCCAGGTTGGTGTTCCCTCCAGAAACAGGACAATTGGCCTTTCTAGTGGCGGCAAAGTTAGGATCAATGTTGGTTTCGTTGTATATGCGAGTCCTGAAGAATTGGCACTGTGCTTGGCCAATTGTGTGGCCTCCTGAGAGTACTGTTAGGTCTCTTGCTGTCAGACCTTTGTTTGCAAACATGGTTATCAGTGTAGAGAGGTCTGAGGAAGGTCCAGGGATTTGGCTGTTGGCTGCACTCTGACTTGCTGTTCTTGCATCTCTTCTTCCTAGAGGCACTGTCCATGAGGGTCCTCCTAGCTGCAAATAATCATGGATTTTAAGTTCTTTTCTCAGTTGTGGAAAAGAAACATTTTCATTGTACTGCACTAAGAACACATCTTCATCTAATATTTTCTTTTGGTTATGTGTTAGAGAGAGATATTGATGATCAGTAGTTGGACACACCAAAAAGAGAAAGAAAATATTTGGTGGGATTGTAGAAACCTTAATTTTTATAGGGTACCATAAATTTCTTGATAAGGTAGGCATGAGACATGAACCTTGATTTTTGTTTTAAATAATGATTTTGTTTACTGTGTGATGTTTTTAGGTGAAATCGAATACCCCACTACTGCATGATGACAGGTTAAGATAGAAAAGTGAAAACGAAAGTGGGGAACATGGTTTGAAAATAGGCTAATGCAGAAGAAAATGGAAATAAAGAGAGAAACCGACATCAAGTTAATCACTACTTGACTTATTGTGAGAATGACTTCACATCAGAATTTTAGTGACATCAGAACGCAGTCTGAATAGGAGAAGGAAATAGCCTGTATATAAGTATACTGTTCATATTTTACTTTTATTTTCTGTGCATAGTTGCAATTCACTGATTTGCTAATTAAATAAGATAAATTATTCTAATTGGTTATTTCCTACTTCATCCATCATGTTTTTTCTGTTAACTACTATAATTTTGTTAGCAGGGTTTGGTAATTATATAAATCATGGAGAATTAGACTCACCAGAACTACTCCATCTCTTGTGGCAAGTGCAAGAATATCAGCACAAGACACAGTAGCATTGCAAGCAGCTTCAACGTTGGTTTTAATGGTGTCAATAACTTCGAAGCCCCTCGCCGAATTTCTGTTAGGAAATGCGTTTTTCTCTCCTGTGAATGTTGCAGTGTCGTCCAGTAGAATTGATGCATCACAACCCTGCAAACAAAGAAATAATCAAAACTATAAAGAGAATAATAGGTTTGAACTTTGCACATGCAATCAAAAAGCTAGAATGTTAAAGAAAATGCAGAAGATAAAAGTGTAAATTTGGACACAGATGATCCTAATATGGAACAGAATGTAAGTATAGATGAAAGGGCAAAGAGGGGTAGCAAGATTTACTTGTACAAAGCAATCATGAAAGAACAAGCGAAGAATAGAGGCACCAAGCCTAGCTTCTCTGGCAATGGCTTGTCTCATTGTACTGCGCACTATGGTTTGAAGGTTGGGGCAAGTTCTGGCATAAAAGGTGGGAGAAAGTTGTGCATTGCTTGAAAAAGCCAAAAGAGAAAGAATAGAAACTATAACAAAGAAAGAGTTGTTAACGGAAGACATGTTGTCTATAACAAGTTTGAATAGCTAATAACTCTTTTGTGTGAGCTGTGAAGTTGGTTTTAGAAGAATAAAACATGCATGATATTTATAGGCAAAAAGATGTTATGCATGCAGAGAAAAAGAGAATAAAAAGAGTTAGATGTAAGTGAGAAATTAGAAAATGGAAAATTATATATGCCTTCAATTAATTGTATTTGGTTCAATTTTCAAACTTGTCTGCTCCTACTTTACATAGACGCGCTTTGCTTTTCCTTTTGGAAATGAAAAAGGAAGAAAAATTGCAAAATGAAGCCAAAAGATATACTTAAAGAGTGGTTGACTTGATCCAAAAGCATGTATGCAAGACAAAGGAAAAACTAAAAGTAGTAACAACATATTTTTAGTAGTATGAATGAATGAAGAGTTTGAATTATTCTCTCGTCAGTGTTATACAACTTTTAGAGATTATATATGTGAGTTTATGGAATTTAGTTTTGCTATTTTATCTTTTTATACATATTATTGTGATTAAAGTTGAATTCCTTTATTTTTTTAGCTTGTCTAAATGAATTAATGTTAAGTTAGTATTTACATTTATGGGATGATTTATTTTATAAAATAATGATTATATTTTATACATTAAAATGGTTAATTATTTAGATCGAGTAACACAATTTAATAAATAATAATGTTCTTATTTTTTTTCATTACCAAAGAAAATGTCTACTTATTTACATGGCCCAAACTATTTAAATTCAATGTGATTTTAGATATTGAAAGGGAAAAAACACTTTATATATTATAAAAAATGTAATTAATGGTAGATTTTGATGTAGTTATATAATAATAAAAAGTATATAGTACAGTAATTACTGTAATTTATAACTATGCAATACAGTTCTTTCTATTATATAAAAATAACTTTTGGTTTTAACTATTGTATTGGTAAAAATTAAATGTCAAATAATCTATAAGTAAAATACTTGAATAATATTATCGAGTAAACAAACACAAATTCTTGAAATTAGAACCGGCGATCGTATTTTGAGTGCCAATATTTTTGTCTAAATATATCTTACTTTTATTACGAGTTATTTATATCAAATATATATATGGAAATGCCATAGATGTGCTTAGTTATTTGATTTTTGAATATGTATTAATATAACTATTTAAGTTACGTATTTCAAAAAAATATTAATGAGATTGATATTTATCAAATTTTTAATACTTTTTATTTTATTTTATGACTAATATGATAGCACCAAAATGATTGATTCATCAAATAGTATCACTTCTTTTGGATAAATTTTTTCTGATCGTAGTTTCAATTATTTATTTATTTTTATAAAGGAGGAAGATGATGGTTGTTACTTTCCACAGCACTATTCGTGGCTTTTTATGATTACATGAAACCTATTTTGTTAGGTAGGTACACAATAAAAAGTTAAAATATTTTATATTTTATATTTTATATTATGAATTCACGAACAAGTAATAAATGTATATATTACTTTAAATTTATGAATTGAACTTAAAAGTTATAAAACCGTCACCAATCATTTTAGCTGCAAAAGTAGAGGTTGTTTCCCATTATCAAAAAGTGCTGACTTTTAATCATTAACGTGTTGTTTTTTTGGATAAGCCATGTGATGTTCAGTTTGACCTATTACTTTGTCTAATGTCTGTGCAAGGGCTTTTTCTTTTTCTTAGATTTTAGTTTTTTTTTTTGTTTTATATTTTAAAAATTTATTATAATTTAGAAATGCCTAAGTGGTGTAAAAGGAATCTCTACTATTGACCAAGTTATGTGTGCTCTAAGTTTGGATGTTGAAGACTTTCGAAAATAGGATATGGTATATGTTTAATTAATTTGCTGAAATGAAAATTATATATGTTTAATATATCGATTAATTATAGGTTTAATTAAATTTTAAGTAATTCATAAATTTGAAAATTTTTAATTGAGTTTCTATTAAATTTTTTATTTGTTAAATTTTAAAAAATTTAAAATATTAATTTGCTCGATAACATGTTTGTTTTTTAAGTAGTTAATGTGGTTGTCAATTAGATAATGTAATTATTGTTTTGTGTGAGGATACAAGATAGACAACAATAGTTATTTTAGACAATAGACAATAATTTTTATCGAAACATATTTAGATGAGATAAAAAGGAATTTTTTTTTGTCTCAGTTAAGAATCAAAACAAAAGGTTGAAGATTTTGCTTTGCTCCGGTTATAAGAAAATTGAAGCAGTAAACAAAAAATAAATAAAAAAGAAAATAATTTTGGGTTTTTGGTAGTAGTTTTATAGATAATCGCTGTCATAGACCTTATCAGATTTTAAATAATTATTTAATTTTAAGAATCTATTGCAATGGTTCATCCTAGAATTGTTGTCATAGATCCTTAAAATTAAATAATTATTTAAAATTTGATAGAGTTTATGATATCGGTTATTTTTGGAACCATTGTCAAAAGCTTTTTAAGCTTTGATTATTAAGACAACCACTATCATAGGTCTAATTTTATTTGAAATGTTTTTTTTAATATAAAGGTCTATGACCTTGGTTGGGCCAGAACCAAATCCATAAATTCTTTTTTGCTTTGATTTTTATCTCAACTACTGTCTAAAGTATGCGTTTTTTTTTGAAAGATGGATTATGTTTTTGGGACACCCTACATCACAAAAACAGACCTACATATGAAATAAAGTATGTACAACACAAAAATACATCAAAATATATTTTTTAATAAAAAAAGAATTATAACCATAAATCAATTCAATGTTTTGACACGATAATGTACAAATTATTATATCTTACACTTACATGCTATTGCACAAATATATTACATATTTTACAAGGACTTTTCGTATGTAATTAGTGGATTGCACAAATATATTACATATTTTACAAGGACTTTTCGTATGTAATTAGTGGACATTTCGGGAAGTGGAACAAGAGTCTTAAATCTCTACACAAAAACACAATTATTTCAATTAGTGTATATGATTTTCAAACGATGGAGAATAAAAAATTGATGAAATGCAAATATTACCTTTCCTAGCCAATTGTAATATGGACTCGAATAATGGTCGTCATCCAATGCATTACATAGTAACCGCACTCATATGAGTCAGTTTGTCTATTACACTACAATATATCATCATAATTATAAATAATTAAGGAAGATAGTTGGAATAAAATAATTATAAAAAAGTATGGACCAAAATACTAAACCTTGAGGGCCAATCATCCAAGCTTTTTAGCATTAGTAGTTGATTTCCTTAACAACATCATATGTGCTGCAATTGAACTATGAAAAAAGGAATGTTTTAGGATACACTTATATAGCAAAGAAAGTTCATAACAAAAATAATGTTTTAGGATACATTTACCAATCTACTACTTGTTTGAGATGTTTGGGAGCAGACTTGTAAAATACCTGAGAAACACTAGAAGGGGAGGGGGTGAATAATGTTAATGGAAAAATTCTTTTCGCAACCCTTCTGATTTAGCACGTTGTAGAGCTTTATGATTTTCTTTTAAGTGCTTAGACGCTTGACCTAATGAACGATTATAACAATAAATGCTTTTGTCGTGCTATTTATAAGTACATTACAAAGTTTATAAGAACTTCCTTTGTTAAATAGTAATCGTTTAGCTTGGAAGGCTCTTGCGTTTAGAAATAAAAACACAACTACAGGTTTTGTAAGAGAAGTGTTTAGGCAAGAGAAGAAATAATTGCACATATACTTTTATATTGGTTCACTCCAACTGAGCTACGTTCAGTGTCCTCCGTAAAGTGTTCCACTATAATCTTCACAAGATTACACTGAGTATTCGCACCACTCGTGGTTTCCACAATCAGCGAATAACCTCTTGTTACCCTAGGATTGGATGAGTATTCTCACCACTCCTAGTCTCCACAATCAGCGAATAACCACCTGTTACCCTAGACTTGGAGGAGTATTTGCACCACTCCTAGTACTAAGCAACCTTGTCTAATATCCTTAACTCAACCTAATTCAACAAGTGTTTTAATTCTCTTCAGAATTGCAATCAAAGACTACTTACAAGCCGTTCAGACTATTAATCTCACAAAGAGGATGTAATTACAATACAATGCAGTCTAAACACTCGCAAGTGTTTCTCTCTTTTATCTTTCTCTTTTTTTAACAAATGGTAAACAATATAACAATGAAGCTCAAGAGTATTTCTTTTCTTCGTGTACATTTGGATAAATGTCCCTAAGACTAAGCTCTTGGCCTTGATTTTTGTGCTTTCTCTTTCTTCGTGTACAACAACCGTTAGATAAAGTCAACTTGTTAGAGCAGACCTGCTTTTTCAGTACTTTGCTTGAAGTAGGTTGTACATTCTTTTAGACATGGCTTTAAGTCAAGAACATTATGTGAATATCTCTTTTGTCTCTAAAGTCTGATAACGGTAAATCTCACCATTATCTGTGGTGCATTTTTGATACCAAATCAACTCTCTTCGAGCTTGAGGCCTACTTAAATTCTCGTTTTTATCTGAATTTTATGAATAAGGTAGTTGAGGTTACACTTAATGATTTTCATCACTAATTCCCTCAATTTTGTAGGTTATTGGTATGTTTTGGAAGATGATCAAATTATCAAGGAGTTGGAACCCAAGAAGAACAACAAAAGTACCAAACTAGAAGGGTGAAGATGGCGTAGGCACGCCTGAGCGCCCTATTATGGGCGTCGAGGGCCAAGGGCCACGCAACCACGCCTGGGCGCCCTCTTTTGGGGTGTTGAGGGGCAATTGTCGCGCAAGGACTTATGGGCGTCCACTCAAGGGGTACTGAGTGCCACTCACCATGCAGCTACGCTTGGGCACCACCTTTAGGGGCGCTGAGCGCCAATCATCGTGCAACCACACCTGGGCGCCTCAGCCAGGGCGCTGAGCCTCAATCACATTTGCTGAAGTTGTGCCTCACGCCCTCCTGTCTAGGCGCTGAGCGTGACACTTGCTGACATGACACTCTTGACCTATTTAAAGGCTTTTACGTGATAGGGTGTGTTAAAATAGTATGGCTTAGTTTCTCACACTAAGAGGGGGGTGAATTGGTGAAACTTAAAATCAGAGTCTTTTTAAAATCTTTTTTGCAAAGTTGATTCCTTTGAAAACTTTCTTGAAACGCAAGGAAAACGATTTTTAAGTGCAGCGGAATAAAGTTGACTAAGTAGAAAATGAAGTCGACTTGAATGTAAAAGTGTAGGGATCAGAGAAATCAAACGCAGATTTTTATACTGGTTCGGCCAACATGCCTACATCCAGTGTCCTTCCAATCACAGGAAGCAAATACACTATAATGATCAAGGTTTTTACAGCAAGACTTTTATAGCGACAACACATCAAAAATATAAAACACCTCTCTAACCCTCTAATCAAAATATAGGAATATAATAAAAAAGACCAGCAGCAAGAATCCGCTCTCCTGCTATCTTCAACCCTTTGAACAACCCCTCAAAGTGAAGAACGCAACACATCCTTCTTCCTGTAATCACAACAGCACAACACATCAATCTTCAAAAGATTGAGAATCCTGATCACGAAGGTAACACCTCAAAGTGCAGATTGATCAGATTGTCTCAGCACACAATTCTCGCTCTTCAAGAAACCACAAAAGATGAATATCACAGTCTTCTTTTTTATTCTTGGAGCTTTTCCACATTTTGTAAGAGATCACTAATCTGAAAGAAATCACAAAAATTGTTAGAATCACAAAGCTTCTTACAGAATTCAAATTCATGTCTATTTATAGTTTTTCACAATTCTAACGCTCTCAAGTCGACTTAACTACTAATGCAGTCAAATATATCATGACAATTATATTAGTTAGTAGCAGTCAAAGCAAATAATTGATTACACAATTAATGCAGTTGATTCTCATTTAATGCTTAGTCAACCAAATTAAAATATGACCGTTAGACATGTTAAGCATTAACAAAATTTTAAAACATAACAAACTTAGTCGAATGGTTTGCGCACATAGTCAACTTTGTAATAGTATAATGCATAGTTTTGAAAAACTTTCTCTTCAAAAATTCTCACAGCACACTTTGAAAAAGTTTGTGCAAAGACACAAGTTTTAGTCGACTTACTTTATAATGAAGTCGACTTAAAATTATTGTTTTTCCACACAATTAAAGTTCGCCAAAAGTGCATGTGGTTTTTCTTTTCCAAAACAATTGTCATGCATTCACAGATAAAATCTCATAAAGAATGTAGTGAATTGCAATGATCATCACAAAAATAACACAAACATGTTCTCATATAATCATAATCATGAAAGCAATGAACATGTAACACATTAATCACATGTGTTATTAATTATGTGTTGTCATCATAAAAAACCAGAAGCTTTGAGATTGTATGTTCAGCTAAACCAGTGGTCCCCCTATCAACAATCTCAACAATCTCCCCCTTTTTTGATGATGCACAACCATGATTAATAATCAACCATGTTGTACAAATCAATGTAGATTATCAAACAAATACCAATCTATATAATTCTCCCCCTTTGGGCATTAGCAAAAAAGGTATTCACACTGGTATTGATATTCAGATAATCAAACATTACAAAGATGCATCAGTAAATCATAAAAAACAAACAAAGATGCTCCCCTTGTCACAGATAATCACATGATAAAGATATACTCTCCCCCTTAAATGTAGGCATGTGAAATATCTCAAAGAATATGCAATGCTCCCCGTGACATTATGCATGTTTTATATTCAAAACCCAGATGCACAATGTAGTATGCACAAAATATATCAGAGCATTTATTAGCATATGATAGTATTGTATCAGTTCATAAATGGTGCAAACACATCAATGCAACAATGATACAATATCATTCAACAAACTCAATATAATCTCTTAATCATTTCAATTAATCATAGCAGAGAGGTATATCGAATATAAAATAATTAACCGTATATAATCAATAGAAATGATAACAGAATTCCAAATTATAGAATTTTTAACCCTTGTTAAACACAATTGATTGTCCCAAAGTCGTAATCGACTTCATTGCTTTTCCTTTGAGTTGGATCTCCAATTTTATTCATCCCGAAAGCAATGTTCCTGCAAAAAGCCTTTCAAGATCTTTCCAGGTCAAGCATTTTAGAATCTTTGTAATACAGGAATTGTTACAGGTATAATATGTATGTGCAAATGTGTGAATGCAATAGTAACCAGTAATATATTCAACTTCATAGATAACACAATTGACTTTAATCAAACATAATCAGATACTCAATATAGAACAAACTCTGATTTCGTTGATTTTAAATTGGAATTACAATAAGATAAAACAAAACAAATATGGCATAAAAAGCCATCAATTATAAAAGAAACGCTCAAAACATCCAAGCAAACAAACTAAAACTAAACAAACAAAACACATGACCCTAGATTGTAAACACATGATCCCTAGTGGCATATGAAATCAGTGTGTTGATCATTATCACTAAACCAACCGTAAGGATTAGCTTATCTTCTAGAAGATGTAGAAAGCTTTCTTGGGCGAGAAGATGAGGCAGCCATCTTGTAGAACTTTGTAAAGAATGTAGAGACTCTTTGACAAACAAGGGTTTAGCGTACTACTTGCATGAAACATAGTCAATGCAGATAAACATATATAAGGGCGCGAACCAATAATCACAAATAGGCCCATTTAAATTTTCAAACGGAGAAAGCCCATAATAGAGATATTAAGTCAGTTTTATTAAGTGTAAAATCGACTTCTGTATGCCAACAATTCTAAAAACATAAACACTCATACTACAACATATAATCGACTACACACATAATCCAATCGATTAAAATTCGAGCAAATGGATTTTCACATAAAAAAATCTCAATCAATCAATCAACAATCATGCATTCATCAAACGATCATTGAAACAAATATCATGCATGATGCATTGAAGTAATAATCGTTACCACTTGTAGATACTCAAGAACTTTGATATCATCAAGTTAGCTCATCATTGAGTTGTGCACTACTACAGCAGCATCTGCTATCTTGCAGAATAATTGAGATTTTTCGGTGCTGGTACCCATTTGAATTTGGGTCCTTACTTGTTAGTTGCCTAAAGTTGTTCCTTGGGAATCCATCTGTATATTTCTTTGGGAACACCAACCTTTCTGTAATAGCAGTTTCTAACAGTATGCCCAATATTATTACAGTAGAAACATGCATGTATAACATGTTTGCTTATATCAACAAATTTCTTTGCATTGGTCCTATTACTTTGAGCTTTATATCCTATTCCCTGTCTATACACTGCTCTACTAGAAGACCTTAAAACAATATCTAAATTGTTTATACCCTAAGTAAACTTAGCTAACGTGTTAGTTAAGTAATCAATATGTTCTATATGAGCAGGACATTTTTCACATTTCTTTTCCACTGTTTTCGTCTCAGTTATAACAGTTTTTGCAGATTCTAAGGCAATATCTAATTCCTTTTTTAGTTTCTCATTATCCTCGAACAGATTATTAATTCTATGCTCATAATCTCTTATATCAGAGTTTAGTCGATTAACCTTATATTGAAGTCGCATTGCCTCTGCATGGAACTCCTGAAAAGCATCAAGCAGCATGTCATACTTGACCTTAATTGACTCGTTTTTAAACTCCTCATCACTATCATAGTCATCTTTTGCTGAGCCAACCATGAAGCAGATGTTGGATTCTTCTTTACGATCACAATCTTCATCACTGGAAGAATCTGTATCACTGTTTTCCCAAGCTATATATGCACTTTTCTGCTTCCTGCTATTGTCTTGAGGAAATCTTTTGCTCGCTCTTTGTCCTTCCTTTCCATATTCATAGCACTAGACAACATTTGTTCTTGCAACTTTCTTTCCTTTTCCATTACCTATATGGTTAGTAAATGAACTTTTGTTTTTCATGAATCGATTGAATTTTCTTACCACCATGCTCATCAACTCTTTGTTGTCCAATTCTGCCTTTGATTCATCTTTAGATTGCACAATCTTTGAAGCTTTTCTGCTTGTGGCTTTTAAGGCAATTGACTTCTTTTCTTTAATTTCTTCCTCTTCTTTCAGCTTTCCAAGTTTCAACTCGTGTTCCCTAAGTTTACCGAACAAGGTTTCCATATTCATACTTGTGAGATCCCTTGACTCAGAAATAGTTGTAACCTTCGGCTGCCAACTTCTGTTGAGACTTTTTAAGATTTTAATGTTGATCTCTTCCTTGTCAAATACTTTCCCTAGAACCATAAGGTGGTTGACTATATGTGTGAATCTTTTTTGCACCTTGTAGATAGTCTCTCCAGCCTTCATTCTGAATAATTCATATTCTTGTATCTGTGAATTCTTTCTGGCTCTTTTGACTTCGTCTGTACCTTGATGAGTGACCTCTAGAATGTCCCACATTTCTTTGGCTATTTTGCACTATAAAATCCTGAAAAGTTCATCTGTAGTTAGTGTAGAAGCAATTACATTTCTGGCTTTAACATCATACTCTGCTCTACGGTTTTCATCTTGAGTCCACTCAAAAAAAATTTTTAAAACAAATTTTCCATTCAGAACATGAGTGGGCTCAAATGGACCGTTTACGGTTGCATCCCAAAAACCTTTGTCCATGGATTCAAGAAACATTTGCATCCTGATTTTCCAAAAAGCATAGTTTTCACCAGCAAATAATGATGGTCTATTTGTTGATGCACCTTCAGTAAAGGTTTGAGAACTAAAAGCCATTTTTAGGATCAGTTGACTTAACGAAAAAAAAAATAATCGACTTGTTTTTCAAATATCTTATGAAAACCAGCTCTGGTGCCAATTATTAAAATAGTATGACTTAGTTTCTCAGACCAAGGAGGGGGGGTGAATTGGTGAATCTTAAAATCAGATTCTTTTTAAAATCTTTTTCGCAAAGTTGATGCCTTTGAAAACTTTCTTGAAACAAAAGGAAAGAGATTTTTAAGTGCCTGGTTTTTTTTTACCACGCTGACTGAGAAAAGAGAAGGAGAGAGCATTACTCATTCACCATCACAACAAGAGCACGAGATCACAACAAGAGCACAAGATCACAACAAGAGAGCAGGGAAGATCATTACTCATCCGAAGAAACACCTTATCATCACAAAACATTGGAGACTCACAACCTTGACCTTGATTCACCATCACCACGAAAGAGAAAGGACCGCACGGCCAGAGAAAAAGACAATCATTTGCCTTCATCTTGGTGGTCATCGGTGAACCTCCCATTCAACCTCCTCGCGCCTACAAGAGCATTGGATAAATTTCAATCAAGAAAGTAGAGGGAACTAGAATCAAAAGGAGGAGTTCTTGTGAAGTTGTGAAGGTAAGTCTCCATATCTACGTTCTTGGTTTACGTGAATGCATGCTCGTCTGTTATGTCTAGATATGAATGAATGAGGTTGATCAATGCTTATAGTTGTGGTTGTTCTATGTGGCATCCTCTGTTAATCAAAACTTCATCAAAAACATAGCTTCAATGCCTGCAAAGTTCATTAAGCATAACTGACAATAGAACATAGGCATGTACTACCCCTCAACATCAAGGCTTCAATAGGCTTTAATACCTGCACCCAGAAGACACTATAGGAAAATGTAAAAGCAGAATCAGATGCGTTTGCAGACTAGAAAACAATAGACAACATAAATAACTTTTCTCTTTAACAAACCTTAGGTTCCCCTCAATCTGATTAACAATATTCAAGGTCATCCTTCATCTGTATCTAACAGAATAGATAAACCGCTTCACAAACATGACTCTTCAAGGTTGAGCTTTACGTCTATGACCTTTTTCTTGATCCTCCTAATCCTGCCACATAACCGCATGCTTTAAGTCGTGGCTCCCTTGGGCAGAAACGCTAACCCTTCGCCGTCTGCGATGCCCCTTCTTGTTTCCTTTTGAGACCCGGAGACAGTACTTGGACAATACTTCTATTCAACTACCTTTGGGTTATGTCGTGCACTGTATCGCCTTTAACAACAACAGGGTGCTGATGGTTATGGATCAACAAATGAAAGAGTGATCTAGGTTGGGAGATTGCAGAGGAAAAAGTTGGCTCTAGTCTAGGTCCTACCTTGGAGTTCTACGCGTTCATAAAAGAGAAGAGAGAAAAAAACATTTTCGTCCCCGACTTCAGCGGTGGTGCTGCTGAAGGCCGACGGTGGTGCTGCTGGAGGCGCCCAACATTTGAGGGAAGAGAAAGGAAACCCTCGAACGGAGAAGGAAGCGGAGCGGCGCTAGCGACGCCGGTGAGGAAGTGTCTTTGGCGAGGATAGCGGTGACGTTGAATAGTGGGGCTGGCGACGACTTGGGCGACGGCTCGCGGTGGCCGGTTGAGGGAAAGAAGCAAGACGCTTCCCTTTCTCGTACAAGGAAGAGAAAGAAGAGATTTCACGTCTAGGTTGGCGACGACTCCGGTGGAGTTTGGTCGCCGGCGGCGCCTTGGACGAAGTAGGGGCCCATCACGGTGGTCAGCCGTTTGGACGAAGGCAGCAGCGTGTGCGCAAGCGGCGAGAATGAGTGCCGATAGGGTTTGCTTGGAGAAGATACCCTGGGGTCTCGCACATGACAAATGTGGTGGAATGGGGTTGAAAACCTGAGACCCCTGTTGTTCCTGCTAAGGAAAGGTCTAGGGTTTGAGCTTGGGCCAGACCCATTTCCTTTTCCCTTTAAAATAAAAAAATCTAATGGTTTCTGAGGGGCAAATGAATAAGCCAGCGTTAGGCCGAAAAGAAACCCTTTTCTCCTTCGCACAACCCCCATTTTTTCACAAGCTCACCCCCATGTCCATTCCCTTGGCTTGGACTCAAGCCCATTCTGCTCCTAAAAAAAAGAACTTTTCCCCCTCGCACACCCCTGTTTTTCACCCGCGCACCCCCTATGCCTTTTTCCTTTGGCATTGGGCTCAGGCCCATTCTGTTTCTACAAACAAAAAAACGTTCTGGGCTTATATCTGCTTCCTACATGCAGCCCATTCGTTTTCCTCTACTATTTTGGTCCTTATTCTTGTTATTTTTTTATTTTTTTCTTTTAATTACCCCTTTCCCTTTTCTTTTACTTTTATTTTACCTTTTTTTATTTTATTCTTTTTATTCATTTTATTTTGACTCTTTTGTTTTTTTGACATTTATTCCATCTTTATTTTTAATGCTTACCCTTTTTAAAAAAAATATATGGTACATGAAAATACATAAAAATCAAAAATAAAATAACAAAAAAAGATTGTATAGGTTAATCACATGTGTGATTGCTCACGTTGTCCCTGTGTTAAAAACCTTTTCTCTTTTTTTTTTTATAAAAATACCAAAAAAATATTTTAACGGTTAAGCATATGTGTGATCGCTCGCATCGTCCTTGTGCTAAAAGCCTTTTCTCTTTCTTTTATAAAAAATACCAAAAAAAAGATTTTAAAGGTTAAGCACAAGTTTGATCGCTCGCATCGTCCTTGAGCTAAAAGCCTTTTCTCTTTCTTTTATAAAAAATACCAAAAGAATGTTTTAAAGGTTAAGCACATGTGTGATTGCTCTTATCGTCCTTGAGCTAAAAGCCTTTTCTCTTTCTTTTATAAAAAATACCAAAAGAATGTTTTAAAGGTTAAGCACATGTGTGATCGCTCGCATCGTCCTTGTGCTAAAAACTTTTTCTCTTTCTTTTGTAAAAAATACCAAAAAATGTTTTAAAGGTTAAGCATAATTGTCATCGCTCGCATCGTCCTTGTGCTAAAAACTTTTTCTCTTTCTTATCTAAAAATACCAAAAATATAAAACATCTACATTTTCAAACAAACAAACAATATCTCAGCCAGAACTACGTGATCCTTATTCTCCATCCCAAGTGGAGATACGTAGGAGCAAGGCTAGTCCTTGTCAGGTTCACTTCCCAAAAATCCAAATATTTTCCAAGCAAATTTTCTGAAAAATTTCAAAAAAATTAAAAAAAATATCTTTTGATTCTTTATAGTTTTTCTTTGGGAATAGTTAAACATTTTGAAAACCACATCACATTCGCGTATTTAATTAAAGGTACTGTCTTAGGGCAGGTGTTGTAGGGTGCTAATACCTTCCCTACACATAAACGACTCCCGAACCCAAAATCTGGTTTTCGCGGACCGTGTCTTTCTTTATGGTTTTCCCGTAGTTTTCTAGAATAAACTATGTGGCGACTCAAATTACTTTTTCAAAACCCGTTCTTTTTTTGGATCGTCGTCCCGTCGTGATTCCGGTTGCGACATATGGCGAGTCCACTGGGGACCTCGAGAGTCAAGCCATTTAATTAGACGCGCGAATTGGATGTGGTTTTACTTTGCATTTTTCTTCCTTTTTCTTTATCTATGTTTGATGTTTGAAATAATTGCATGTGAATTGTTTTGATATTGAACACTAGGGTAGAAAACATGTTTATATCTGCCTAGGATTTTTTTGGTTGTTTTACAGGTGAGGGTTTGGGTATGCATTGCATTCTCCTTTCACACACACACACACACACACACACACACACACACACTTTATGCATATCATGAGTGGGGCCATATACCTGGGTCTGAGTGTAACTTAGAAATAGAGTGGTTGTGTAGCGGTGCCATTTGGGAGATACTTTCTGTTTGGCTATTGTGAGAACCCCAGTTAGAGTTTGTTCTCTTCACTTGTGTCTCCGCATCTAGTTGATTACTCGACTGTTGTGGAAATGCTATGAAGGGGGCCACAACTCTAGTGACCATCAACCTTTAGGTTTAGGGAACCATCCTGGTGAGATTGCATATAATTGACCTTGAATCCAAAGCAGTGAACCTTTATTAGGGCACGAAGGGAGAAATGTGTATTCCTGTAATGCTCACACTGTTTGTTCTTTTTTTGAAAATAATGACATCGCATTTTCATACTATGCATGCATTTTGTTAGTCATGTTATTTCTACTTCATTGTGTTACCATGCATCATGTTCATTCATCATTTGGTAACATGCTAGTTTTAGGAGAAATCACAGGTATTCACTTGATCTCATACAAGATGGAAGTTGATACAAGATCTGGTACTACACAAGAGACTGATTCTACCGTTTTAAGAAAGAAACCTCGCCTAAGGATTCATGGGGGAAATCTAACAGGGTTGATAAACTTAGACAGAAGACTCAAGACAACGAAGAGAGAAACCTTCAAGAAGAAGTATGGAAATCTGTTGAGTCTAATGAAAGTGGAAGTACAATTGCCTGCTATCACGACCCTTGTCCAGTATTACGCCTCTCCACTAAGATGCTTCACATTTCAAGACTTCCAGTTGGCGCCGACTATAGAAGAGTTTGAGCATATCCTGGGTTTACCACTGGAGGGTACCACGCCGTATCAACACTCGGAGCATCACGCCTCTATCTCTACCATTGCCGCCATAATGAAATTACAGCCCAAAGAACTGGAAGACAGGTTGGTGACGAGGCATCAAATGCGTGGACTGACATAAGGATATCTGGAACAGTACTTGCAACATCTGGCTGATAAGGAAGAGTGGGAGACTTTCATGGACGTGCTAGCTCTCACTGTGTATGACATTGTTTTATTCCCCAAAATAGAAGACTTCGTGTACTGTACCGTAATAAATGTCTTCGTGGCAAGAAAGATGAGGTCGGAGAATCCTGTGACGACAGTTCTTGTTGATGTTTTTGGGACCATGAGTTTCTGTCACGAAAGGAAGGGGAAGAAAATCCTTTGTTGTTTGTCGGCACTGTATGCTTGGATGACCGCACATGTGTTTAAAGGGGCAGTTAATGTTAGGTGTCCTTCGGAAGACTGGTCGCTCCAAGGGCTTAAAGACAAAGGAGGAAATGAGTGGGCACATTTCTTTGCTGGTTTGAGTGGAGGCAATGTGAAGTGGTGCCTTCCTTGGCTTGGGATTAAACCCTTCATCCATTATTGTGGCAGCTTTCCCAATGTGCCCCTCATAGGAGCCTGATATTGCATCAATTACAACCCTGTTTTGGTTCAAAGGCAATTCGGGCATCCCATGAAGGGGGCACCTTCACCGAACTATCTCACGACATTTTTCATTTACTGTGAGGATGAGTATTGCACTAAAATGTTGAGGAAAGTTAGAAGTGCTTGGGAAAGTGTTGTGCGAGCAGAAAAGGATTTGAGGATTTGAGTGGTGGACGACAAGGTTAGTTATCAAGCATGGATCCTAAAAAGGGTAAAGGAAGTCAAACTGTCATTCAAGCCAATCAATGATCATCCGACTAATGAAGGGCAACCTCAGGACCGAGAGAGTGAAGAATTGAAGCAATTGAAGACGAAGATGGAGAAGTTGAGAGAGACGAATGTTAGGTTGGATAAAGAATTACAAAGTGTGCGCAATGATTTTGTGGATGTGAGGAATGATAAAGAGGAGAAGTCACGGACCTATGAAGAAATGGTTAGAAGCCAGAAGGCCGAAAGAGATTACACATTACGATTGAAGCAAGATCTTGCGGCCGCAAGCAAAGAGCTAGGCATGAGAGTGAAGGAGAAGAATGCAGCGTTGGAAAAAGGAAAACAGTGGAAACACCTCTATGAAGAAGCCAAAAGAGATAAGCGAGAAGCCCTGAAAAGACTAAGAGAAGCGCAAATTCAAGTAGAAAAAGTGGGGCATCAGATGAAGGAAATGGCCACGTCGTTTGAGGCAAATTTGAACCATGAGCATTGGAAGCTAACAAAGGCGGAGGAAGGGCATCGAGCCATGTTAAAATAGATGGAGGATTATATTGAGGAGCAAGAGGAGCTATAGAGGTCGATGGAATTTGAAGAAAGGCATCAGGCCTTGGTGAAGCGAATGGAAGATCACATCGTGAAGCAAGTAGTGGTTGTGAAACACTGGAAGGAAAGTTTCTCCCAATTGGCAGCTTTGGCAAATGGAGCAATTGAAAACATCCCCAAGATGGTATTGGACGCCGAAGCAAGTACTCACTTTTTTAGCCCGCCAGAAGAGATAAAACTTTTTATTAATCATTGTAAATGGTTGGTAGGCGAGATGAAATCCTTTATCGCTCGAGTTAGGGAATGATGTATTTTGAGATCCTTGTATTTTATTCCTTAGGGCAATGTATTGAACTGGGTTTTCTTTAAATGAAAGATGCGGGATGTTTGTTTGGTACTGATTTATGTTAATTTCCATCAGTAATGTCATCGCGATCCTGTGATTTCTACTTGTTACTAGCATGCATCATGTTTTCTTTTGTTTAGCATATTTCATTCTCAATTTAAATTGATCAAATAATAAAATAGTACAAGTGAGGAAAACAACGACCAATTTTCCACGACATCTCTACAGGACTCGAGCCAATTCAAGAGTCATGGAAAGCTGGGAGGAGTCGTAGGAATCCCTCAAAGCTGATGTTAGACAGTTTAAAGACCAGGTCGGCCAGATCTTGGCAGCTCTCGAATCCCTGAAGACTACTGGAGAGTCTTCGTCTGCACAGGCTGAGGGGAATGCCCACTTTCCCCGTTGTTGTTCAACACTGTGAGCCAATCGATTACTTTCCCACTATATGGATTACCTCCGGGTTACACTCCTCCCGTAGGAGAGTACTCAGGAGCAGAACACATTGCATTCTTATTTTCCACGACTGTTAATGTACCGCCATTCGGAACTCAGGGACCTGTCTTTGTGTCGGCTCCCATGGCGAGTACAGGGATGAATGAAACAAACACGGTTGAAGGAACACGAGTAACCGTAATGCCAAATATGGTTGCTAAGGAGGACTCTTAAGCCAAGGCCACACCACACACTGTCCTGCATGGGGTAATTACTAGTGTTGATGGGGCTAGAAGCAAGCTCGAAATTCTAGAGTAAAGGCTGAGGGCCGTAGAAGGATGGGTTCGGTGATGTTGCGAGACTAAACTTGGTTTCCAGTGTGAAAATACCGCATAAGTTTAAGGCGCCAGAGTTTGAGAAATACAAGGGTAATACATGCCCTAAAAGCCATATTACCATGTATTGTAGAAAGATGGTTGCGTATGCCTATGATGACCAACTACTTATCCACGTTTTCCAAGACAGTTTAGCTGGGGTGGCGTTGAACTGGTATACACTCTTAGAGCCATCTCGAATCCGTTGCTAGGCGGATCTGACAGATGCCTTTGTGAAACAGTACGTATACAACACGCATGTCGCACCGGACCGTCTGCAGCTGCAAAATATGGCGAAGAAAGACAATGAAACTTTCAAGTAATATGCCCAACGATGGAGAGAGTTAGCCGCTCAAGTTGAGCCGCCTTTGTTTGACAGAGAGATGGTGGCAATGTTTGTAAATACGCTCCAACCACCATTTTACAAACATATGGTTGGGAATGTGTCCGTCAATTGCGCCGATATCATCATAATAGGCGAAATAATAGAAATTGGGTTGAAGAATGGGAAAATTGCGTATGGCCCGTCCACGACAGCAAATTCTAAAAAAACCAGTTTCATTCCTAGAAAGAAGAAGGAAGGGGATGTGCATGCATCATCGGTAATGCCTGTGTGGAGAGGTCAAGCTCCCACTCACAATTATAGACCATACTTGAGTCAACCATTCTATGCAGCCAATGCGGCGTTTACTCATCAAATTAGGTCTCAACAAAAACAAGGATTTTATAAACCGCAACATATCGCGAATGATGCTTGGAGGACTGGGATAAGCGCGAACCCAAATCTGAATGCGGGTCAAGGCGCTTATCCAAGAAAGACCCAAGAAAGAAATTTTGTTCATTTCACCCCCATCCCTACAACCTACATTGAATTATTACCTCACCTCGTTAAAAGGGGTCTGGTTGCTATATGTTTGATGATGCCTACGCAACCTCCATACCCCAAAGGTTATGATGCTGATGCCATGTTTAGTTATCATGGGGGAGGCGTTGGTCACTCAACTGAGAGGTGTATGGCCTTCAAACATAAAGTGCAGGCCCTAATTGACGTCAGGTGGCTAAAGTTTCAAGAATATAAACCTAGCATCGAGGCTAATCCGTTATCTGGGCATGGGGGTGCTTCGACGAATGCCATTGAGGTTAAGAAACATGAGCTGATAAGAGATGCAAGTGAAATACGAAGTTCCAGAAGGTGTATTTTCAAAGCGTTGTTGAAGCTGGGTTTTTTAAATTGTGAATACGATTTGGGAAAAGCATGTGGACTCCACCCATGTGCTGGACAGTCTATCAATGAGTGTGTCGAGTTTGAAAAGATTCTGCAAGATCTGCTTGATAGAAATTTGATGCAAGTATGCTACGAGGACAAGAAAGAGGTGGTGTTTGCACAAACTGGTGGGGAGCCTGATGTAACTCTTCCGGAGCTGTTGGTGATCTGTTTCACTCGAACCAACCCTACACCAGTAATTCAAGGAAGGTCGTCTGTCATCATCCATACACCATCTCTTTTTCCTTACAAGAGTGAGAAAGCTGTCTCCTGGAGATATGGAACACATGTAATCGAGGAAGGACAATGTACAGAAAGTCAATCCTCTGGCCGTGATCCAGCCATTGAAAATATATCAGGCATCGGCAGGATGACAAGGAGTGGTCGAATCTTCACACCACCAACTTTGATGAAAGAAGGAAATAGCAATAATGAAGCTACGACGGCCGGGAAAGCTAAGGAGCTCTTAAAAGGGAAGGGGGTGCAGACAGAAGAAACCTTTGACAAGGAGGACAATAAAGAAATATCTGAGGAGGAGGCTTGCGAATTTTTGAAATTCACACAACAAAGTGAGTACAAAGTGGTGGAACAACCGAATCGCATGCCTGCTCGGATCTCCCTGTTGGAATTGCTCATGCATTCAACTTCCCATAGAAAACTGCTGATGAAGATACTTAGTGAGGCCCATGTTAAGCAAGGTATTTCCCTAAACAAGTTTGAGGGAATTGTTAGCAACATCACTGCTAATAATTACCTCACCTTTACCGAAGAAGAAATACCTACAGAGGGAAGAGGGCATAACAAGGCTCTCCATGTCTCTGTGAAATACCTGAATCATGTCATAGCTCGCGTTTTGATAGACAATGGCTCCTCCTTGAATGTCATACCAAAAACAACACTAGAGAAGCTGCCTTGTGACGGAATGCATATGAAGCCAAGCTCTATGATTGTAAGAGCGTTTGACGGTAGTAAGAGGGAAGTAATGGGGGAAATAGAGTTGCCGGTCCAAGTGGACCCATGTGTTTTTCAAATAACCTTCCAAGTCATGGATATCCTCCCATCCTATAGTTGTCTGTTGGGTCGCCCATGGATCCATTCTGCGGGAGTTGTGCCTTCCACACTGCACTAGAACTTAAATATATCATGGGAGATAAGTTGGTGATAGTATCTGGGGAGGAGGATCTCCTTGTGAGTGGGCCATCTTCCGCCAGCTATATTGAGGCAGTCGAGGAAGCCCTCGAGACAGCTTTCCAATCATTGGAGATCGTGGGAAACGCCTATGTGGAGTCATTTCCAGTAAACCCACATTTGTCATGTGCCTCTATCATGGTGGCAAAAGTCATGCTGAAGGAAGGCTATAAGCACGGGAACGGTTTAGGCAAGTACGAGCAAGGGCGAACATTCCCATTGGAGGTGGTTGAGAACAAAAACAGGTATGGCCTGGGCTACAAGCCCACCAAAGAGGATAAGAAGAGGATGATTGAGGAAAAGAAAGAGCGTTGCCTTGCTCGTGTGGAGAGACGGGAACCAAGGGTGAGAAAGATTCACATTTGCGAAATCAAGGAGAGTTTTCGTAATGCCGGATGGGTGAACACTAGCCAAATAACAGTCGTGGAATATGAAGCTAAATCTGAAAGCCCAAATTTCGTGTGGGCTTGCTCCCCAGATGCGTAGCTCAACAATTGGGAGACTTTGGATTTACTCGTGATGCTTAATTTGAATGAATGTAATATTTTAATTAATCCTATTGCTTTACCCAGAGCTTTAGGATTCATGGCTTATGGGTTGACGCTTTTATTTTACTTTTAGTGTGATAATTGAATCATGTTTGTTTGCGTTTTTATCATCATTTTGGCCTTCTCCGTCGTTTTTCTTGTTTATTTATTCTTTTTCACAAACTTAAATAATGCAGATATGACAATGAATGTTTTGAAAATAACAATGTCGATATTCCTAAATTTGAGCACACTGTCAATAATACAGAAGATGATTGTGAAGATGGTTCAGAACTCTCTTCAGAACTAATGAGACTAGTGGAGCAAGAGTCTAAAGAAATAAAACCCCATTAGGAAGATGTTGAAATACTCAACTTAGGAGATGAGGATGAGATAAAAGAAGTAAAGATCGGTACTACCATGAAAAAGGAAGTGAGAAAATGGTTACATGTCCTACTGAAGGAGTTTAACGTCGTCTGCGATGCCCCTTCTTGTTTCCTTTAGAGACCAGGAGACAGTACTTGGACAATACTTCTATTCAACTGCCTTTGGGTTATCTCGTGCTCTGTATCGCCTTCAATAGCAGCAGGGTGATGATGGTCATGGATCAAAAAATGAAGGAGTGATCAAGGTTGGGAGATTGCAGTGGCAAAAGTTGGCACTAGTCTGGGTCCTACCTTGGAGTTCTACGCGTTAAAAAAAAAGAAGAGAGGAAAAACATTTTCGTCCCCGACATCGACGGTGGTGCAGCTGGAGGCGCCCGACGTTTGAGGGAAGAGAAAAGAAACCCTCGAATGGAGATGAAAGCGGAGCGGTGCTAGCGACGCTGGTGAGGAAGCGTCTTCGGCGAGGACAGTGACGACGTTGAACGGTAGGGCTGGCGATGGTTTGGGCGACAGCTCGCAGTGGCCGGTTGAGGGAAAGAAGCACGACGCTTCCCTTTCTCGTTCGAGGAAGAGAAAGGAGAGATTTAACATCTAGGCTGGCAGCGGCTCCTGTGGTGTTTGGTCGCCGATGGCGCCTTGGACGGAGCAGGGGCCCGTCACGGTGGTCGGCCATTTGGACGAAGGCAGCAGCGTGTGCGCAAGCGGCGAGAATGAGTGCCAGTAGTGTTTGCTTGGAGAAGAGAGCCTGGGGTCTCGCACATGACAAATGTGGTGGAATAGGGTTTAAAACCTGAGACCCTTGTTGTTCCTACTAAGGAGAGGTGTAGGGTTTGAGCTTAGGCCGAACCCATTTCCTTTTCCCTTTAAAATAAAAAAATCTAATGGTTTCTGAAGGGGAAATGAATAGGCCAGCGTTGGGCCGAAAATAAGCCCTTTTCTCCTTCGCACAACCCCCATTTTTTCACAAGCGCACCCCCATGTCCATTTCCTTGGGCTAAGGCCCATTCTGTTCCTAAAAAACAAAAAAACTTTTCTCCCTCGCCACCCCCGTGCACCCCCCATGCCCTTTTCCTTTGGCATTGGGCTCAGGCCCATTCTGTTTCTAGAAACAGAAAATACGTTTTTGGCTTATATATGCTTCCTACATGTAGCCCATTCGTTTTCCTCTACTATTTTGGCCCTTATTCTTGTTATTTTTTTTATATTTTTCTTTTTATAGCCCCTTTCCCTTTTCTTTTATTTTTATTTTACCTTTTTTTATTTTATTAATTTTATTCATTTTATTTTAACTCTTTTGATTTTTTGACATCTATTTCATCTTTATTTTGAATGCTTACCCTTTTTTAAAAAATATATGGTACATGAAAATACATAAATAAGCAAAAAAAAAAGAAAAAATATTTTAAAGGTTAAGCACATGTGTGATCGCTCGCATCGTCCTTGTGCTAAAAGCCTTTTCTCTTTCTTTCATAAAAATATCAAAAAATATTTTAAAGGTTAAGCACATGTGTCATCGCTCGCATCATCCTTGTGCTAAAAACCTTTTCTCTTTCTTTTATAGAAAATACCAAAAATTATTTTAAAGGTTAAGGACATGTGTGATCGCTCGCATCATCCTTGTGCTAAAAACCTTTTCTCTTTCTTTTATAGAAAATACCAAAAAATATTTTAAAGGTTAAGCACATCTGTGATCGCTCGCATCGTCCTTGTGCTAAAAAATTTTTCTCTTTCTTTTATAAAAAATACTAAAAACATATTTTAAAGGTTAAGCAAATGTGTGATCAGTCGCATCGTCCTTGTGCTAAAAGTCTTTTCTCTTTCTTTTATAAAAAATACCAAAAAAAATATTTTAAAGGTTAAGCACATGTGTGATCGCTCACATCGTCCTTGAGCTAAAAGCCTTTTCTCTTTCTTTTATAAAAAATACCAAAAGAATGTTTTAAAGGTTAAGCACATGTGTGATCGCTCGCATCGTCCTTGTGCTAAAAACCTTTTCTCTTTATTTTCTAAAAAATACCAAAAAATGGTTTAAAGGTTAAGCACATGTGTGATCGCTCGCATCTTCCTTGTGCTAAAAACCTTTTCTCTTTTTTATCTAAAAATACCAAAAATATAAAATATCCACATTTTCAAACAAACAAACAATATCTCGGCCAGAACTACGTGATCCTTGATTCTCCATCCCAAGTGAAGATACGTAGGAGCAAGGCTAGTCCTTGTCAGGTTCACTTCCTAAAAATCCAAATATTTTCCAAGCAAATTTTCTTAACAATTTCAAAAAAATTAAAAAAAATATCTTTTGTTTCTTTATAGTTTTTCTTTGGGGATAGTTAAACATTTTGAAAACCACATCACATTCACGTATTTAATTAAAGGTACTGCCTTAGGGCAGACGTTGTAGGGTGCTAATACATTCTCTACACGTAACCGACTCCCAAACCCAGACACTGGTTTTCGCTTACCGTGTCTCTTTTTATGGTTTTCCCGTAGTATTCTAGAATAAACTATGGTGGCGACTCCAATCTGATCACGAAGGTAACACCTCAAAGTGCAGATTGATAAGACTGTCACAGCACATAATTCTTGCTCTTCAAGAAACCACAAATATGAACACCACGATCTTCTTTTTTATTCTTGGAGCTTTTCCACGTTCTTTAAGAGATCACTAATCTGAAAGAAATCACAAAAATCATTAGAATCACAAAGCTTCTTAGAGAATTCAAATTCGCGTCTATTTATAGTTTTTGACAATTCTGACGTTCTCAAGTCGACTTAGCTACTAATGTAGTCGAATATATCATGACAATTATATCAGTTAGTAGCAGTCAAAGCAAATAATTGATTACACAATCAATGGAGTTGATTTTCATTTAATGCTTTGTCAACCGAATTAAAATATGACCGTTAGACATGTCAAGCATTAACAGAATTTCAAAACATAACAAACTTAGCGAATGGCTTACGCACATAGTCGACTTTGTAACAGTATAATGCAAAGTTTTCAAAAAAATTCTCTTCAAAAATTCTCACAACACACTTTGAAAAATTTTGTGCAAAGACACGAGTTTTAATCGACTTACTTCATAATGAAGTCGACTTAAAACTGTTGTTTTGCCACAATTAATGCTTGTTACGTTTTTTTGCCATTCATAACTTGATGTTTAAATTTGTTTGTTATTGGAAAATAGCTACCTAAAGGAAATATTGTCTAGAAATAGAGATAGGACCTTTAGTTGTCATAAACTTCTTTTCTTACTGCAGAATTGATTATTAGGGTTTTTCAACAGATTGATGTCTAATAATCAAGTCTAGGCTTTTTACATCAAGGAATTGGGTTTGAAATAATATAGAAAGTTGGCATTAGCATTTTAATGAAGAATAAGAGTTCTAATATGCATGAAAGTGAAGTAGGTGAAGTCTTACCCCAACATCATCATCTCATATCATCGTTAATTTCAGGAAGAAGAGGAGTTCTAATATGCATGAAAGTGAAGTAGGTGAAATCTAACCACAACATCATCATCTCATATCATCGTTAATTTCATCAATTCATTCTTATTTTAGCTACAAAAGATCAATTTTACACTTAAAGCATTGTATTTATATTTATTGCATTTAAATTTCTTTCAATGGAATCCTTCTTTAGTCTTAATTAGTTAAGTAATTATACGTCTGTTTAGTGTCACGAGAGTCTCTTGGGATACGATATTCGGTCTTACGGGTTTATTACTTGATACGATTTAGTACACTTGCCAAAGTCTTAACAAGTTTTTGGTGCCGTTGCTGGGGACTCGTGGTTAACACTATACTTTTGTGTGATTCTTAACCAGTTTAGACTTTATTCTTTATTATTTTACTGTTTATAATTTTTACTTTTATTCTTTTTGGGCAAATTTGGTGCTCTAGTGTTGTGTTCTCTATTGTATGCAGCAAACTTTTCATACTAGGAGCACAAGATCATCTGAACCTCTCCTTATAGATCTTGAAGTTGAGAAGACTGCACGAAGGAACAATAGTAGAAGAAGAAGGCAAAACAAGGCCTCCAGAGAACTTTTTCCCATTCCTGAGATTCTTGAGCATCCTTTGACTTTAGTATCTGATTAGGAAAAAGAAGACGTGACTAACAATCAAAATGATAGGGGTATTGGTCAAGTTATACGTACTGTGGAGGATTATTCTACAGTTACTGGTCCTCTTCATTTTAATAGTATTACTAGGCTGAGGGTCAATGCCACTAGCATGGAGATGAAACCTGTTCTCATTCACTTGGTGCAGAGCAATCAGTTCAATGGCCTAGCTCAAGAGAATCTGTATAATCATCTGACCACTTTAATAGAGATTTGTAATATAGTGAAGATTCAAGATGTGCCAGATGAGGCTATCAGACTTAGCTTGTTTCCTTTCTCTTTGGGCGGTAATGCTAAGATGTGACTAAATTCATTCCCTGAAAATAGTTTTACTGTGTGGGAAGATGTGTGATAACGATTGATTTTACCGTTCTCTGTGATCCAATTTTGATTAAACTATTTTTTTAGTTTATTTTTATGAATAAGGGAGTTGAGGTTATACTTGATGATTTTTATCACTAATTCCCTTGATTTTGTAGGTTATTGGAATGATTTGGAAGAGGAGTTAAAGTATGAAGGAGTTGGAACCTAGAAAGGATAGAAAAAGCACCAGAAGAGAAGGCTATAAAAGGTTGCAGGACGCCTGATTGCCTTTTTCTTGGGCCCCAGGCGCAGGTGCTCATGCAACCACGCTTGGTTGCTCTTTTCTAGGGCCCTCAGCGCTAGGTAGCTCACATCAATGCTTGTTTTCCCTTTGAGGGGCGCTGAGTGCCAGTCTCCACCTATTGTAGAACTCCTTGTTGCCCCTTTTAAGGCCTTGAGTGTCACTCCTCTCGCAAGCTCGCCTGGTTGCCCTAAGTGGGGGCGCTGAGCGCCAGCGTGTTGGGCCTTTGGACTTGTTTCTGATCTATTTAAGAACCTCTACACATTAGGGTTTGTATCTTTTGACAACAGAAGCACAAAGACACTATCTTTGACCCTCTGGAGGTAGAATTGGATGCGGGAGCTCTCCTCTTCGTTTTCTAGGCTTTTTCTCTCACTTTCATTCTATTATACTCCAAGGTTCTCCATGACGATGGAGAACTAAACTCATTTGTTGTTGGGGGCAGATGTAACCTCTAAACTTTCATGTATTTGAATGTGATTTGAAATATTTTATGCTTCTTTCATTAATTGTTAGTGATTTTCTCCTTTGCTTTGTTGAGATTGTTGATAAAGGAAGCACTGGTCTAGCTAAACCTTAATCTCAAAGTGCTCTGGTTTTTTATGATGACAACACATTATTAATAACACATGATTTGATATGTGTTACATGTTCTACACTTTATTGTAAATGAAATCTTGAAGAAGATGTATGTGTTGATTTTTCATATAAGTATGCATATTCACTGGTTTTATACTTGATACATCACTTGTAATTGCGTTACATATGTTTAAGAAAAGAAAGCCACATGCACTTTGTTGAACTTATATTATGTGGGAAAACTGCAAGTTTTAAATTGAATTCATTATGAAGTAAGTCGAATAAAACTCGTGACTTTGCACATATTTTCTAAAACAGTGCTATGAGTTATTTTGCATTGAAAAGACTTTCAAAACTATTTTGATGTGTTATAGTTGACTGCATGCGCAGGGAATGCGACTGAGTTAGTTAATGTTTTGAAATTTTGTTAATGTTGTGATCTATAACGACTATATTTCAATTGTCTGTTAAAGCATTAAATGAAAGTCAATTGTATTAAATGCGTAATCAATTTGGTTGTTATGACTGCTGCTAATTGACTTAACTGTTATAAATGTTTGATGACAGTCGACTACATTAGTGGCACAGTCGACTATAGGAGCGTCTAATTTATAGAAAACTATAAATAAGACGTGATTTTGTTGATCACAAAGACTTTGGACTTTTGGCAATTCTAACATTTTCATTTTGATATTCCAGATTGTGATCTCTGTGTAAAGGCTCCAAGAACTCATCAAGAAGACAGAGAAGATCTTTCTTTGAGGAGTTTCTTAAGGAGAAAGTGATTTACGCTTACTGTTTGATCAAATTCTGCATTGTTGGTGTTCATCATATTGATCAAGACTTCTATCAATCTTTGGAAGATTGTTGTTGTCCTGTTGGGATTATAGGAGGTGAACTCGTGGAGTTCTAGACACTTTATGGATTGTTAAAAGTGGGTTGAAGATTGCAGAAAAGGGGATATCTTGCTGCAGATCTTTGTGTTGTTGCTATACTTTTAGTTAAAGGGTTAGAGAGGTTGTCTATACTTTTGACGTGGAGGTCTCTATAGAAATGTCGTTGTAAAATCCTTAACTACTATAGTGCATTGGCTTCCTGGTTGTGGAAGGACACTAGATATAGGCATTGAGGCCGAACCAGTATAAAAACTGCGTTTGATTTTCTCTATCCCTTAACTCTTTATTTTCAGTCGACTTTACATTTTGCATAGTCAACTTTACATTTCCGCTGCACTTAAATTCTTATTACTTGCGATTCAAGAAACTTTGTAAAGCTTGATACTTTGCGAAAAGGATTCTAAAAAGACTCTAATTTTTTAACCTCACCAAGTGACCTCCCCTCTTGGTGTTGAAACTAAGTCATCCTGTTTCCAACAATTGGTACCAGAGCTGGTGTTGCAATATTTGTTATTTCCTAGATATTGATGCCAAAAGGAGGAAATCATGCTCAAGCCACTACTGAAGATTTATTTATGCTAAAGGCATTGAAGGAATATTATTCAATTAATTTGACTGCAACAATATCTGATAATATGTTGAAAGTCACAAGGCTGGACTCTCCAAAACTACCTTACTGTGTCTTTATTTCAAAGATTCTTGTTCATTTTGGAGTTGACTGCATAGGGGAATCAAGTGAATCATATAACAGAACAAGTCTAATTGACAAGTCAGCTCTACCCATGATGCAGATGATGAAAACACCTGAAGGATGGGTGTTTAAAAATTATGCTGCAAATAATGATAATGAAACAGAATCTGGTGCGCTACTCACTATTGGGCAAGATCTGAATTTGAGAGAATTGTATTAAGGGAATTAAAAGCATTGAGAAAGATGATTGAGGAACAAAAAGAAAGGTCTTAGTCGACTGAGATGAATGCTGAAGAATCTGAAGAAGAATGCACTCCTGTTACATCTTCAGAGAAGAGCACAGATGAAAGTACTGAAGATGAGAATCTAATGATAGCAAAAGTGATATGGTTCTTAGAGATTCTGTTAAAAAAAAGAGAAAGAAAAACTAATATCATATCTTAATATTTTGTTTGTTGCGTCATAGCTACTTTTTGTAAGATGGCTTTATATGTCATCAACTATTATTTAATCCATTGTAATATCTTTTGGAAAATTAATGAAATAAATTGCTTTTAGTATTAATCCTATCTGTCTTGAGTTGATGACTAATTCTGGATTAATTGAAACTAAATCGACTGAATGTTTGCTGAAGTTAATTATGCATATGTTTACTGTTACATTAATTCTCTTACATACTCACTTCTTATCTGTATATTTTCTTGCATTACTATGATTCTAAATTGCTTGATCTTTAAAAGATCCTGAAAGGTTTTGCAGGAAACATTGCTTCTGAACTTACTATTGGAGTAAATATTGTCTGAACTATTTGCTTGATATTGCTTGATATTTGATTGCTTGATAATGTTGGTACAGAGTAAATATTGTCTGAACTATTTATATTAACTCTTGTTTACTCTGATAGATTGTTTTAAATCATTAATCACTTGTTCTATACTGTTTGCTTATATAAGCTCTGATATTTGGTGATTACATGATTGATTATATGTACTGTTTGTGTACAAACATGGTTGTTTATTAATCATGGTTGTGCATCATAAAAAAAGGGGGAGATTGTTGAGATTGTTGATAAGCGAAGCACTGTTCTAGTGTCACAGTGTTCTAGTTTTTTATGATGACAACACATTATTAATAACACATGATTTGATATGTGTTACATGTTCTACACTTTGTTGTAAATGAAATATTGAAGAACATGTATATGTTGATTTTTCATATATGTATGCATATTCACTAATTTTATACTTGATACATCACTTGTGATTGCATTACATATGTTTAAGAAAAGAAAACCACATGCACTTTGTTGAACTTATATTGTGTGGCAAAACTGCAAGTTTTAAGTCGATATCATTATGAAGTAAGTCGAATAAAACTCGTGACTTTGCACAAATTTTCTAAAACAGTGTTGTGAGTTATTTTGCATTGAAAATATTTTCAAAACTATTTTGATGTGTTACAGTCGACTGCATGCGCAGGGAATTCGACTCAGTTAGTTAATGTTTTGAAATTCTGTTAATGCTGTGATCTATAACGGCTATATTTCAATTGTCTGTTAAAGCATTGAATGGAAGTCAACTGTATTAAATGCGTAATCAATTTGGTTGTTATGACTGCTGCTAATTGACTTAACTGTTATAATTGTCTGATGACTACATTGATGGCACAGTCGACTACAGGAGCGTCTGATTTATAGAAAACTATAAATAAGACGTGATTTTGTTGATCACAGAAACTTTGGAATTTTGGCAATTCTAGTTGTAAAAACCTTTAAAAATATAGTGCATTGGCTTCCTGGTTGTGGAAGGACACTGGATGTAGGTACTGGGGTCGAACTAGTATAAAAACTGCGTTTGATTTTCTCTATCCCTTAACTCTTTATTTTCAGTCGACTTTACATTTTGCATAGTCAACTTTACATTTCCGCTGCACTTAAATTGTTATTACTTGCAATTCAAGAAACTTTGTAAAGCTTGATACTTTGCGAAAAAGATTCTAAAAAGACTCTGATTTTTGAACCTCACCAATTCACCCCCCCTCTTGGTGTTGAAACAAAGTCATCTTGTTTGCAACATACTCAATGCTTGTTATGTTTTGATCACTCATAGCATGATGTTTGGATTTCTTTGTTATTGGGAAGTACCTAGAAACCATGATCTGGAGAATTTCACCCAAAAGAAATATTGCCTAGGGATATAGATAAGATGTTTGGTTGTCTTAAGCTTCTAATCTAAATGCGAAATTAATTGTTAGGGTTTTCAAGGGATTGTTGTCTAACAAATCTAGGCTTTTTACGTCAAGGGATCGATTTTTATGTAATTTAGAGAGTGCCGTTAACAATTTAATGAAGAAGATGAATTCTTATATGTATGAAAGTAAGGAAGGTGAAATCTAAACCCCAACACTATCATCATCTCATATTATCAACATCACCCATTCACTCTTGTGTTAAGCCCCAATTGATCAATTTTACATTTAAGTTTATGTTTACTTTTATAGCATTCAAAAATACAAAAGAATTGTTTTTAGTTTTAATTAGTTAAGGTATTACACGATTGTTTAGTGCCACAAGTCTCTTGGGAAACGATACTTGGTCTTACCATTTATTATTACTTGATACGACTCGGTACACTTGCCGATGTTTTAACAAGTTTTTGGCGCCGTTGTTGGGGAACTCATGATTAAACTATACTTTTGTGCGATTCTTAACCAGTTAGACTTTATTTTATTGTTTTTAATTTTTTTAAAATTTTTTTTTGGGCTAATTGGGTACTCTAATGTTTTGTTCTCTAGTGTATGCAGGCTACAATTCAGACTAGGAGCACAAAATTTTCGGAACCTCTTCTTGCAGGTTTGGACAATAGCAGAATAAGAAGGAAGAACATGACTTCCACTCAATCTGACCAGGAAACAGAAGATATGGCTAATAATAGACGTACCCTGGCAGATTATGCAGTAGTCACTGGACCTCTTCATTTTAATAGCATTGCAAGACCAAGAGTCAATGCCGCAAATATGGAGATGAAGCTCGATCTTATTCACTTGGTGTGGAGTAATCAATTTAATGGCTTAGCTCACGAGAATCCATATGAGCATCTGACTACTTTCAACGAAATATGCAATATGATGAAGATAAATGATGTGTAAGATAATGCTATCAAACTTAGTTTGTTTCCTTTCTCATTGAAAGGCAATGCTAAGATGTGGCTTAATTCATTCCCTGAACATAGTTTCACTGAGTGGGAAGATGTGGTGGGTAAGTTCCTGAACAAATATTTTCCTCAGTCCAAGGTCAACAAAGGTAAGCAGGAAATTTCTTCTTTTCAACAAGGCAGGGACGAAACTTTAGGCCAAGCGTGTGATAGATTCAAGAACTTATTGTGGAAGACGCCCACTCATGGATTTGATGAACTAGCAATGGTTTTTTTTTTTCTTGGAGGTTTAAAATCACAGACTAAACTGATGTTGGATGACTCAGTTGGAGGTAACATCAAACGCAAGACTCCAGATGAAGCGTATGAGTTGATAGAAAATATGGCTGCCAATGACAATGAGACACACAATGAAAGAGCTCAACTGCAACAGAAAGGAGTTCTTCAATTGCAATCTCAAAATGCTTTGTTGGCTCAGAATAAAATAATTACTTAATAACTCGAGACTCTTATGAAAAAAATCTCTCAATTTCCTAAAGAGTTGCAGAATGTCTCACAAGCTCAACATCAACTTTGTGAGCTATGTGGTGGAGATCATGTCAATGTACAATGTGCTATGCAAGCCAATACCCAAGAAGAAGTCAATTTTATGGGTAATCAGGGCCGCCCAGGTGTTAACACCCTAGCAAGTGTACCAGATTGTATCAAGTAATAAATAGACGGTAAGTCCGAATATCGTTTCCCAAGGGACTCTTAGGACTAGACGATCATGTGAATTGATTTCATAAGACTTGAATGAATAATAATTTGATTTTGTAGTGCAAAGACGAAAATAAACATGTATGCAAAAACGTGATCAATTGACATATAAAGATATGGATGAATGGTGTTGTTGGGGTTTACGGATTTCATCCTAATCCACCCTCCTATATATACTATTCTTATTAAATTCAACTTTATTATCAATGTTCATGCAACTTTCTAATTTACTCTAAACCCGATTCCTCGGCGAAGAGAGCCTATTCCCAATTACTAGTTTACTATTCCTAGTCTCCCTAATAATTAGTCACACATTAATGATAGATGCTTAAAGCAATTGACCAACCTATTCTTATTCCTAGGTAATATTTCATAATCAAGAGAATTCTCCTCATGTCTAGATTTCCCCGTACGTTCCCATATCGACAAAATCAATGATCATGACACTGAATGAGTTAAACAATGCAAGCTTTAAATTCAGAGAAGAAAACTCAAACTATTGATAACGAAAGTTTATGAATAAAACAAGAACTTCAATATAAGAGAGTTTCAAAAGGATTACATCGTTCCCCAACAACAAAAGGTTTAGTTCACCATTGTCATGTTGAAACTAGATGAATTGAATGGAAAATATGAAAGAGATAACCCTAGAATTGAAAGATTGGAGCTTTTGCATCCAAAATCCGCCTCCAAGGAGTGAAAAGAGTGTTCTGCCGTCTTTCTGCCAAAAGATCCCTTCTCTACTGCGCTCTGGGTCTATTTATAATATAGAAAAATAAAAGAATTTTGGCTTAGGCCCATGAGTACACCGCTCAACGGTAGGTGCAACACTCAAGTGGGACGCTCAGCAGTCACGCCCAAGCGTTAAATAGTGCTGTCTCTGAAAAGGCCAACGCTCAGCGGTGTGTGTGGCTCTTACTTTTCCCCCTCCGCGTTGGCGCTTAAGTGTCAGGCAGTGGCTTCCTCTCTAAAGCTGGCGCTCAGCGTTGAAACTGGCACTGAGCGGTGGCTGCGATTCTTCCTTTACACCTTTATTCATCCTTTCTTGAGTCCAACTCCTTCCTCCTTCACTTTCCATCACTCAATTCTCATTTAATCCTGTCAAAATAATGTAAAACCAAGCATAATATCTCTAAAACCACCTTTGACTCTCTTGTAACCTAACTAAAGCATTTTGCATGATTTCAAGCTCATTTTAAGTCATAAAGGGTGTGTTTTGATATCAATTTCAAGTATAAAAATAATGGTTTTTAGACCGTTATCACCAAGTAATTACAACCAAGGGTGGAAACCTCACCCAAGTATGGGTCAAGGGCAAGCTGGGCAATTCAATAGACCACCACAACAACAATGGCAACAACAACCCTCCTTATCAGACAAGACTGCAAAGCTAGAGGAGACACTCCAACAATTCATGCAAGTGTCAATTTCCAACATTAAAAGTACTGAAGATGCCATTAGAAATTTGGAGATATAGGTTGGAAAATTGGCTAAGAAGTTGGAGGATAAGTCTAAAAAGAATTTTGGGGCTAATACTGAAGTAAACCCTAAGGAGGAATGTAACGCATTATGACTAGAAGTGGCAAGATGTTAGAGGAGAGAAAAGAGAAATAGGAGTTGAGTGAAAAAGAAGAGATAAGTAAAGAAGAGAAAGAAGAGGCTGAGAGAAAAGAAGATGAGAAAGAAGAGGGAGAGAAAAAGAAAGAAGAAGAGAATGAGAGAAAAAAAAATAATTGAGAAGCCCCTTCCTTATCCAAAAAGTTATTCAAAGATGGAAAAATAGAAGGAATTTGGGTGTTTTAAAGAGATCTTTAAGAAATTGAAGATTACTATTCCATTGACTGAAGCATTGCAAAAAATCCCTACTTATGCAAAATACTTAAAGCAGTTCCTCAAAAGGAAGAAATATTTAGATGAGGAGACAATTGCAACGCTATTATGTAGAAGATGCTTCCTCCTAAAGGCAAAGATCCATGAAGTTTTACTATTCCATGCACTATTGGGAATTATGAGATAGGAAAGGCCCTAGTTAATTTAGGGGCTAGCATCAATCTGATGCCCTTATCTATGCTTAAGAAGATTGGTGGTCTTGAGGTTAAACCTACAAGTATAATCTTACAAATGGCAGATAGATCCACCAAGAAATTCCCGAATGATTTTCTAGGGATGGAGATGGGGAAAATGTGGAGATTCCTCTCATTCTTGGAAGACCATTCATGAAGACAGCTAAGGTTGTCATTAATGTAGATGATGAAGTGTTGACACTGAAAGACCAAGATGAGGAGGTGACTTTTAATGTCTTCGATGATGTGCAGTTGATTCAAGTAAAGAAGACTAGCCCTAAAACCGCAAATGAAGTTCTACCAGAATATAGTCTATTTGATCAAGCTGCCAAATCAGTTAAGAGGGGTAAAAATTGTTTCGTTCCACAGGTACAAGAAGAGGATAAAGGTAATAAAGAGAAGCTAGTTCATCAAGACTCGGTGCTTGAAACTGAAGAATTCAAACCTGGCAAACCTGTGAAATACAAGAACAGGTTATGGGTTGTTAAGGGGATTAAAGCGAATGGAGTTATTGTGATTGAAGCTCCTTATTCAAGAAGAGTCAAGTTGGTGACTAAGAAGCTGCTGAAGCTATGTTGTTGTGATGAAAGCAAGAGGAACACCAACGTCAAAAATTCGAACTGAGCTTAATGATGTCAAGCTAATGACGTTAAACAAGTGCTTGCTGGGAGGTAGCTCAATGTTTTAAAAACTTTCATTTTTAATTTTTTTATTTATTTGGTGTTTTGATGTAGTTTAATTGGAGTTGAATTTAGTTTTTAGGGTTATTTATTTTGAAGTTATTTTGTTTGTTTTGATTATTTGTCTGCTATGATCTAGTATTTATGATATGTGTTGGTGGATGAAAGTTTGTGATGTGCATAGGGAGCTTTACTTGTTTAAATGTGAAATGTTGAAGCTTGAGTTCGAGAATTAGGAAGTTTTAAAAGTGCATTGAAATTTTCATTTTAAACATTCAAATTTATTCCTTTTAAAGTTGAAGAAGTTTCTTTGTGAAAACATGTCAAACTTGGGTTGAATTGAATGATTAAAAATGTCGAAATTTTCAAAATCACAGGTTGAGTTGGGAAAAATTGCAAATATCTGAAAAATTTGGGATGAAGCTAAGGGGCGCCCAAGTCTAGCAGATCAGGTGGGAGACTGCAGGACTGAGTCGCGCTCAGCGCCCTCCTAGGTGGCGCTAAGTATGGGCAACATGGACTGCACTGTTTGGGCTTTTTGGGCTCAACGCACTTAGGCCCGTCTAATCCCCCTGACCCTAAATGACTCGCCCAAACCTCTCATTTTCGTGCACACTCTCTCCAGCCACTGTTAGACCCCTGGCAAGTGTACCAGATCGTATCAAGTAATAATAATTGGTAAACCCAATATCGTTCTTCCCAAAGGACTCTTAAGGCCTCATCTTTCGTGCAAACTAATTGTTTAAGACTTGAGAAAAGAAAATTAATTTGAGTGGTTTGAATGCAAAACAAAAATAAATATGCAAATGCAGGAATTCAATTGACTAAGAGAAACTATGAATGAATGAGGTTGTTGGGGTTTACAATTTCATCTTATCCACCCTCATATATCTACTCTGCTTATTTACTTTGCTTATTTATGATATTGCAATGCAAACTTTCTTGGTCTACCCTTAACCCAATCCCTTGGTGAAAAGAGCCTATTACTAATTACCGGCTTGCTATCCCTAGCCTCCCCTAGTAATTAATAATGCATGATAAGGGGAAGCAAAATACAATTGATCGTCCTACCCCTATCCCTAGGAGGTATTAACATAATCAAGGAATTCTCCCCAGTTCATGACATTAATGTACGTCGCCGTATCAATAAAGACAAACAACATCTACCGAATCAGTTAAATGGTAAAAGCATTAAATACAGGTAAAGAACCCAACAATTGATAAATCAAGCATATGCAACCATATAAAGTAAATAAGAATTTGGATATATGAGAGTTTCAAAAGATTACATTGTTCCCCAACAACAAAGGGTTTAGTTCACCATAATCATGGTGAAACTAGATGAAATATAATGGAAGAATGGAAAAGCAAACCCTAGATTTGATAAAGTGGAGCCTAAGCATCCAAGAAATCTCCTCCAATGGTGTAAAGCTGCTGTGGACGTTGTTCTCTGCCAAAAGAATTACATTTGGATTCGCACTAAGGCTATATATAAGCCAAAAAGATAACAGAAAGATCTCAAAATCCAAAATATAAAAACAGACAACCGCCCAGGCGCCAAAATTGGCCGCTCAGCGGTTTGCCTGAACACACGCCACTGCCCAGGCACCTAAGATGACCGCTGAGAGGTTTGCCTCTTGTCGCTCTGGACACTCAGCGTCACCGCCTGGGCCCCAGACAATACTTTTCCTCAAACTAGGACGCTCAGCGGTGGAATTTACCGCTGAGTTGTTCACAAACTCTTCTTTTCTTCCTTTTTCTCCTTCATTCTTGAGTCTATGACCTTCCTACTTCATTGCCATCTTCAATTTTCATCAAAAACCCTGCAAAACAATGCGAAACAAGCATAATATCTCTAGAAACAACTTTTGACTCTCATGTGACACAACTTAAGAGTTTTACTTGATTCTAAGCTCATTTTAAGTTACAAAGGGTGTGATTTAATATCAAATTTATGCATGAAAATAACGGTTTTGAGACCGTTATCAGCCACCTAAAGCTCTTGCCCTAAAGCTCTCTCTCACTTTCTTCTTTCTTCCCACCACTAAAACTCATTCCTTCTACTCATATTTGCTTGAACTCATCAAAGTTGGGTTGGTTTCGAGTTGTTGGCACTCTTGTGTACTCAAGCCCTAGGTTTTCCAACTCTCTTTGTGCATCTTTCAAGTTTTACTCTCCACCCAAGTAGGCATCTTCATTTTGTTCTTAAAATTTTTTATTTTTGATGATGTTTGATTCTATGCACTATATAATGTTGATACTGCAGATCAAACTGATTGGGATGGATCTTTGATTGATGATTTTTTAGTGGAGCACCTGCATTGATCAATAGTATCGTCAAAAGCACCATTGTTGTTTACTGTCAAGGCGTTGAGGGCCGTCTGAGTGGCGCTCAGCGTTGACGATTCTGGTTATTCTGTTGATTTTGGTTTTTTTGTGGTTCTGATTGGCTGCAGGTGGTGCTGAGGGCCCCCTGAGTGGCGCCCAGCGCCAGGCAGAGGAGATATTTGATTGTTTGATTTATATTTTATGTTTCAGATGCCTATACTTGATGTCCTCTATTATGATGTGTTTGGTGTAGGAACTCTACTTGGCATGTGAAATAGAATGTGTTGTGTTGGATGAGTATGTTTTTGATTGAACTGTTATTTAGGTTGCTCATTAATGTTTGTGTTGTGTATCTTTGTGGTGCATATATGGCATCGACATCTGGTTCAAAGCGTGTTAAAACTACTGCTACACATAGAAATAAAGGAAGAAAGAGAAAGGAGCAAGTCTACTCAAACAAATTTCTCTCACATATGCACGAAAGACATTTTGAAGCTGTTCAAAACCGTAGGTTACTGATGGAGAGGAAGGTTGGGTTGATACCTCTCATGGCTCCTCAATTTGAGAGAGAGTTGACCAGAAGACAATGGGAGCAGCTGGCTTACTATCTTGCACCTGCCAATATTCTAGTGGTGAAGGAGTTTTACACCAATGCAAGATCCTATGGTGTTGACCAAGAGATTTATACAAGCTATGTTAGGGGCAAGAGGATCCCCTATGATGCTGGCACCATTAACACTTTCCTAGGTACTGAATGGCAGGAGACAACCAATGTCAGTATGCTTCTTCAATTGAGGAAGATATCAACTTTGCTAAAGTGGAGAAGACCTTATGCATCCTAAGGGGTCATTTTCAGAGGAATGGGCAGGATGTGCCTATTCATATCAGGAGGTAATTCCTTACCCCCTTGGCTAAATACTGGACGACATTCACACATGCCAATATTCAACCATGCTCTCATGTGTCAGATATCACCACACATAGAGCTGTCTTCTTCTACTGTGTCCTCAGAGGATTGAACATCAATGTGGGGGCAGGTTATAGCAAGTGAAATCAAACAATGTGCCCATGCTGCAAGTAGCAAATCTCCTCTGAGGCACCCATCTCTGATCACACACCTCTGTGAGTTAGCAGGGGTGAAAACATCTACCCCTCCAGTACTGCATGCTAAATGAAGAGGGATTATCGGTACCAGTACCTTAACCTCTCCGGGTCCAGAAGAGACCTCAACAGTTCTAGCAGGATCAACCTCATGATGTTGATCCTTTCTAGATGAGAGACATGTATATGGCATTAGTGGATGCCAAGATGGAGGCATTATACAAAGGCGAGCAGGCACTAATGAGGAGCATGACATTAGCCTTTCCGGATCGCCAGTTTATGTCTCAGGACGGTTTTCTAGCTTATGTTGCATGGCCTAGTGATCAAGCCCAACTTATGATGAGGATGATGAGGAAGAAGATGAAGAGGAAGATGAGGATTTAGATGACAGCAGAGGCTGATGATTCAGATGATAGCATCTAATGATGGATGTTACTAGATTAGGATTTTTTGTTTTCTTTATTTTTATGCATTTTTGAACTTTTGTTTTTAGTTTTAGCTTGCTTATGTACTTGGTTTAAATGAATAGTGCTACAATGGTTTGATTATGTGATGAATTGTTTGATGAGTAATATTGTCTTGTGCTTGTTTTATTATATTGATTGATGTTGAGATAATAATGGGTTTAGCTCTTAAGACTGGCGGTTACTCATAATTTTTTAAGACAGATGCATGATTTAAATTGTTATTAATATGTTGAGCAAGATGTTTTCAAAATTGTGGAACTTGAGTTAACCTGTTATAGGTTGGACTCCATAGTTTATTGTTGATGGAATGATATTGCTTTAGAATCATAATTGGTTTTGCCTGAGATGCTATGATTGAACCACTTGCTTGCTTGTTACAAATGATCAAGGCCATATGTTCTTCTCCCTTATAAGCCAATGCCAATATGTTAACCCAACAAAGAACAATGTTTGTTCTATCAAACTTGAGCTGAATATATGAAAAACGTTTTGAAATCCTTACCTTGAGTTGAGTAGAGTATGCTTGTATGTATAGGAGAGTGGTTTAAGTTTGGGGTTTTTGGGAAATTGGAAAAAATTGTGAAAAAAAAGAAGAGAAAAGTAAGAGAAGAAGGAAAAGAAGGATAAGCTTAATGAATGAGAAGTTGGGATTAAGTTGAGAATGGTTTCTCAAGTGAAGGAGAAAGAGAGATTGATATTAAATGATTAAATTATGAATTGTTCACTCTCTTAACTCAAGGAATTTTGTTGTCTAGAAAAACCAATTTTCTTCTTAACCCAGCCACATTACAAGCCTTAAAAAGTCCTTGTGATGCTAACTTGCTTGTGAATGTGTTTGATGGTCTTGAAATGAAAGACAAATTTGATTTATGTGACATTATGATGGTAGAGTGAAAGAGTCACCTCACTATACACCTTTGAGTTTGAGTGAAACACTATCCTTGGTGAGGAATAGTTCCATGTACTATAGGATAACATTCTTGCTTGGTTGTTGATCATTCATAAGGTTTGCATATGTTGTATATTCTTTGAAGTATGTGACCACCATAGTTGAAGCTTGATTGACTAAGACATCATTACATCTTGACTGATATTTTGAGCAGGTATGAATAATTTACTTATCTTAGAAGAAAATGCTTTTTGGTGTGTTAAATCATTGTAGTGTTTGTATTTTGCTTAGGCTAAGTTATATTTTTGCTTGAGGACAAGCAAAGTTTCAAGTTTGGGATTGTGATAACGGTTGATTTTACCGTTATCTGTGATTCAAATTTGATATTAAATAACTCTCTATGGCTTTAAAACTTACTTAAACTCTTGTTTTTAATTTATTTTTGTGAATAAGAGAGTTGATGTTATACTTGATGATTTTTATCACTAATTCCCTTGATTTTGTAGGTTATTGGAATGATTTGGAACAGGAGTTAAAGTATCAAGGAGTTGGAACCTAGGAAGGACAGAAAAAGCACTAGAAGAGAAGGCTACAGAAGGTCACAGGACGCCTAGTTGCCCTTTTTTGGGGCCCTGGGCGCCAGGGAGCTCGCACCAGTGCCTGCTTGCCTTCCGAGGGGCGCTGAGCGCCAGTCTCCATGTACCGTAGAACGCCCGATTGCCCCTTTCAAGGCCCTGAGTGCCCTCCTCTCGCAAGCTCGCCTGGTTACCCTAAGTGGGGGCGTTGAGCGCCAGCGTGTTAGGCCTTTTGACTTGTGTCTGGTCTATTTAAGGACCTCTACACATTAGGGTTTGTATCTTTTGACGGCAGAAGCAAAAAGACACTCTCTTTGACCCTCTAGAGGTAGAATTGGATGCGGGAGCTCTCCTCTTCATTTTCTAGGATTTTTATCTCACTTTCATTCCATTGTACACCAAGGTTCTCCATGACGATGGAGAACTAAACTCATTTGTTGCTGGGGAAGATGTAACCTCTAAACTTTCATGTATTTGGATGTGATTTGAATTATTTTATGCTTCTTTCATTAGTTGTTAGTGATTTTCTCCTTTACTCAATCCTTGTTATGTTTTGATCACTCATAGCATGATGTTTGGATTTCTTTGTTATTGGGAAATACCTAGAAACCATGATCTAGAGAATTTCACCCAAAAGAAATATTGCTTAGGGATAGGGATAGGATGTTTGGTTGTCTTAAGCTTCTAAAATGAATGCGAAATTGATTGTTAGGGTTTTCAAGAGATTGTTGTCAAATAATCAAATCTAAGCTTTTTAGGCCGAGGGATCAGATTCTAAGTAATTTAGAGAGTGACATTAATAATTTAATGAATAAGATGAATTCTTATATGTATGAAAGTAAAGAAGGTGAAATCTAAACCCCAACAACATCATCATCTCATATTATCAACATCATCCATTCACTCTTGTGTTAAGCCCCAATTGATCAATTTTACATTTAAGTTTATGTTTACTTTTATTGCATTCAAAAATACAAAAGAATTGTTTCTAGTCTTAATTAGTTAAGGTATTATACGATTTTTAGTGCCACAAGTCTCTTGGGAAACGATACTTGGTCTTACCATTTATTATTACTTGATACGATTCAGTACACTTGCCGAGGTCTTAACAATGTGGTGGCCAAGTTTCTGAACAAGTACTTCCCTCAGTCCAAGATAAAGAAAGGGAAACAGAAAATCTCTTCTTTTCAGCAGAGTATGGATGAAACTTTGGGCCAAGCGTGGGATAGATTCAAAGGCCTACTGCGAAAAAATCCCACTCATGGATTTGATGATCCTACGGTAATCATTCTTTTTCTTGGAGGACTCAAATCTCAGACTAAATTGATGTTGGATGCCTCAGCTGGAGGTAACATCAAGTGGAAAACTCCAGATGAAGCTTATGAGTTGATAGAGAACATGGCTGCTAATGATAATGAGGTGCAAAATGAAAGAGCTCAGCTCCAACAGATAGGAGTTCTTCAAGTGCAATCTCAAGATGCCCTATTAGCTCAGAATAAGATAATGACTCAGCAACTTAAGGCCTTAATGAAGAAACTCACTCAATTACCTAAAGAGCTCCAAAATGTTTCTCAAGATCAACATCAAGGTTGTGAGCTATGTGGTGGAGATCATGTAAATGGTCAGTGTGCCATGCAAGCCAATTCCTAAGAAGAAGTGAATTATATGGGTAATCAGGGCCGCCAAGGTAACTACAACCAAGGGTGAAGACCTCACCCAAGCATGGGCCAAGGCCAAGCTGGGCCATCAAATAGACCAACACAGTAGCAGTATTAACCACATCCCTCCTTATCTGACAGGACCACAAAGCTGGAGGACACACTTCAACAGTTCATGCAAGTGCCCATCTCCAATAACAAAAGCACAAAAATTGCAATTAGGAATTTGGAGATACAAGTTGGTCAACTAGCTAAGAAGTTGGACGAGAAGTCTGACAAGAATTTTGGAGCTAATATTGAAGTTAACCCTAAGGAGGAATGTAAAAAAATTATTACTAGAAGTGGCAAGATGTTAGCTGAGAGAAAAATGGAGAGAAAAGAGAAAAATGAGTTGAGTGAAAATGAAGAGATGAATGAAGAGAGAAAAGAAGAGGTTGTGAGAAAAGAAAATGAGAAGGATGAGGGGGAGAAAAAGAAAGAAGATGAGTATGAGAGAAAAAAAGGGAAAAACAACTGAGAAACCCCTTCCTTACCCAAAAAGTTATTCAAGGAAGGAAAAAGAAAAACAATTTGGGTGTTTCATGGAAATTTTCAAGAAATTTGAGATTAACATACCCTTCTCCGAGTCAGTTCAACAAATGCCTTCATATGCTAGATTTCTGAAGGAAATCCTTACGAAAAAGAGGAAGTACATTGAAGAAGAAACTATTGAAGTGCAAGGAAATTGCAGTGCTATCATCCAGAAGCTCCTCCCACCTAAGTTTAAAGATTCGGGTAGCTTCACCATCTCATGCACAATAGGAAAGTTAGCCATTGGAAGGGCAGTGATCGATTAGGGAGCTAGCATCAATTTGATGCCCCTCTCTATGTTCAAAACAATTGGAGATTTGGAACTTAAGCCTACACGTATGACTCTCCAATTAGTAGACAGATCCCTTAAATACCCCCATGGGATGGTGGAAGATGTGCTTGATAAAGTGGATAAATTTCTATTCCCTGTGGATTTTGTCATCATGGAGATGGAGGAGGATGTAGATGTACCTCTGATAACGGTCTAAAAACCGTTATTTTCATGCTTAAATTTGATATTAAAACACACCCTTTATGGCTTAGAATAAGCTTAAAATCAAGTAAAACACTTAGTTGAGTCAAGCGAGAGTCAAAAGTTGGTTTTCTTGGTTTTATGCTTTGTTTCCCTTATTTTTGTAGGTTTTTGGAATGAATTGGAAGAAAGGATGAAGTGTTAAATGGTTGGAGTGCTGAAAAGTCAACCAGAATCCAGAAAAGTGAACCAGTCAACCTGAAAAGTCAACCAGTCAACCAGTCAACCAGAAAAGTCAACCAGAGCGCTGAGCGGCAGTTTTGGGCGCTGAGCGGTCCTACGATTAGAGGGAAACCGCTGAGCGGTTAAATTGGGGCATGGGCGGTTGTCAGTTTTTATTTTGCGGATTCTGAGATCTTTCTATTATCTTTTTGGCTTATAAATAGCCCTAGTGCGAATTGAAACACATTCTTTTGGCAGAGAGAAACGTCCAGAGCTGCTCTACACACCTTGGAGGAGATTTCTTGGATGCTCAGGCTCCACTTTATTAAACCTAGGGTTTGCTTTTCCATTCTTTCATTATATTTCATCTAGGTTCACCATGATTATGGTGAACTAAACCCTTTGTTGTTGGGGAACAATGTAATCTTTTGAAACTCTCATATATCCAAATTCTTATTTACTTTATATGGTTGCATATGCTTGATTTATCAATTGTTGGGTTCTTTACCTGTATTTAATGCTTTTACCGTTTAACTCATTCGGTAGATGTTGCTTATCTTTATTGATACGGGGACGTACAATAATGTCATGAACTGGGAAGAATCCCTTGATTATACTAATACCGCCTAGGGATAGGGGTAGGACGATCAATTGTATTTTGCTTCTGTTTATCATGCATTATTAATTACTAGGGGAGGCTAGGGATAGCAAGCCGGTAATTAGTAATAGGCTCTTTTCACCAAGGGATTAGGTTAAGGGTAGACCAAGAAAGTTTGCATGGCAATATGATAAATAAGTAAAGTGAATAAGGAGAGTACATATATGAGGGTGGATAAGATGAAATTGTAAACCCCAACAACTCCACTCATCCATATTTTCTTGAAGCCAATTGAATCACTACATTTGCATGTTTACTTTGTTTTGCATTTTAATCATTCAAATTAATTTCTTTTCTCAAGTCTTAAACCATTAGTTTACACGAAAGATGAGGCCTTAAGAGTCCTTTGGGAAGAACGATATTGGGTTTACCAATTATTATTACTTGATACGATCTGGTACACTTGCCAGGGGTTTAACAACCTCTCATTCTTGGGAGACCATTTATGAACACTGCTAGAGTTTTGATTGATGTTGAGAATGGTAAACTCAAGGTAAGAGTCCAAGATGAAGAGGTGAATTTCAATCTGTTTGAAGCCATGTCTCACCCAAATGATGGTAAGACATGTTTTCATATTGATACACTTGATGAAGTATGCATGATTCAAGAAAAGTTGGTGCGTGTTTCTTCTCCTTTAGAGAAAACTCTCATTGATGCTTGTGAAGCCGTGAATGAAGAGGAAGAAAAATTGATTGATGAGTGCTTGACTAACTTGGATTCTCTGAAGGAAATTCCTTTTCATGAGGCAAAAGTTGAAGACTTTAATGCCAAGGAGAAGGTCAAGGAAACTAAACTTGAGTTAAAGATGCTACCACCACACTTGAAGTATGTTTTCTTAGAAGAAGGTGGTAACAAACCTGTCATCATCAGCAATTCCCTATCCTCTAAGGAACAAGAAAAGTTAGTTGAAGTCTTAAAAGCCAACAAAGGAGTCATTGGTTGGTCAATTTTTGATTTTAAAGGCATAAACCCTTCCTAGTATATACTGCACCTTAATTACATATTAATTTTATTCGGTTACCACCTTGATCAGTTTCCATTTAAAGAAAATTTTCAAACATATCAATTGACTAATGTAATTTTGATCATTAAAAATTGGTAATTAAAAACACCTATATTTTGCATGTAAAATATGACAATTCTAAAAATATTAGTTAAAAACATCATATTTTACATGCAAACTGTGACAATATTTCAATTATTGTATTTTATTGTAAAAACCAGTTGTACTTATCTCGTCCTACTAATATACTAAAGAACAAGGCCCAACAATGCTTATTCAACATTATTGAACTAAATTAGCTAAACAATATTAACATGGATATTTGTTGATTTTGCTACCGTAATGACTCAGAAAAAGAATAACTTTGATAGTGTACGTGTGGCAGCAGATCAGTGGTGTGAACAAATGTTTCTGAAATAAGGATTTTATTTGTAAATGTTACCAATAAGGAATATTGGTAAATCTTGAAGACATTTATTTTGATGATGCTGCAAGAAGACTTAGTTGAAGAAGAGTCTAAAATTATTTAAAAGCAACTTGTAGAAATTAAATGTAGTAGGAAAGTCTTATAGACTTTGTAAAATTCACATTTTGAACTGCAATAATCGATTATCAAGAAGCAATAATCGATTATCACAAGTCATTCAAGAATAATCGATTATCACCTCATATAATCGATTATCACTTTTTGAAAAACCTGTAACGGACTTGAATAATCGATTATCACTTACAATAATCGATTATTCGTGGCAGTTGGGACTTGACCTTTGATATTCAGAGTAGATGGCTATATGTAGGGATTCTGAGAAATTCAACACAACGTTTTTTTTTAACTGAGGCTTTGCAGAATACTGTTTGTCAGAGGAAGTTCTCAGAAGCTTGTTCAAAGTTCCCTTGCTTGGTCTCGTGAACAGGAGAGGCTCGCGTTTCGTGTGTCGATAGTCGGAGCAAGCTCTCTTCGAGTTAGCAAGGTGCTCTGCCTGGTCTCATGAATAGGAGAAGCTCGCGAATCATTGGTCGATTGCCGGAGCGGTTCTCTTCGAGTTGGCAGAGTGTTCTTCTTCCGGTTCGTTCGTCGAAGGAAGGTTTATTTTATCAGTTGTTATTCATTATATTTGTAATCTGTGAAACAAATTTTTAGTGGAACTGTTAATAACTTTTATAGTGATTAACGACTGGACGTAGATTCTGTTGAATCGAACCAGTATAAAAATTACTCGTGTGATTTTCTATTCCCTTCACTCTTTATCTTTTACGTATATCAACTGTTCGACAAATTTTCTGAAAGAAAATTGATATTCTAAAAAGGACCAAATTGATTTTAAAAAGGTGATCGAACACACTTTCCGCTTACTCTAAGTTTTATTCCGTTGCGTTTTACTCTTCAAACCATACCATTCCTGGTACCAAATGTAAACCCTTTACAAGCTCATACCATTTTTCTAAATAGCCAACACCCCTCTTCAGAGCTTTCTTTTCTCCTTCTCTACCTTCTCTCATCACTTTCTCTCCATTGAATCAATTCAATCTCAAATAGGAAGCACTTGAGTAATCTGGAGTTGTGGGCTTCAAATCAATCGATCAAATTAGTGTTCTTCATTCGGTAAGTGTTTCCCCCTTTCTTTTAGTGTTTCTGAACTATAATCATGCAACAGATCTTGTTGCATGTAGTTCATCATGTTTTCCTCCTAATTCTAACTCCGTTTAGGTTCTAAACTCTATCTCCTACTTCAAATCAGTGAACCATAGTGGGCTTTAGAGTTTTCCTTGCGGAGCAAGGTGTAGTTTGGTCTTCTTCAAGTAAGGGCTGTTTGATCTAGAGGTAAGGGGAGCTAGGATATTTATTTCTATTGGCTGTATAAAATGTGTGCATGATGAATTTTGAAACTGTATGTTGTTTTGAAGTGGTACTTGACATTTGAGTATTACTGCGTTGTATGTACTGAACTGTGCTTTCTGTGATCTGTGTTGGGATGTATGAACTGATGGGATGAATTAATTTGCTGTGATTGATTTAGTTGAAACTGTTGGGGTGTGTCATCTGTTATAAGAGAAATTTAGAAAAAGGGGGTTAAGTGAGACTATATTGTTTTAGGTCCTGTTTAAAGAAAGTGAGGGGGTGGAAATCTGAGTTAGGAGTTCTGTGTGCAATTGGGTTGTGGAGATATCTTAGACAAGTAAATTGTGACTTATAGGATGCACTAAACTGGTCAAAAACATGCACATATTGGTAAAATTGAATTAGGGTGATCTGGTGTAATAAATTGATGTTGTAAAGCATAAATTGAATCTTAATCAACTTAGAACTGTAGTAAGATCGTTTTGGAACACTTAATCACATATTAGGGGTCTTAGAAGTTGGCTAGAAGGTCCAAAACGAATTTCGGGGTGTTGGGTAGCCAAAATATGCAAAATTTAGCTTCCCCTGCAGACAAATTCGCTTAGCGCATAAGGGGGTGCGCTGAGCGAATTATGTGTGACAGATTGAGTGTTTTTTATGTTTTTGACGTTTTGGGAGTTCCGGACGTCCGTTTTGGACGTTCTTTAATTCGTTATGGGGTTTTTTGACCCTTCCAGAGCCATTGGTAAGGGTCTCCAAGTTGTTTGAATTACGAGTAATAATATGCTATAAAGAAATTTGTGTTAACAAGTGATGTTTCTGTGAAAATATGTAATGTTTTAAAGTATGTATGTACAAAGTATGTGATTTATGTAAGTGTAACAAAGTGGTGGTTGGTGTAAGTGTTACAAGTATGGTTGATGGACGTAATTTCATGATCCTCAAGGGAGGTTACATTGTGGTGCCATGTAGTTTGTTGTGATTGACCGTATGAATGGCCGGAGTGTCCTTATGGGGTTTATCCTGACATTCTAATGATCATCCATGCTCAAGTAGAGAGTGATGAGTCATGTGGTGAGAATAGCAGGAGGTCCTAGTCTTGGGTGCTTCCAGTATGGCCCAAGATGAGTGATAACGGACTTACACTTATGTGTGTGGTAGGGTGAAACCCATAGCAATGACTTTGCAAAGCAGTAGAGGCCACCAAAAGTGCACAAGCCCCTGGAACTTGACTTTCATACTAGTCCGGATGGTCAAATCACGTGGTCGGTCATTGGTATCAGAATAATGCGTTCGGTCTTAGTCTGTATTGTGTTATGGTCTTTGCATGCTGTGTGTGATTGTATAACATGATTTTTATACCTAGCTCACCCTTGCTTGTTTGTGTTGCCTATGTATGTTTTCTTTTCCGATGATCATCTACTTGGATGGGAGCAGATGTCGCGGAGGTGCCCCTGGAACAGGCATTGAAGGAAGATGACGCTACAGCTTAGCCTCCTTAGGACTTCCATTTACTTTACTGTCATTTTGAAAACTTTAATATGTAGAAGTTTTAAATTTTAGTGCCCTTTGGAGGATGACTGTAATCCTAATTACTCTCGATTGCTTTCCTATATTATGCATGATGACGTCTTTATAAATATATATGTATACTGCTATATATTTGGGATGTCACGGCTACTATATATTAACATAATATATGATCGAATCTCGGTAATTTGTTTTTATATAATATATTAATAACATTAATCCTTTTATACCATATATTAAAGTATATGGTTAATCTGGTTCAATGGTATATTATTTCTATTTTATCACACATACAATAAACTTTATTATTTATTAATATTATTTATACTATGTATTTTATAACAGATTTCATGGGCCTAAAAACTCTATAAATTTTTATTATTATTGACTTAAGAGTTTTTTATAGGTGGATCTTTCTCTACCAAATCCATCAAGGACAACATCGCTTACACTAGTGGAAAAACGCTGTTTAACGTCAGTTATTTTGGGCTTTTAACATCTCATTCACAGCCGACGTCATAGCCGGTGACGTCAATGGGACGTCGGACATCCACATAACAAACGTCTATACTGACGTCAGTTAGTGCCAGGACCGACGTCAGTAAACGTCGGTATAGGCCTCTAACCCCGATGTCTAAAGGCACTATATAAACATCAGACTACGGATTAACCGACGTCTAATAGCACATAAAGACTTCGAACATGTCAATAACCGACGTCTCATGTCACTATAGACGTCGGTGTGTGCATTAACCGACGTCTAATACAATTGTTGTGCTTTAGTGCAGTTTTGTTCCTGTCTTTGGATAGCCCAGTAGCACACTCTTTCTTAGCTAGTTTCCCCCGAAAAAAAGCTTGCGTCTTTTGAATTTCTCATGACATTTCAACCCAAAACCGAACTTGGGTCTTTGCTTAGTTCCATTTTCAACTGCAAGAGGGAAAAATTACAGTGAAACGATAACTAGGCAACGACGACCCAGGGTCATTTTTGGGTCGAAACGCCACGAGAAATCCAAAAGACGTCGCTTTTTCTGGGAGGCAGCTAGCAAAGGAAGAATGTGGTACTCGTTACCCCAAGAGAGGAATAAAACTGCACTAAAACACAAAACAAGAAAACAAATTTTATCAGTTGAACCAGAACCAGAAGATAATCGATGAAAAACTGAACAAAGTTTAAACGATAACCATAAAAAAACACGCACCTGGGATACAATGCCGCAAGAGAGAAAAAGGAGAGGAGTCGCAGGAGAGAAAAAGGAGAGGAGGAAGACGTGATGATATCTGAAACTGCAATTACGCGAAGGGTCTACAATTTATTTAAAATGAAATGGGGTGTCGGTTCCCCTAGGACCCGACGTCTATAGTCACCTAGACGTCGGTTATCTAACTAATTCGACGTCCAAGATAACATTTAAAGTGACTTTTTGAATGCCATTAGATGTTAGTGTAGACGTCTAGGGCGCTGAATCGATTGATGTTTCATTTCCTGTCAGGGAAGTAGACGACGGTTGTGAAGGGGCGCCGACGTCTATAATACTATAGACGTTCGTGCTCTGCTACCGGATGTCGACGTGCCTCGGATTTTGGTGAACATAATTAATTACAGGCCTATAGACGTTGCGGTCCCCGAAAAGCGACGTCTATTTTGCAGAAATTTTTTTCTTCCCGCCTTCCGGACAGGCTATAGACGTCGGTGATTGACCACTCGACGTCTAAACGCCTGAGAATCAGGTGACGAGCATTAATTGCACTCTAGTACACGTCGGACCCCATCAAAAGCGACGTCAATGGCGCAGGAAAAGTTTATCTTCTCGCTTACCTCATTACATTGGACGTCGGTTTAGGACAGAGCCGACGTGTATTATATTATAGACGTCGCGTCCCCTTGAAACCGACATCTAGGTACCAACTTATTTATGCTAATGCCACCGTGCACTCATATACGTCGGACTTCTCACTAACCGACGTCATTGGGGTGACGTTAAACAACGTTTTTCCACTAGTGTTGGATCCTACTTCCTATCTTGTAGACTACGCATAGAATCCTGAAAAGAACAACAATTTTAAACAACCATCGTATTAAAATTGTTATAATATACATATTTTTTTTAGTCATGACATTTTTTTAAAGCTTCAAACATAGAGATCTCGACCAAAATGAGTGATCATTATCTCATTACAACTAACTTAATTGAGAATTTTCCGAAAAAGCATTACCAATCAGTTTTAGGAATAAATGTTCAATGAAATTACAAATTTGGTTTTTGCTTTGATTTTTTTCTTTTATGTTATTTCAATGTTGAATCTTCAAAACATATTAATGAATACTTATATTTATATTTTAAAATATATTGAAAATTCTTTTAATACATCAAAAGTTCGGCAAGGAATAGCACTACAAAAATAAATATTTTTAAAAGGGGATATTTATCGGCGGTTTAGAAACCCCGAACAATTTCTGCGGTTTAGACCGCAGGTAGTTTTTTTAATTATTTTTTAAAATTTTCCACCCAACCCATATCTCCTTCTGCGGATCTGCGCCTTCAGTCATCCGTGCCTTTCGTCAAATTTCTCCCAAATCCTTCCCCCGGTACCATAATCTTCTTCTGCTTGCTTCGTGTTCGTCTTCTCCTATTTGACATTGTTCGTGCTCTCCGATTTAAACTAAAGTACTAAAGGAGGGTTCGTCTTCTGCCGTCGACGTACAATCTGGTTCTGAAGGAGGTGTCAGGTCGCGGCCGTTTCTTCAAGTCTATTCAATGCAAACACGACGAGGGTTTGGTACTCGTCAAGGTCTATTTCAAGCGCGACGATTTCCTCGATCTGTCCAACTACGAACGCAGTCTCTCTCAAATCAATTCATTCCGTCATTCCGACGAGGGTTTTGCCGTTTCAAGTCTCCTTCTGCTTTATTGAATCAATTCATTTTGTCATTTTTATATTTAATTACTTGATTAATCTAGTTCATTTTTAGAATTTTCGATTTAGTATATTTTTGAAATATTGACGTTATACGAGCTAATGTGATATTAGGTGAATGCTTATATGTTTAGTTCTGCTTTGATGGTTAATTTTGACTCTGGAATTGATTGAGTTGAAGTAGCTTTGATGGTTAATTTTCACTTCTCACTTCTCATCATTAAGTGGCATGTGGATTGTTCATGACCATAAAAATTAGCTTCTTTAATATGGCCAAAATCTTCTAAGCTAGTTAAAAATTGGCCTACTGATTGATGTTGTTGCCATGAAATCTTCCTCTTCCTTGCCCTATTTGCTCCATCGCCAACACTTCTACAAGCTGAGAGCTTGATGTCGTTGTGCTGCTCATCACTTCCAACTCTCTGTGTACTTCTCTTTTATTCTTCAATCCTCATGGGCTCATTGTTGCCTTGCAACTCTTCTTCTTCTCTCTGCATCACACCACCCAAAACAGGAGAAAACTATGAGCATTACTTCAACTAAACATAAACAATGACTTCCGATATAAACAACATGTGCCATTAATTACCGATATCTGGTTCAAGTCAAAAAATGGAGTTACACTCTTCTTTGTGGCTTCTTTGCTGCTGTTAATTCTTTCTTTGTGATTCAAGTCTAGTGCTGGTGAAGCAGAACTGTGAATAGTACTGTCTTTTTTACTAGAGCTAAAATTCCTAGCATTCTGGTTTAGATCAAACAGCCGTTAATAGAACTCTTCCAACACAAGTTTTCATATCTAAGGTAGATTGAACATGAGGTTTCAGCCATACCAAATCAAATCCAAAGGTGAGAAGTTCCTCCCATAAAGTTTGGAGATGATTGCAAGCATCATCGTCCATATCTCTCACTTTTTTAGTGTTGAGAAAATGAAGAACTCTACCCAAAGCTGTTAAAGCCCATTCAATAAATCTTTGACTTCTGCACTTGTTACTATCCAGAAGTGAGGGATATCTGGAACAAACATCTTCCAATAGAGGAATAAAATCTTTTTCTACTTTTCCTATGCCCCTAAAATCCAGCACCTCACCAAACGATGAACTTGAAATCATTTCCATGAGTGAATGATTTTCAATGCTTTCAACAAGCTTATTGTCGATGTTCCTCACTGATTTCTCAATTTGTTTATCATGCTCTAACATATGAACCAATATATGAGCTTTAATTATACAAGTATTATTAAAAACGAACCTGTGACTAGAGTTCCAAAGTTCATCCAAAGGTATGTAAGAAGTGTAACCAAAATCACCCCCCTTTGAATTGAATGTATGGCTACATCCTAACAAATTCATACATCAAGAGTCAGTTGAATATCGAGTACAAAACAAAATCATAAGATCCTAAAATAAATATATGTTATAAAATATTATTAAGTTCTATTAAATTGGACAAAGGATTCAACAAAATAACCTACTTGAATATATATATATATATATATATATATATATATATATATATATTATTTCTGAGTGGAGTGAAAACATTTTTATGCGGTGTTGATTTTTAAGGAAAAAGCATTTTCTTCTTTTAGGTTTGGATATTTAGGAAAATTAAGTAAACCACTATAATATAGGATTTATTAATAGCATTAGCCTTGTAATGGGGAAATAACTGTAATATAGGGCGGGAGTACATAGGTAAGAGATAAAGTTAGTAACTATCCAGTAGACAGTATATTTATTGGTTGCTGGAATAAACAGGAGAAAAGTAGAGTTAGTCACTTTATTGATATTTGAAATTTTGAATCAAAATTATAATGGTAATTTTTCTTATTCATTTCAGTTCCTGTATATACACTACACAGCTATATAGTGGTAATTGATTTCATCATTGCAGTTTGGAGAAGTTCTGGCTACTATAGAACACGACGAGGCTATCATCATTGCAGAAATTGATTATTCAATATTGGAGCAGAGAAGGTTTTCTTTTATTCTCACTAAAATTCACTGCACGTGCATTGCTTTTAATTACCTGTCATAAGATTCATATGAATTGTTTTCATTAAATTATTCAGGACAAATCTTCCTTTATGTTGGAGAAAACCAGTTGATACCACTTCTGACCTTCAGGGCATGACTACACTGGGTCCTTTTTTCCAACTTTAATTTCTTAATCTGTTTTAAACACCTGAATTAATTTTCATACAATTACATTCTCAACTATGTTTTAAACACCTAAATAACTTAGTGTGTTATTCATTCATCATTTACTTTTAATATTAAGTAGGTGTACTACTTAGTATTAAATTCTTTCAGGCAACAATTTCATAACTAAGTAGGGGAACTACTTAGTTTTGAATTCTTCAATTCCATAAGTAAGTGAGACTATTTTAGTCTTCAAATTTAGAACTAATTTGGTATAAGACTTAGTTTTAATGGATAAATCTTATTCTAACCTTCTAATCCCCTTGGCATAAACAGATGGATAAATCATGGATAGACATGCCTAGAAATACAAGTCAATATATGAGAGGGTTGAATACCTTCTTAGACTTTGCATTCACTAATAGTGGTGTTAGGGGAAAGATAATATGTCCATGTCAGAAATGCAAATTTAAGAAATGGCAAAGTCGTGAAGAAGTATATGATCACTTGATTATTAAACCTTTTCCAAAAGGATATACAGTGTGGCTTCTACACGGGGAGAGAAGAGTAAATGACGAAGCGCCTCAAGTAATAGCTGAAGCTCCTCAAGTAATGGCCGAAGAAGATGGTGGAAGAGTTGAAATTAGTGATAATATGTGTGGAATGATTAATGATGTATTTGCAGATCATTGCTCTAACAACGACATGACGAATGATGACGAGATGGGTGCAGAGTCAAGCCATACTAGAAGTCATGATGGGACAAATTTCTTTGAATTAATGCAAGATGGACAACAAAGTTTATATGAAGGATGTGATAAATATTCGAAACTTTCATTCTTGGTGAAGTTGTATCACATCAAATGTCTATGCAGAATAAGTGACAAAGCTATGTCCATGATACTAGAGTTGCTAGCAGATGCATTTCAACATGCTAGAATTCCAAATTCATTCTATGAAGCCAAAAAAGTCATTAACAAGCTTGGTCTTCATTACACCAAAATTGATGCTTGCCCGAATGATTGTATGTTGTATGTTGGAGAAGACAAAGATAGAGATTCTTGTAAGAAATGTAAGACATCAAGATGGAAGCCAAAAAAGAGAAATACAATTGGTGATGATGTTGTTCTTAATAAGCGAAAGAAGATTCCTGCAAAGGTGTTAAGGTATTTTCCTTTGAAGCCCCGATTAGAGAGGATGTTTTTATCATCTAAAATAGCTGAGCATATGAGATGGCATGCATCAAAAAGTACGGATGAAGGCATGTTAAGACATCCAAGAGATTCTGAAGCATGGAAGAAATTTGACCTTATGCACCCTCAATTTGCCTTAGACCCTCGAAATGTGAGACTCGGTTTAGCTACTGATGGGTTCAATCCATATGGCAACTTGAGCACCAACCACAGTATTTGGCCAGTTGTTCTCATACCATACAACCTTCCTCCTTGGATGTGTATGAAAGAAAGTTCATTCATTCTCTCCATGATCATTCCTGGAAAGCGAGCACCGGGCAACGATATTGATGTTTACTTACAACCATTAATAGAAGAGTTGAAGGAGTTGTGGAACACTGGCATCAAAACTTTTGATTCATATGGGAATGAAGTATTTGATATGCGTGCAGCCATATTGTGGACTATTAGTGACTTTCCAGGACTTGGAACCTTATCTGGGTGGAACACACATACAGGGTTGGCATGTCCGAGATGTAACTTTGACACTACTCCTAAGAAGCTTGTCAAAGGTGGGAAATTTTGTTTTATAAGTCATCGTCGGTGGTTAGATGGAAGACATAGGTTTAGATTGGCTCATATGAGGTTTGATGGAACTATTGAAAATAGAAGCCAACCAGTGGTAATCTCAGGTCATGATATCTTACAACAACTTGGTAATGTTCATGTTGAATTTGGGAAAGAACCTATAGTTGAAGAAAGGTCAAAAAGACAACACAGAGTTGATCGTCCTAAGGTAGAGACTCTACAATGGCGAAAGAAAAGTATACTTTTTGACCTTCCTTATTGGGTAGATAACTTATTGCACCACAATCTGGATGTTATGCACATTGAAAAAAATGTTTGTGACAATATATTGTTTACATTGTTGAATGATAGTACAAATAATAAATGCAAAGACAATCTAAAGGCAAGAAAGGACTTACAACTTTGGGGTATAAGACCAGATTTGTGGCCTGGCGAGAATGGTAGATATCTTCCTGCTATATATACATTGTCAAATGCAAATAAGGATATGTTTCTAAAAACTTTGAAGAATATAACTATACTTGATGGTTACTCAAGTAACATCAGTAGATGCGTTGATGTCAAACAACGCAAGATTGGAGGACTAAAAAGTCATGACTCACACGTGTTGATGGAGCAACTTCTCCCTTTGGCAATAAGAAAGACACTCCCTAAAGAAGTCTCGTCTATTTTGATTGATCTATGCTCTTTTTTTAAACAATTATGTAATCAAGTTGGAGGCAATTCTCATGTACAATATGAACATGAACAAGATGAAAATCATGATACTCATGAACAAGAAAGACCACCAACACACAAGGGAGCATGGTTGGTTGATGTTATTGGTAAGACACAAGTTCAACATATTAATGCTTGCATTATGTTACTTATATGAATATTTATTGTTGAAGTTTTTTGACACAAGGGTATTTGACACAAATTTTATTTCTTCACAGATGACCAATGTAAGATGACTTCCAAACACTTAAAAACAAATGATGTTTGGAATTTGCCTCAAAATGAAAGGATTATTGTACATTGGAATGAGGAGTATCAACCGATTGGAGATGGTGGAGCATTATTGAATCGATTTTTGGGAAGTATTGCTAGAAGCTTTAAGGTATTCCCAATTTGTTATTCTAGTTGGAAGAAGATTCCCAAAGACTACAAAGAAGACATAATTCAAAATACCATTCAAGTAAGTAATGTAAATTTAGAATACCATTTAAAGAAGGCATTCACAATTAATTTATTTGGTAATTGTTTGTTAATTTTTTATTAAATTTGTTTTGAAGGCAAAGTTTGCAGTGAATTCTGATATTCAAATCAGTTATATCTTGAAAGCACTAAATCATAAATGGAGAGATTGCCGACAAGAATTGTGGAACCAAAGAGATGATGGCACACGTACCAGAGAAGAATTGATTGCCATGGCTCCAGAAGGCATGGATAGAGATCATTGGGCATCTTTTATTGATTATCGACTTGATGAAAGAACAAAGGTAAAACCTATATTTCTTTTCATAAAATTTTGTTAATGATTTAATAACTTTTTTTTTTATCACAATGCTAGGAGATTGCCCTTAAAAATAAGCATAATAGGAGAAAACAAATTCTTGCTCACACAGGGGAATCCAAGAGCATTGCAAGGAAGAGGGAAGAAATGGTGAAGCATTATTATTTATCTTCAATTTTCTGTTTCTCATAATATTTATGACACCTAATAAGCATTTGTTAATTTTCATAGGAAAAAGAATGTGGGCACAAAGTTAGCAGAGGAGAAGTTTGGATAGCTACCCATAAAAAGGCCAATGGATCTTTTGTCAATGATGAGGCAAGGGAAATTGGTGTAAGTTCCAATCTTTGTTCTGTGATTGGTTTAGTTATATACCTAAACAACTGACCAAGCATAATTAAGTTCCAATCTTTGTTCTGTGTGAGTATGCTTTACCTTTGATTTTGCTAAACTGTGACATTATTTCTAGTGCATCTTGCTTCCAAACCAGTATACATCTATTTTTACTAATTTTATCTGGCTAGACAGAAAATGGAAGATGGAGAATAACTAACGTTGTCATTCTCCCCAGGGAATCCATTAGATAATCATATAACCCAAGAACCAATGTTAGGGTAAAGAAACTAGAGTAACTTTGACAGTAAGATGTGGTACACCTAGACCCTGGGTAACTGGCATAGTGGCAGAAGAGGTCTTAAAAAATCAAAAACATCATTTAAACAATATCAAACGTAAGGACTTACTTCTTGCACCAAGCCTTGAGCTTTCATTAAATTACCAAGTTGCTATGGGCATCAACCTGCAGTGCAATAGAAAGCAAATACATAAACTCTATGCTTTCAACTTAGCATGAGAAGGAAAGAGTAAAAGGTTAAACTCTATGCTTTCTACTTAGCATGAGAAGCTACTGATCATCAAACAATAAAAAAATACCATTAAAGGATTAATAGCAAGTGCTTGACGACACCACTGGGCTACTTCATTGAGTCTTCCTTTTCGCATGTATGCACTAGCTATTAATAGTTTTCACCATGCATCAGCAAAATTGGGATGAAGCTACAACAACAAAATCAAGAGGCAACCAGATAAACAAACTAATCAAAGATTGCACAAGAACATACAAGAAAGAAAAATTGGCCTCAAATGAGAAGGGAAATTACTAAATCATTTAAATAACATTTTTCTTGCTGATGAAAACCCACTGATATATACCAAACTGGAATAATAGACCAGAGATTAGCCATTGAATGTTTCAAACCTAAGCATTATTTCACTGTTTCCATCCTTTTTCCCTTGTATGTAGGAAAAAATTCAAGCATATGAATTTACAACACCGTCTCAATCAAAAGAAATATCAAGTTTAGATTCATTGGCTCATGTTTTAGGAAGCCAAGAGCATAGTGGACGTGTTCGCGGTCTAGGTTTGGGTCCTTGTCCATCTAAAGTCTTTGGAGTTCATGCTCGTTCTCATAGTGGATCATCTTCATCCACTCCTTCTAATGCTGAATTACAATCTCAGGTTAATGAATATTTAACAAATGTTTACTTAGTTTGTTCCTTTTAAGATTAACATGTTAGATATCATATTTCTCACTTTTTAAATAAATTTTTCTGTTATAGGTCTCTTCACTGACTTCTTCTAATGTTCAATTACAATCTCAGGTTAATGAATATTTAATAAATATTTACTTGGTTTGTTCCTTTTAAGATTAACATGTTAGATATCATATTTCTTACTTTTTAAATAAATTTTCTGTTATAGGTATCTTCATTGACATCACAAGTCAGTGAAATGAAGGCAATGATGACACTTTTGTTGCAAAATCATCAAGGCTCATTGCCTTCACAATTTGTAGTATTTCAACGATCATCAGTAATAATTGTTAAATTTATTTGTATGATTTTTTTATTAAATATATTATCAACTAACTATTATGTTATATTGTAGGTATCTGATCAAGGGAGTGTGTCAAACAATGGATGCAATGAAGAAGAAGAAAATTAGATATTGTTATTGAATATCTTTTAGTCAAAGTAAAAGATTTTATTTGAGATGTTGGATGTTATTTGAGATGGATTGCCACTGTAAATGTTATGCTTGCTATATATGGTGTGATCTTTTAGGTTTTCAAGTTAATAATATACACATCCTTTTATAGTAGCATTGAACTGAATTGTGATGCCAGGGTATTGTGGTCATCTTGCTTTTCAGCTGCATCCATTAGAGAGTATCCTCCTCTTGCTATTCAGAAGAAAAAAAAAGGTCAAGTGATTTATCATGTAGTAGTTATGAAGAGGTTGGTACAAACAATATTTTGTTGTGATGCAACTCATGTATAGGATAACATGTTTCCTTCTGCTTTGTTTGAATCATCTTATGATTTCTTTCACTCAGCCTATTTAATTGTGTTATTTGTGACTTTTTGAGTATAACACTAGACTTCATGTATCATATGGGCCCATTGGTGGCATCCTTGGTACTAGGAAAAAACTACTTCACAAGATCCAAAAAGGGTCTCTGTCAAAAACTAAATTAATAAAAGGTATGTGCAGACCAATTGTTATGCTGCATAAACCTTTGCTGCATGCCAGTGACTATATATTTAATACTAAAATTTAACAAAGTTGTCTACATAAGACAAGTCTATTTAACCGTATGAGCAGAAGTGATTATTGTATTCCACATAAGACAATTTAAACAACCGAGACATTGCATAATGAGACTGACACCTTTATTTTGTCATCTTACTCTGGTATTTTTTTATGGAAATTGGAAATGGTAAAATATAGTAGTGTAATTTGACAAAAAGAAAGTTCAAAGTGAAGAAGTAAAACAACTTTTTGCCACAATAGTTTTAAGCATTGCCACTATAATTAGAATGTCACAAAAGAAAAAGAAACTGCAAGGTGGAATGGGTAGATATCCTTAAATGGTCATTGAACAATTATAATTAGAGAACCAACTTTTCCTTTTATGTATTTCTTCCTATGAAGACTGAATTAATAAATCAATCTACATACGAAATTACCGGCGGTTTTAGAGAACCCCAGGCAGTACCGGCGGTTTCTCAGTAACCCCTGGAATTACCGACGGTTTTGACACAACCCCTGGAAGTACCGGCGGTTCTGATGGAACCCCTGGAATTACCGGCGGTTTTGACACAACCCCTGGAAGTACCGGCGGTTCTGATGGAACCCCTGGAATTTTCGGCGGTTCTGACGGAACCCCCACTATTTTCGGCGGTTTTACAAAATACCGCCGATACTCACTTAGTGATGCACGTGTTTCTAACGGTCACTGTTCCCGCCGGAAAAGCACTTTCCGGGGGTTAAAACCGCCGGTAATATTCAAAATAACCCCCAGAAAAATTCCCGATTTTTGTAGTGTAAGAACGCGAAAATTTAAAATTATGGATATTAAAAATAGTTTTTTTAATTAATCATACACAATATAATATAAGATAATTGAGGATACAAATAAAGTTCTAAATAAGATAAAATTAAACATAAATATAGATTTATAATGATAACAAAGTAAATCCATTAGAACTTGAGTGAAAAGAAAACAAGAGATGCTGACATTATGTTATTAGTGTGGAGAGCAAAAGAGGTTCGGTCAATGTGATGGACAACCATAATCCTTTTTTAAGTTTTTAGTAGAAATTATTCACTTTCTTGATTTATTAATTATATCTTTTTATTTACAAAATATTGAATTTAAAATCAATTTTATTGAGATCATTTGTACTAACCATGCAATCTCAAAAGGAGATGAAGAGAATTTGAAAGTGGCCTAATATTTAATAACAATTAAAAAAAAAACTACCATTAATAATATAAATAACCCACGATACACCAAAGATATAGTCAACTTTCGACCCACGTTACTTCTAACACCATGCTGATGGGTCCTCTTGTTATTATGGTGATTATTAGCTACACAAACATGAATAAAACGGCATAAGCACAATCATGATGATGATCATTATTACTATTATTATTGTCATAATATTATCAGTTCACCACCCTGCAGTTCCTTCTGATCTCTCCATTGGTCCCAGTGAGAGGACTAATGTTGCCCATCTTCACCATGGCAATAGCAAAGTCCTTGAAAAATGTATGAGTACTGCCAGCATAGGTACTCACAAGGGCATCTTGAGACCCACCATTGAAAAGCTCTTGGTCAGAGTGGAGAAGGCCACGTTGGTTCAGAAGGTTAGTGTAGTACTGGTTGTCAAAACCGGTTGGTGTGACGGGGTCAAGAGGGGCCAGGTTGGAGTCCCCTCCAGTAATAGAACAATTGGTTCTTCTTGTGGCGGCAAAGTTAGGATCAATGTTGGTTTCGTTGTATATGCGAGTCCTGAAGAATTGGCACTGTGCTTTGCCAATTGTGTGGGCTCCTGAAAGCGCCGTTAGGTCCCTTGGTGTCAGACCTTTGGCTGTAAACGCGGATATCAGGATGGGGAGGTTTGAGAAAGGTGAAGGAAGGTCGCTGTTGGCTGCACTCTGATTTGCTGTTCTTGAATCTCTTCTTCCTAGAGGCACTATCCATGAGGGTCCTCCTAGCTGCAATCAATCATGGATTTTAAATTCTTGACTCAGTAGTGGAAAGAACACATTTTCATTGTACTACTAATGATGCTTTCATCTTTGGTGAGTTTCACTTTTGACTCTAGGTTTATGCGTTAGGGAGAGGTGTTGATGACACTAAAAAGAGAAAGGACATATTTAGTGTGGGATTGTAGAACCCTTAATTTTTATAGGGTACCATACAATTTCTTCACAAAGAGATAAGGTAAACATGAGAAATGAACCTTGATTTTTGTTTTATATAATGATGTTGTTTGTGGAAATAAAGAAAGAAACCAACATCAACTTAATTGCTAGGTGACTTGTTTGAGAGAATGACTTCACATCAGAACGTAGTCTAAATAGGAGAAGGAAAAGGCCTGCATATATAATATGTATACTGTTTATATTTTACTTTCATTTTTTGTAAAAGAAATTATTCTAATTTGTAATTTCCTACGCCATGCATCATGTTAAACGTTTAGTTATCGTAAAATACCCTTAGAAGATAGTGATATGCACAGTGTTTCTGTTAAATACTAGTTTTGTTTGAAGGGTTTGGTAAGTATATAAATTATGGAGAATTGGACTCACTAGCACTACTCCATCTCTTGCAGCAAGTGCAAGAATATCAGCACAAGACACAGTGGCATTGCAAGCAGCTTCAACGTTGTTTTTAATGTTATCAATAACTTCGAAGCCCCTCACTGAATTTCTGTTAGGAAATGCGTTTTTCTCTCCTGTGAATGTTGCAGTGTCGTCCAATAGAATTGATGCATCACAGCCCTGCAAACAAAGAGACAATTCAAACTATAAAGAGAATAGTTTTGAACCTTTTATAGGAGCTGATGTGCTAGTGTATAACAACATTACACAATAATCCAAATGAAACTCATTCTTTTTAATGCAGACAAAACTTTGGACACAGTTGATCCTAATTTTTTTTTTTAATGGAACAAAATGCGAGCTTTGATTGAAAGTGAAAAGAGGGGTCGCAAGGTTTACTTGTACAAAGCAATCATGAAAAAACAAGCGAAGAATAGAGGCACCAAGCCTAGGTTCTGTGGCAAGGGCTTGTTTCATTGTATTGTTCACTATGGTTTGAAGGTTGGGGCAAGTTCTGGCATAAAAGGAGGGAGAAAGTTTTGCATTGCTTGAAAAAGCCAAAAGAGAAAGAATAGAAACTATAACATAGAAACAATTGTTAATGGAAGACATGTTGTCAATAACGAGTTTGAATATAGCTTATAAGGCTTTTGTGTGAGTTGTGAAGTTGGTTTTAGAAGTGAGCATGCATGATATTTATAGGCAGAAGGGTGTTATGCATGGAGAGAAGAAGAAGAAGGGAAGAGAGATAAAGAGTTAGATATGTGAGTGAGAAATTAGAACTTTGCTGCTTCTAATGTCTTCAATTAATTGTGTTTGGTTCAATTTTCAAACTTTGCTGCTTCTACTTTACATAGACGTACGTGCTTTGCTTTTTTTTTGGGGAAAGATGAATGGAAATAAAATTGTAAAATGAAGACAAAAGATACGAAGAGTGGTTGACTTAATCTATTTTAACAAAGCATGCATAGTTAGTACAAAATAAATTTAGTAGAAAAGACTATTAAATAAGTTGTAGAGAAATTGATGTTATGCAAAATACAATGCTAATTTTATAAATACGAAAAATTAATGTTAAATTAAAAATTTATCCTCAAATCTATTCAAATAAACAATAATAAAAATTATCTTCAAATTCTTTCAATTATTCTTTCCAAGTTCTTGTCTTTTTACTATTCACAGTTCAACTCTATTTTTTTTTTACTCATTAACTCTTTTATTTCTCTTTTTCAAAGTCCCAAAACCTTCTCTTTCAATGTACCCTTTCTCAACGATTTTTGTCACCGTCAACCAATACACCTCACCACCGGAACGTCCCCAGAACTCCATATGTCATTACCAGCAACATAAAAAAAACACAGCTTGTAAACTAGATCTGCAATGAGCCACTACAACACAATTCGAACACCATCTCTTCAAGAAGAAGCTCGAGCCACAATGCAACAAACTAGCATCACACTACTATATATTAGCCTTTGTCAGAGCATACACAAACATAATTACCAACCACCACAAAGCATTGTAGCAATCCACAAACGATGTAACGAGTACGTAAAAACCACTTTTAAAAATGTTTTTCTTCTTCTTATAATTAAAGATAATAAATTGTTATCCTAGAACCAATTTAAAATGTCTTCGATATCTTACACGGACATATATTAGAGCAGTCACTCCAAAACTTATTTAATATATCTATTTTGCACTAAAACATTCAAAACAAAATACAGTAACACCGTATTTTGAATAGTATATATAATAAATGTAGGTTTGAATTCTTCTCTCGTTAGTGCATAAAATTTTAGTAGTATACGTTGGTTTTAAGGAATTTAGTTTTGTTATGTATATTATTGTGATTAAAATTGGATTCCTTTATTTTTTACTTGTCTAAATTGATTAATGTTAAGTTGGATTTAAATTTATAGGCTGGTTTATTTTATTAAATACTAATTATATTTTATATATTAAAAGGGTTAATTAGTTTAGATCGAGTTAACAAAAATTTAATAAATAATAATTATGTCAATTTTTTTCATTACACAGAAAAACATGACTCAAAGTAATTAAATTTATTGTGATTCAAGACTCTAAAAGGGAAAAAACGCACTTTATATATATGATAAAAACTTTAATTAATGGTAGAGTTTAATGTAGAGTTATATAATAAAACAAAGTATACAGTACAATAATTAGTGTTATTTGTAACTATGCAATATAGTTCTTTCCATTGTATAAAAATAAGTCTTGGTTTAAGTTAATTTATTGGTAAAAAAAGTTAAATGTTAAATAATCTGTTTACTTAATAATTTAGTCTAAATATCCGTAGATTTATTTTATTTAGTTATCTTTCATTAGTGTTAATACCAAGTGTTAACATATATTTTTTCTTAGTTTTTTATTTTTTTTCTTCTTGCTTTTCTTCTCCAAAGGCTTATCGTTACTTCGCCTCCCACATCCCACTCATTGTTGTCTCAACCTCTGTCAGGACTTTTTGTCGTTGGAGGAGAAGTTTGAATTGCAGTTAGACCTAATGAGCGCTTCCAAATTGATGTTTGGTGACGAAGGAACAAGGAACAAGGACGACTAAACGAAAATTTTGTTGGAAATACAAGTGCGAGTTCAAGTTTCACATTAGATAAAAATGAGAAAATAGAATACTATATAAAGATGAAAGACCCGTTAACCCATTGTTTTAAGGTTTTGGGTAGAGAATGATATCAATCCTTTATATGATTGGACTTATATTTCATTGGTGTTTATATCTCTCCGGTGATCCTCCTCCTTGATAGACCAACAGATTTTGTCCAGGCAGTATATTGGGTAAGGTCTTACTCATTTGTTGTAAGGCTTAAACCCTCCATTGGTCCTCATATTTGTGTGCAAATTTGAGTTTGGTCCTCAAGTTTTGAACTGTCTCAATTGGGTCATAATTTTTGTAAAAATGCACACATTTTACCCTAACCGTTAAGTTGTCTCAAACGGCGTTAATTGATGCTGAGATGAATTTTTTATTTTAGCTTAATCCCTCCCTTGGTCCTTATGTTTATGTGAAAATCTCAGTTCGTTCCTCAAGTTTTGAACAGTCTCAATTGGGTCATAATTTTTGAACTGTCGACAACGGCAACATTTTTTAGTTTGAGAGGGAGAAAAGGTGTGAATCGGGAGGTTTGAGGGTGGAAGAATGAGTGAATTCTGATCAGTGATTGGAAGAAAAAAGAAAAACCATAGCCATGTGAATTTAATGATTTTAAAACATAAAAAAAAAATTACAGCTCAGTTCAAAGTTAACGTCGTCTCAATACACTTAACGGTTGGGGTAAAATGTTGTAAAATGTTTGCATTTCATAAGGACTTGAGGAAAAACTTGAGGACCGAACTGGGATTTTTACACAAACATAAGGACCAATTAACGTCATTTGAGACAACTTAACGGTTAGGGTAAAATGTGTGCATTTTTACAAAAATTATGACCCAATTGAGACAATTCAAAACTTGAGAACCAAACTCAGATTTGCATACAAATATGAGAACCAATGGAGGGTTTAAGCCTTTGTTGTAATAATAAATTCAGTTGCACATCCGAATGAGAGAGAAGGAAAGACTTTGGAGAGGAAGAGGATGAAAGTGGGGTAGCATTTGGAGGAAGAACAACAGGCGACACTGTTATAGGGGAAGGATGGGAAAGTGTAACACTCTTATTAAGAGGTAATTAGTATTTTGGAATGAAAAATGTTTTTTTAATGACTTTTTTTTTGTCAAAATTTTTATCACGCTTGTTTCATAATTTTTTCATTGATTGTTTCAAATACATGAAGCAATAAAATACTAACATATAATTTGTTTTCAAAAAAATTATTAAAAAAATTATTAACATAATCCTTTTGTAAATAACCAATTAAATTAAAAAGAAAACATAAACCCAATAATGTCACATAACAATGAAATTTAACAATATTTTATCTGTTCAATATAAATTAATATTAAAACCAAACCAAATAATAATAGAACTGCAAAAAGAAATTCATTACTATCCATTCTAATTCAAAACTTAGAAAATTTTTCAAATATTACAACTTAAAAATTATTTTTCCATTACTTCCAAAAATTTTCCGTACGTCTCCAATATATTAACATCAGCTCCGGTAAGTTACAATCATCACAATATACACAAATAAATAAGGGTGAATTAATAAGAAAATCACACATTATAATACATCCATCATATTACCCACTTACACCCTTCAAACCAAACAATTTCAACCCATAAACCAATACTACATTCTTGAGATTAACCAAGTCATATTGCCATAGTGTAATAACCTATCACTATGTCTTTCTCACCCTTCATACTCACCAAAGCCTTACGAACATGATCCTTACGAACATTGTAAGCACACTTATTCAACTCAAGTCAAAGTCTTATTAGCAAAAAGAAACAACTTTCCATTTTTTCTAGCTCAGCAAAAGCTTTCTAGGTGAAAAGTAACCAACTACAGTTTTCAGTTAGGAGAGAAGACACAATCATATCATTCAATACTCAATAATTAATACATCAAATAATATAAAAATTAATATTTGTATAAAATAAATGATATTTTGATATATATAATTTTTTTAGATTTATTTGACACTATCCTTTCTTACTTTTTTACTCTTCTATTTTAAAAAAATATAAAAAATTATTTTTATATAATCATTTTACCTTATATTTATGTGTCAACTGAATGTAAAAGTGTATCACCATATTATTACTTTAATATCAAATACTAACAACCAAATAAGACTCTCTTACACGAAGCAATACAACAAACGAAAATAGAAAACTGCACCAATTAAACAGTAAATAATAAACAAAAACAACACTAATAATACCATAAACAACAAACAGAAAGTCCATTAATAATACAATAAACAATAACTAGAAACTACACCAATAATAAAGTAAACAACAAACAAAATTACACCAATAATTCAGTAAATAAAAACATAAAACAGCAAAAAAAAAAAGAAAAAAAGAAAAGAATTATGCACTGAACTAATTAAAAATACACCGTATCATCTTCAAACTATTACCAAACAACCAAACAGAACAACTTGAATTAGTTTTAAAATAAAAATATTGTTTTTAAGGTTTCAAAAATTATTATAGAAATATTTATGAATCTTTTGACATAATTGAAATGAGATGAAATGTTAAATACTAAATTAATCACATAAGAACAATTAAAGACAAAAAAATATAAAACATTCAATATTGCTTCGACTTTTCAGGAATCTACATCAAATTATTGAGTAAATTGAGGTGTATTTTCACAAAAAAAACAAGAATTAGATTACAAATATACTTTAATAACTTACACTCTAAACATACACACAAAAAAAACTTGAAGAAAAACTTTACTATATGAAATATACTGATCAGAGTTAAAAGGTATTAATAGGTCAGATTGTCTTATGCTTTACAAATATACGATATTAATTATTGATTATTGGGTTTGATTGTCTAAAAATATATTACACTAATGGTTAATCAATGGACTTGGCTGCTACAAGCCCTATAAATATCCTTTTCTATCCTTTACTAACCTTGATTTATCCTAATAAAATATAAACTTTTTTATGAAACATATCTGACTTGAGCATTGAAGTGTTTTCTGTAGGTCAACAACCCATCGGAGCAGATTGTGTTCTCGGAGAGGATTAGACGATCAAAAGAGAGCAAAGCAAGGAAGGACGACTGACCCTCGGACCAATTTCAACCAAAACATTTTGGCGCCCACCGTGGGGTCGATCGACATTCCCATGAAACCATGAGGAACCAGACGCGCACTCGGTCTCAACATCACTACTTCGAATCAGTACCAGGTTTTGCATTAAGAGCAAAAAATTCAATAATAAATTCTAATGACATGTCTTTTGTTTTGAGAACTTTCAGGAAGGATGACCGACCTTAGACCAATTCAACCGAAACATTATAGGAGTGAATTGCATTCTCGGAGAGGATTGGACGACCGAAAGATAGCAGAGCAAGGAAGGAGGACAGACCCTCGGACAAATTCAACTGAAACATTTTGACACCCACCATGGGGCCAAACGACATCCCATGAAAATATAGACCTCTTTATGAAACATATCTAGTTTGAGCGTCATGTCTTCTACACGTCAACAAGGAAGAACGACCGACCTTCGAACCAATTCAACCGAACCAATTCAACCGAAACAAATACCCTTCAAGAATTACAAAGAAATGGTTATGCTACGTACAATCACGTCAAATCTTATTATATTGGTGAATTACAATAGAAAGAATGAATTTACAAGTAAAAGAATTAGAAAGATGTTACTTGCAATTTGATTATCAAAAGCCCTATAATCAATAAATAACCCTGTAATCTTTGATCTTCTTGAAAAACTTGATATGTAATCTTTGATCTTCTTACAAAACTTGATTACAATAGCTTGTATACTCTTAAGATCTATCTCACTCACACGGTTGTTAGAATATCAAAAAGTTATTTTCAAGAGAAAATGTAAGATTTAAAGAAATTTGACATAATTGCATATATTAATCGATTATCTTAAGAAATTAATTAATTAAGATATTATAGAAAGCTTTCATAGTTACAAATTTATACTTAAATAAAAATTAACTTTTAAAAGATCTTACTTTATCTTATAAAGTACGTATATTTTAATTAAATATAATCACATTGTAATTATTTTAAAATTTAATTGTTATTTTATTACTGGATAAAATTTAATTATAATATATTATAATTAAATAATATAATTTACAATAATCAAATATAAAAATTTAACATAATTTTATCAATTTATTATAATTAACGTTTGTAATATTATTTATATTTTAATAGTTCAATGTTTAATTCTTTAAAATATTAAGTGCTTTTTTATATTTATGAATTAAAATATTAATAAAAATAATATTACCTTATATTTTCAATTAAAATAAATAAAGAAATAAATATATTTCTATTATCTTTGGATCCTATAAAAAAGTGCTTGTTTTAATTAAAGTTACATTTAAAATAAATCTTTAAATATATATATATATATATATATATATATATGTGTGTGTGTGTGTGTGATTTAGAATGCATGATGAATAGAAATTAAAGTTATGCATTTAAAAAGTAATGCTATATATATGTGTTTTATTATTTATTATAGCATTTTCTAAAAATTTTAATTAGTATTTTAAAGATTTGAAATTCATAATATTAAACAAATTAAATTTTAGATTATGAAAAAGTTAATTAAAATATAAATAAATATTAAAGAAGTTAATAGTTTTAAAAAAAAAATTGTGTGAAGTGTTCACAGGGAAGATTCTCTTATTAAGGAAGGTTCTTCACTAGTACACTAAGGAGAAATCTCACTGGTTACTTTTGCTTATCAGTAGCGGTTTTGTAATCGAGACATATTCAGACGAGGTAAAAAGAGGTAAGTTTTTTGTTTGGTAATGGATTGAAACAAAAGTGAGTAGAATTATACCTCGGTTTTTAGATAACTGAGGCATTAACGTGTTTTCTTTTCATATTTTAGGCTTCGGTTCGTAAGATGTCGAATTTCTACATTTGTTCTCTATAACCTCTGTAGAATTTTGGAAGCTCGTTTGTGGTGTTACCATGCTGTAATTTTTCATCAATTTTCCATGGCTTCAAGTCTTCCATTATCCTTGGAGACTCACTAGTGGCTCTGACCTTTTTCAATTCCATCTTCAACTATTCTATCAAATCTTGATGTTCCCATAGTGTGTCAAACCGATTAAAATCCTCAAGATCAATAGTTGTTAAAGTTTGTGAATGGGGCTTCATTGATTGCTGAAGCTTGGAATTGATATTTTTATCTTCAAAACATTTTCCTGAAGACTCCTCTAGCTTGCATTCTTCTTTCAACCTTCCAAGCTCATCCATTATATCTTCATCCTCTTCGGTGAAATCATCAGGCTCATATCCAACATCAAAATTCTCATATCTTTTCTCATCCCTAAGTCCATATCCTCTTCTATTAAAACTACATTTTCCTCTGCTTTACTCTTCAGTGTCTCAAACTCCAAAGTGTTTCCAAAATCCGTGTCCGACAAAAACCCCAACCCAAAATCAAAACAATAGCACAAAATCCCAACCTAAGATCAAAACAAAGACTCAAGATTTCCCATTTTCAGAAACCTAATTTCATAGAACCCAAAATGCTTTCCCTTTTCGCTCCGCAACCGGACCACCATAAAAGAACCCAGAACGGCGCCGCTACGATTCGCGAGTTCGTCCTCCTCAATTGCGAAACCAGAAAGCAAATTGCGCCTCCTTGATTCAATATTCTCCACCCCAACATGCACACAAAATCACAGAAACAATGTTCGCTCCATCATTCATCTTCTTCACCAGGAACCTGAAAGCACAGAAACCAAACTCAAAAATCGCAAATCCTTTTCATGGTGCCTACCTCCATTGACATAGACAAGTTCATTTCTTCCTCGCAAGCACAACCATGAGCTTCAATCGCGAACTCCTTAAGCTGCCATCCATGGCCGCACCTTCATCCTCTCCATAGCAGTGTATAAGTAAGAAGGCATAATGTTTTTCCCCTTTCCCCATCTGTAGAACCCTAATTTTGGAACTAGGAGGAATTTGTGGAAATGAATAAGAGTTCCTACAAAGACGACAAAGATGGAACCCTTGTGGAGGCAACGTCGCTATAGCCCTAATGGTGCCGCGTTGTTGCCGTTCTTTCGCCGTGCCCCTTGTCGCACCCTAGCCGCATCTTCCCAGTTTGTCTGCAAGAAAGGAAGAAGAAAGAAGTGATTTTATGCCTCGAGTCACCTCTCAAATGAGAAAGAAAGAAGAAAGCAGTGAGAAATGGGGAAGAAGACAGGTGCCCCGGTCACCTCTCTCGCACAGTGAGCAAGCAATGAGAAAGGGGGAAGAAGTGAGAAAGCAGTGAGAAAGAAAGAACCCTCTCGCGTGAGATGCGAAACAAAGAAAGGGGGAAGACTTGGGGAACTTCAATACGCAAGCTTTTATGCCTCCTGACAACTCTCAACCGAGGTATTAAGTCACTTTTATGCCTCGGGTCACCTCTCAACCGAGGCACTAAGTCTCTTCCAGATTTGAAAAGTCTGACTTGTTGAAAAGTCTAACTTACAAAAAAGTAGGTGAATTTTGCAAGTTATTATGCTTTGATTTCTCTTATAACCGAGGCAATAGAATCTTTTTACTTCGGTTTCTAAAGAACCGAGACATATAACTTTGCTATTATTAAAAAAATGCCACCGTTGTTTTATATGCTTCGGTATTTATAAAATCGAAGCATATATGACGCATTAAAATACAGTTTTTTTACTAGTGGTTTCATAATACTCTTATTCGCAAGGAAATTTTTTTAAATAGGAAGAAAAAAATTGGAAAAAATATTAATAATTTACTAAAAAGTAATTAAGTGCACTTATTTACTAATTAAATTCAACAGTTAATTTAGAATAAAATGGAAGACTAAGATGAAGTCTAAAGTATTTATTTAGTAAATCCCTAGCCATATATGATAATAGTACTTCGTTATATTTAATATGTTAAGAGCTACTCTTAACCTGCACCTCATATTTTAGTTTAGACGAACAACTGAAATTAATTCGATAATATAATGTAATTCTCTCTCACAGAAAAAATTATAAGATAGCTTTTAAATGTGTTTCAAGGTTTATACTTGGGACATAATTTTTCTGTGAATTTAAAACTCACATATAAATCATGATAAAAAAGATTACGTTCCTTTTCCATAAATTTTTAACGTTAAGTAATTTTTATGCGAATTTAAAATTTACAGTAGAATTTAAAAAACATTTTTGTTAATTTTGAAATCCTTTGTTGCCTTACGACAAATTCCTAATATATATAGATATTTTGTGAGTAAATATTTTTACAAATTTCATTATCATAATCTCATTTTTATACTCAATATAAACAAATTTTTTTATCTCATTGTCATTACACATGTGTCCCTATCCATTTTATCATGCTTTTAATATTATCTAATTAACTTTAAAAAAATTAAAATCATGATAAAAAAATAAAATATTATCAAATATTCAAAGGTTAAATATGTTTTTAGTTCCTCAACTATCATGTGATTTTAGATTTAGTCAATCTTTCAAACTTTGGTACACTTTGTTCCTTGTCTTTAAGGAAACTATAATTTCTCGTCCTCCAAAACCAACGTCGTTAAAATTAGGCTGAGGTAGTAAACGGTATGTCACGTTGTAAACTTAGAAACTTTCCCTCTCTCCACAACCATCACCACCTTTGCTTCTTTTTATCCTCCGTTAGCAACGACGCCAGAAAGATCAGTTCTTTTCTCCCTTCCTCCGTCACCAAACCTCCTCTCTCCTCCCACCGGAAAAAGTGTCATTATGCCGACGTCTCATATAAAACAAAGTCCCTAGCCCACGGACCCGCGGACCTGCGAACTCAAGGTTATGCAATTGTCGCAACATGTTCTTCCTCATTCTCCTTCTTCCTCTGAAACTTTTGGCTCTGCCATCTCTCCCCCTTCCTCCAAGCCCTGAACTTGCAGCTTTGTGCACCGCTCCACCCTCTTCCCTTCATCCACGCACAATTACTATACCTTTGGCACTCAGTGCCCCTCAAAGGGCAACCAGGCATCCATGCGAGACATCATGCGCTGAGCGCCCCAGAAAAGGGCAACCAGGTGTGGTTGCGTGACTCCAGCGCCCAGGGCCCTAGGAAAGGGTAACCAGGCGTCCTCCAACCTTCTGTAGCCTTCTCTTTTGGTGCTTTTTCTGTCCTTTCCGAGTTCCAACTCCTTGGTACTTTTACTCCTCTTCCAAATCATTCCAATATCCTACAAAATTAAGGAAATTTAGTGATAAAATCATTAACTACAACCTCAACTCTCTTATTCACAAAAATAAACTAAAAACAAGAGTTTAAGCAAGTTTCAAAGCCAAAGAGAGTTGATTTAATATCAAAATTTTAACATAGATAACGGTAAAATCAACTGTTATCACAACCCCAAACTTGAAACTTTGCTTGTCCTCAAGCAAAAATGTACCTTGGCCTAAACAACATAACCAAACTACAATGGTTTAGCACACCAAAAAGCATTTTCCTCTAGAAGAAGTAATCACTTATGTCTGCTCATCATAGAAATATCAGTCTAGATGTAATGATGACTTAGCCAATCAAACTTCAACTATGGTGCTCACATACTCAAAGAATATTTAACAGATGCAAAAGCCTTATAAGTGATCAACAACCAGAAAAAATGTTATCCTATAATGCATGGAACCATTCCTCACCAAGGATAATGTTTCACTCAAGCTCAAAGGTGTATAATGAGGTGACTTTTTCACTCTATCATCACAGTGTCACATAAATCAACTTTGCCTTTCATTTAAGCACATCAAACACATTCATAAGCAAGTTATCATCACAAGGACTTTTCAAGGCTTGTAACGTGGTTGGGCTAAGAAGAAAACTGGTTTTTCTGGTCAACAAAATTCCTTGAGTTAAGAGAGTGAATAATTTACTTTCATATTAACAATAATCTCTCTTTCTCCTTTCACTTGAGAATCCATTCTCAACTTAATCCCAACTTTTCATTCATTGAGCTTATCATTCTTTTCCTTCTTTCTTCCCTTTTCTTTTTCTTTTCGTTTTGCTCAATGCTCTTTTCCTTTTAATGATTTTTTTCAAAGTTTTTTCCAATTTCCCAACAACCCCAAACATGAACCATTCTCCTATACCATACATTCATTTTCTACTCAACTCAAGGAAAGGATTTTCAAAGGTTTTGTCATATTCAGCTCAAGGTTCAAAGGAAAAATATTTTCTTCTTGTTAGGTTAACATATTGGCATTGGCTTACATGGGAGAAGATCAAATGGCTTTGATCATTTGTAACAAGCAAGCAAGCAAGTGGTTCAATCATAGAAACTTAGGCAAAATCAATTATGATTCCACAACAATAGTATTCAATCAACAAAAACTCTGGAGTACAACCTCTCACAAGCTAACTCAAGTTCCACAATTTCATACTCATCCAGCCAAGCATATTAATCACAATTGCAACCAAGCATCTGTCTTAAACACTATGAGCAACCACCATCTTTGCTTAAGAAGCTCAATCAATCATAATCTCAACATGCATCTCAAAACAATAAAGCAATCACAAGATAATATTACTTTCTCAAACAATTAATCACATAATAACAAACCATTGCAACACAATTCATTCAACCAAATTCATAGCTTATACTAAAATTAAAAACAAATTAAAGTTCAAAAATTCATAAAAATAAAGAAAACGAAAAAACCTGATCTAGTAGCATCCATCAGTAGATGTTGTATGTTGTCATGCTCCTCATCCTCTGTTGTCACTTCAACTTCGAACGGATGTTTCGAATGGACGTGCCACCTCCTTCACTAGCTTGGGCGTAATCCTTAAGCTAAGACATGCGAGTGCTATGAAGTTCAGGAGAAGTAGCATATAACCTAAAAACACTCAAACACTCAAAACAAAATCAAATCAAACCCACACAATTAAATGAACTAAAAAGAAGGGTTTAGAAAACTAGGTTGGCTCCTAGAAAGCGCTTGTTTAACGTTATTAGCTTGACACCACTATGCTCAAGTTTGATTTTTTATGTTGGTGTGCGTCTTCCTTTCATGACACCAACATAATCTCAGCAATTTCCTAGTCACCAACTTGATTCTCCTAGAATAAGGAGCTTCAATCTCAAAAACCCTATTTTCCTTGATATCCTTAATAACCTATAACCTGTTCTAGAATTTCACTGGTCTACCAAGGTAGGGTTCATTATTTTCCAGCTCATGGTCTTGTTGAACTAGTTTCTCTTCCTTCGCTTCATCCTCTTCCTTCACTTTTGGAGAGAAACAATTATGGTTCCTCTTGACCGACTTGGCAGCTTTACCAGGTAGATTAGTCACTGATAGAACTTCATCTGTTGTTTTAGGTCTAGTCTGTTTTACTTGGATTGGCTGCCCAGTTTCAAAGACATTGAAAGTTACCTCTCTATCTTGGTCCTTTAATTTCAATATTCCCTCTTCCATATGAATGACAACCTTAGTTGTCTTCATGAAAGGTCTTCCAAGAATGAGCGGTATCTTTGCATCTTCCCCCAACTCCATCACTACAAAGTGCACTGGGAACTGAAGCTTATCAATTTTCACCACCATGTCTTCTACCACACCATAAGGGTATTTGATGGACTTATCTGCCAATTGAAGCATCATTCTTGTTGGCTTGGCTTCAAGACCAACAATGTTTTTAAGCATAGATAGGGGCATCGGGTTGATGCTAGCCCTCAAATCAAAAAGAGCCTTCCCTATATTATGATTCTCAATGGTGCAAGGAATGGTGAAACTCCCCGTATCTTTGAAATTTGGAGGGAGAGTCTTTTGCATAATGGCACTGCAATTTCCATGCATTTCAATTGTTTCTTCCTCTAGATATTTCTTCCTTTTGGTGAGAAACTTCTTCAAGCATTTAGAATAAGCAGGAATTTGCTGCAGTGCTTTAGTCAAAGGCATACTAATCTCCAATTGCTTGAAGATTTTCATGAAATGCCCAAATTGCTTCTCTTTTTCCATCTTTGAATAACTTTTTGGATAAGGAAGGGGCTTCTCAATTATTTTTTCTTTTTTTTCTCTCATCCTCTTCTTCTTTCTTTTTCCCCTCATCTTTCTCACCTTCTTCTCTCTCAGCCTCTTCTTTTCTATCTTCATTTATCTCTTTTTTTTCTCTCAACTCAACTTTCTCTTTTCTTTCAATTTTTCTCTCATCTAACATCTTGCCACTTCTAGTCATAATGGTGTTACGTTCCTCCTTAGGGTTAACCTCAGTATTAGCCCCAAATTATTTTCAGACTTATCCTCCAACTTCTTAGCCAATTGACCAACCTGCATCTCCAAATTTCTAATGGCAGCTTCAGTGCTTTTGTGATTGGAGATGGACACTTGCATGAATTGTTGGAGTGTCTCCTCTAGCTTTGCAGTCCTGTTAGATAAAGAGGGTTGTGGTTGCCATTGCTGCTATGGTGGTCTATTGAATTGCCCAGCTTGCCCTTGACCGATGCTTGGGTGAGGTTTCCACCCTTGGTTGTAATTACTTGGGTGGCCCTGATTACCCATATAGTTCACTTCTTCCTGGGTATTGGCTTGCATGGCACATTGACCGTTCACATGCTCCACCACATAGCTCATAAAATTGATGTTGAGCTTGAGATACATTTTGCAACTCTTTAGGCAGTTGAGAGATTTTCTGAATCAGAGTCTCAAGTTGTTGAGTCATTATTTTATTCTAAGCCAATAGAGCATCTTGAGATTGCAATTGAAAAACTCCTTTTTGTTGAAATTGAGCTCTTTCGTTTTGCGTCTCATTATCATTAGTGACCATATTTTCTATCAACTCATAGGCTTCATCTGGAGTTTTGCACTTGATGTTACCTCCAGCTGAGGCATCCAACATCAATTTTGTTTATAATTTCAATCCTCCAAGAAAAAGAATAACCGCCGTCAGTTCATCAAATCCATGAGTGGGCGTCTTCCGCAATAGATTCCTGAATCTATCCCACGCTTGACCTAGAGTTTCGTCCATGCCCTATTGAAAATAAGAAATTTCCTGCTTCCCTTTATTGATTTTGGACTGAGGGAAATATTTATTTAGAAACTTTGCAACTACATCTTCCCACTCAATGAAACTATTCTTAGGAAAAAAGTTCAACCACATATTAGTATTGCCTCCCAAAGAGAAAGGAAACAAGCTAAGTCTAATAGCCTCATCTGGCACGCCATTAATCTTCACTGTATTACATATTTCATTAAACATGGTCAGATGCTCATATGGATTCTCATGAGCTAAACCGTACTCTACACCAAATGAATAAGAGCAGGCTTCATCTCCATGCTTGCGGCATTAACCCTCGGCCTTGCAATGGTATTAAAATGAAGAGGTTGTTTCCTAGTTAGATTGAGTAAAAGGCTGTTCAAGAGTCTTTGGAGAGGGAAAAAGTTCTTTGAAGTCCTGTTCTTCCTTCTTATTCTACTATTTTCCAAACCTGTAAGAAGAGGTTCAGATAATTTTGTGCTTCTAGTCTGATTTGTACCCTGCATATACTAGAGAACAAAACACTAGAGCACCAAATTAGCCAAAAAAAATAAAAATAAAATAAAAATAACAAAAATTAAAAACAATAAAATAAAGTCTATCTGGTTAAGAATCACACAAAAGTATAGTGTTAACCACGAGTTCCCGGCAACAGCGCCAAAAACTTGTTAAGACCTCTGCAAGTGTACCGAATCATATCAAGTAATAATAAATGGTAAGACTAAGTATCGTTTCTCAAGCGACTCATACGCCACTAAACAATCGTATAATCACTTAACAAATTAAGAATAACGAAGTTTTCTTTAAATGAAATTAAATTGAAAGAAAAATAACATAATACTAAAGATAAAATTGATCAATTGAGGTAAAACACAAGAGTGAATGAATGATGTTGATGATATGAGATGATTATGTTGTTGGGGTTTAGATTTTACTGTTCTTATTTTCATGCATATAAGAATTCTTCTTCTTCATTAAATTGTTAACGTCACTTTCTAAATTACTTAGAACCCGATCCCTCGGCGTAAAAAGCCTATATTTGATTATTAGACAACAATCCCTTGAAATCCCTAACAATCAATTACACATTTAGATTAGAAGCTTAAGACAACCAAACATCCTATTTCTATCCCTAAACAATATTTCTTTTGGCTAAAATTTTCCAGATCATGGTTTCTAGGTATTTTCCAATAACAAAGAAATCCAAACATCATGCTATGAGTGATCAAAACATAACAAGCATTGAGCAAAGGAGAAAATCACTATGAATTAATGAAAGAAGCATAAAATAATTCAGAACATATTCAAATACATGAAATTTTAGAGGTTACATCTTCCCCAACAACAAATGAGTTTAGTTCTCCATTGTCATGGAGGTGTACAATGGAATGGAAGTGAGATAAAAACCCTAGAATGAGAAGGGGAAAGCTTCCGCATCCAATTCGTCCTCTAGAGAGTTGAAGAGAGTGTCTCTGTGTTTTTTCCGTCGAAAGATACAAACCTTAACGTGTAGAGTTCCTTAAATAAATCAAAAACAAGTTGAAAGGCCCAACTCACCAGTGCTCAGCTACCCAACTAAGGGCAAGCAGGCGAGACTATGAGAGAAGTGGACCTTAGCGCCCTGCTTGAGGTCAACCAGGCATCCTACGACACTTGAAGACTGGCAATCAGCGCCCCTCAAAGGGAAACCAGGCGTCCATGCGAGACATCCTGCGCTGAGGGCCCCAGAAAAGGGCAACAGGCGCCCTCCAACATTCTTTAGCCTTCTCTTCTGGTGCTTTTTCTGTCCTTTCTGAGTTCCAACTCCCTGGTACTTTTACTTCTCTTCCAAATTATCCCAATATCCTACAAAATTAAGGGAATTTAGTGATAAAATCATTAAGTAAAACCTCAACTCTCTTATTCACAAAAATAAACTAAAAACAAGAGTTTAACCAAGTTTCAAAGCCAATGAGAGTTGATTTAATATCAAATTTACATCACAGATAATGATAAAATCAACCGTTATCAATTATACAATTAATGTAATCGATTAAAACATAGTTGTTTTGCACCTGTTAAGCATAAATACAAGTCTGAAGAAGTTTAATATATTATAAAACAATGTAATCCGTTATTTCTATCAGATATGCAATGTGTAATGTGTTTTAACCAATGATTCATTTTCAATCAATGAATACATATATCAAATAGTTCAAGCACAATAACAGTTATAATTTGTTTATCCATTTTGATGTGCAAGAAACTATAAAACATTTCTTTTGTCATCATCAAAAACTCATATGTGAGATATGGGTTCAGCTGTACATATCTCCCCCTATCAACATGTTGTGTAACTCTTGATCAATTCAAAGAGTTTGTCTTTTGGCTTGGGATAGTCTTTTCTTGATAGGAGATTGTAGTAGTGGTGCAGTAGGACAATAGAACTTTACATAAGAACTTCCACCATAACGTGTAGAGTCAAAACCAGAAAAACAAACTTAGTAGCCTGAGCAACAACCAGAACCTAAAATACAATAGGAAAATGTTGTTGTAGATTTGGATATAGAAATAAAGGAGGTTGAAGCAGCTGAACAAGTAGAGGAAGAAGTTGTTAAGGAACCAGAATAAGAGGTAAAAGCTGAGGAGGAAACAAACGAAGAAGAGGTAAAAGCTGAGGAGGAAACAAACGAAGAAGATGAGGAGTTTTTTTATACAAATCCCCTTATGAACCATATTTTTGAACCCTACCAAACCAACTTTTTTCTCATTTTATGCAATTTTAATGTTAATCACTTTTTTTTTTTAATTTTGCTATAACTGTTTTTTTTTTAAATTCCTTGTATGATGTTTATTTTGATAACATAATTAAAAGTGAGTGAGCAAGTTATAATATGATGTATATAAGTTTTGAAGCTTTCTGATAAAAATCGAAATACCGTTATTTTAATACTCAATTTTGATACTAAAAACACCCTTTATGACTTAGAAATTAGCTTGAAATCATGCTTTTGCTTAAGTTATGTTAATAAGAGAGTTGAAGTTGGAATTATTGGATTTATGCTTGGTTATCCTTGTTTTGAAAGGAATTAAGGTGATTTGGAAGAAGAAGTTGAAGTAGCAAGGAGTTGGAGTCAGGAAAAGTTGGAAAAGTAGCACAAAGAAGTCGTTGATGGTGCCTGAGCGCCCTTTTGGGGTGCTGAGCGCCAATTCCTTCTGTCTCATTCCTGAGCGCCATCGCTGAGCGCCAATCAAGTGCTGCAACGACCGCTCGGGCGCCCTTTTAAGGGCGTTGAGCGCCAGTTTCTCCTGTTTCGTGCCTGGGCGCCCTAAGTGGGGCGCTAAGCACCGTGAACGTGGGCTTGGACCTGTTTTCTGTGTTTTTCTCGAGCTATTTAATGATTTGGACCATTGACGGGGACTCGTGATTTAACTATTCTATTCCTGTGATAATTGATTAACTTCGACTTAATTTTTATTTTTATTTTTTTTGTCTTGTTCTAATAATTGCTTTCTAGGGTTTTGTTTTCTTGTGTATGCAGGATACGATTCGTTCTAGGATCAAGAAAAACTTTGCACCTCTTCTGGAAGGGCTAGACGAAAGTAGAAGAAGGAGGAGGATACGAACATCTAGAGAACTATTCCCTCCTCCGGAGACACTTTTACAACCCTCACCGCAAGGATCTGACCAAAGTACTATAGAGATGGCTGGAGAAAATAATGGCAGACGCACTCTAGCGGATTACACACTTATTGTTGGCCCTCATCAATTTAATAGCATATCAAGGCCGAGGGTCAATGATGCAAATATGGAGGTCAAACCGGCGTTGATACAATTGGTGAAGAGCAACCAATTTAATGGACTGTCTCATTGAAAGTCCATATGAGCATCTGACTACATTCAACGAGATTTGCAACACTGTGAAGATCAATGGTGTGCCGGATGACGCTATAAAGCTTAGTTTGTTTCCTTTCTCATTGGGAGGCAATTTTAAGCTATGGTTGAATTCTTTCCCGAAGGATAGTTTTACTGAATGGGAAGCTGTGGTTTCAAAGTTTTTGAACAAGTACTTCCCATAGTCGAAAATCAACAAGGGTAAGCAAGAAATTTCTTCTTTCAGGCAAGGCATGGAAGAAACTCTAGGTCAAGCATGGGAAAGATATGAGAGCTTGCTAAGGAAGACACCCACACATGGCTTTGACGAAGCAACAATAGTCATCCTATTTCTTAGAGGTCTTAGTTCTCAGACGAAATTAATGCTAGATGCCTCAGTTAGAGGTAATATCAAGTGTAAGACTCTAGAGGAATCTTTTGAATTGATTAACAACATGGCTACAAATGATAACGAGATGCATAATGAAAGAGTAGTTCTACCTCAATAGAAGGGAGTTCTACAATTACAATCTCAAGATGCCTTGCTTGCACAGAATAAAATCATAACTCAACAATTGGAGAATTTGACGAAGACCGTTTCATAGTTTCAACAAAAACTCTGTGAATTATGTGGTGGTGATCATATCAATGGTCAATGTGCTTTTCCAGTGGAGGCCCAAGAAGAAGTCAATTATATGCGCAATCAATTCCAATATCGCCAAGGTAACTTCAACCAAGGTTGAAAACCTCACTCAAGCATGAATCAAGGTAAGAATGGACAAGTTGGACAAGCAGGACAATTCAATAGACCATAGCAGCAACCATCACTGTGGCAACAAGTATCTGGTTTAAATGATAGAACCACAAAGCTGGAAGACACTCTTTAACAATTTATGCAGGTGACTGTCTCCAATCACAAGAGCATGGAGACTGCTATAAGAAATTTGGAGATGTAGGTCGGCCAACTAGCCAAGAAGATGGAAGACAAAGCAGAAAAGCAATTTGGGGCTAACATTGAGGTTAACCCTAAGGAAGAGTGTAAAGCTATAGTGAGCATAGATGATGATAGGGTGAAAGAGAAAAAAAGAAAGAGTTGAGTTAGAGAAGAGAGAAGAAAAAGAAGAAAGAATATGTGAGGTTGAGACAAAAAAGAAAGAAAAGAAGAGGGGAGAGAAAAAATTGAGAAAATTGAAAAATTTCTTCCTTATCCTAAGGGGTGTGAAAAAATTGATAAAGAGAGGCTATATGAGCATTTTAAGGAGATATTCAGGCAATTAGAGATTACTATACCTTTGACCGAAGCACTGCAACAAATTTTCTGCTTATGCGAAGCACATGAAGCAGATCCTCATAAAGAAGAGATATTTAGATAAGGAGACTATGGATGAATAGGGTAATTGCAATGTTATTATGGAGAAACCATTTCCTCCAAAAGTGAAAGATCTTGGAAGTTTTACTATTCCTTGCATCATTGGGAAGGTTAATATAAGGAAAACCCTAATTGATTTAGGGTCAAGGATTAACTTGATGCCCTTATCACTGCTCGAAAGGATTGGTGGATTTGAAGTCAAGCCAACAAAGCAGATGGATCTTATAAGAAACCCTATGGTGTAGCGAAAGATATTGTGGTTTGTATAGAGAAACTTAAATTCCTGGTGGATTTTGTGGTGATGGAGATGGAGGAAGATGAGAAGATTCCAATAATTCTTGGAAGGTCGTTCATGAAAACGAAAAAGGTAATCATCAATATGGATGATGGGTTGGTAGTGCTTCAGGACCGAGAGGAAAAGGTGATCTTTAATGTCTTCAAAGCTGAGCAGTAGAGTCAAGAAAAGAAAACTAGTCATAAAGCTGCATATGAGGATGCACCAGTGACTAGCCCTAAAGCTGCCAAGCCGGTCGTCAAAGGTAAATTTTTTTTCTTGTCACAGGTTATATACCCACCTTTTCACTAGAAAAATATGAGAAATTTAGTGTTGTGTGAACCATAGACACATAAAGGAGGCAAGATAGAAGTCACAATTAGGAAATCATATAAAGGAGACCTGTAATTTAGAAACTTAAGAGAAAGAAAAGGGATCTAAATAAGCACCCGTTGAAAAAAAAAAGAGAAGGATAAAAAAATATTAGTTACGAGAAAATTGAAATTGAAAGAAGAATTTGTCAAGGCCTAAGAAAAGTTGAAAAGGTAAAGGATAAACTCATTGTACACGATTAGTTTCTCATCTTTTCCACTAGTTAGTTTCGTGTATCATTGAAAAACTTTGAAATCTTTTGTAGCCCAGCCACATTATAAGAGCATAAAAGTCCTTAGTGATCCATGGAAGTTTGCTGTAGCAAGTAATTATAAGATGAGTTATAAGGTCTGGAAAGATTAAACTATCGTTGTGATGAGTGAAGAACTAGACAAAAGAAGATTTCTCTTGAACAAGAACATATCACATCTACAAACTCTACATTGACTCAAAGTTACGAAAGCTTGCACTATGATTTTTGAAAATGGATGAAACACTTAGGCTTTTCTATCTTGCATTGTCTAGTAAGGAGGCAACCATTGTGCTCAGTTCATGAACCAACATTTTGTTTGTACATACACTTGATAATTTAGATTTTAAGACTTTTTTTATGGAAAACAAGGTTTAAAGTTGGGGGTGTTGATAAGTTCCTACTATTAGTTAATTCCAATGTTGAATTGGCACTTATCTTATTACAATTATATGTAAAATCCATGTTAATCACCCTAATTTTACTTGTTTTGTAGTGTTGAGATTGGTGATAGGGGGAACACAAGTTTAGCTTAACCCACAATCTCAGTCATAATTGTGTTTTTGATGATGACAACACATAGTTAATAATAACACTTGCGTGTATTATGTTATTCATGTTATATGCTTATGTTTATTGTGTTATATCTGTATAAGCATATTTGTGAACATTATTGTGTTGTTTACTGCATACCATTGTCTTTAATATGTGATTTTATGTGTGGATGCATAACATAAGTTTTCGGAAATGAAAATCCACAAGCACTATGGTTGAACTTTAAAGTGTGGCAAAATAACAATTTTAAGTCGATTACATTATTGTTCAAATCAATTAAAACTCATGGGTTTGCACAAGTACTTTTCAAATGTGCTGTGAGATATTTTGAGAAGAAAAGTTTTCAAAAATGAGCTAAGTGATTTTACTTAATTGATTGGATGCGACTTGTATTCGACTAAGTTAGTTGTTGATTTGAAAATTGTTTCAATGCTTGTCTTAACTGTTACAACAGTCATATTTTTAAATGTGTTTACCAAGAATTAATGACAAATCGACTACATTAATTGCGCTTTCAATTAATGAGCTTGACTGCTATTATTCTGTTATAACTATGAATTGCATTCGATTGGATTAATAGCTAAATCGATTAAAATGCGTCTATTGTGTGTAATACTATAAATTGACGCTGATTTGAATTTTGTATGAACTTTTGTGAATTAACACTTTCATATCTTTCAGAAAACATTGTGCGATCAAAGACTTAAAGGTTTCTTGCGAAGCAAGGCTTACTAGGTTTGAACGTCTAATCTCTCTGCACAAATAGGTGTACGCTGCTTGATCAGGAAATCTGCAATCGTGAAGATTGGCTGGTGTTCCCTGTTGTGATTACAGGAAGAAGAACTGTGTTCTTGACTTTGAATTTGCCTCAAAGGGTTTGATAGCAGAAGAGGGTGTTCTTACTGCATGTTTGTATTGTTTACTGCCTATATTAGATTAGAGGGTTAGAGAGATGTTTTACATTTTGACGTGAGGTCGCTGTAAAAACCTTGGTGTAAAAACCTTGATCTTTATAGTACATTTGCTTCCTATGAGTGGAAGGACACTGGATGTAGGCAGGTTGGTTGAACCAGTATCAAAACCAGCGTTTGATTTTTTTGATCCCCACACTTTTCAATTCAATCGATTAACCTGTTTGTGTATTCGATTAAGCGCATTGCTGCATTACTTACTATTTTACTTGTGATTCAAGAAAAGCATACAGACATCCTATTTTGTGAAAAAGATTTTGAAAGCTTATATTTTTACGCATCACCAATTCACCCCCCATCTTCGTGTGAGAAACTAAGCCGTTCTTTTTTAACATGTAGGTATAGAAGAAATTAGAGAGTCAGAGTTGAATTTTGAAAAAGAAAAGAGAAATTCAAGCACTTTTAAAGCAATTTGACACAACAGGGTTGCAACACTAAATGAGGGCTTCAACCACATGGAAACCCCAATATGGAAGGCTTCATCAAGCCCTGACTTGAGGCTTAAGTCATGGAAAGTCTTTTATCATGAAGTAATCTCAAGAAGGTTCTAGCCTAGGAACACACAGCTTAAGAATTGGAGGAAACCCACCTAGGGAGGGAACCTCATGGTTGGAGCCCTGAACCACCGCTTGAGCCATGTTGTCAATGTATATAAATAACAAAATTTCATATTTGTTAAGAGGAAAGTTTTTTGGAACTTTTTGAGAGATCTTTTAGAAATAGATTTCAAATATTATTCTCACTCAATTCCTTTATAATTAATAAACATCTTTAGAGGATTAAGACATGTATTTTATTCCATATTGTTACTTCTTTCTATCATTTATGAAGAGCTAAATCTACAATGTGTTGGAGAGACATGTAACTGCTTTAAACTCTATTGGATTCGGTATTATCTTTTATTTATGAATGCTTGCTTTTAATTTGAAGTTTGTGAATTAAGTTATACTTAACATTGGATGAACGGATCACTCGTCTTACTTCATTGGCTTAAGATTCAATGAGAACTAGTCTTAAGTTATAGTCCAATAAATTATCTTGTGGACTTCTAGATGCTAGGAATAAATCTAGGGTTGTTGTTGGAGATAGAGTCTTGATCTTGATGTAGGTTATTCTTTCAAGCAATCATTGAGGAATCAAATTAAAGGTTGGTGATCTTAGGCTCTAAGTATTAGGAATGGATCTAGAGTTGCACTTAAAGCAAACTCCTAAGACTTGATCATTTGCAGCTTCATATATTTTGATAGATCTGATACAAAAGAGGGAGAAGTAGTTAAGTCAAACTCCAACATAGTTCAATCATCTAAAAGTCACTCATCTAGTAATCCAAACTATTTCTCAACATACTTTACAAGTTTTCATACATACAAATATGTTTTCAATATATCATAAACACTGTTTCTGTTTTCTAAAGATCAAAAGAGCTAAAACATTGGATTTTCTGCCAAATTCTTGTGGATATGACACTTTTTCTGCTACAATAAACTAGTATATTTGCTAGTATTTTTTGGGTTACACACCACGAGACAAACAATCATATCTTATAAAGGAAAGCCTTTTGAGGTTTTCAGTGTTGCCTCATACCATGCTTTTTTGGTTGTGCGTGATATAAAAGAAGAGGATCGTGGATTATGCTTCTCGACAATGAGTTCATGAGAAAATATCCTACCCATGACCTTTAATTTGTTCCAATGATGTTTTCCTTAAAACAATGTATGCAATATCTTTATGGGGCTTAGTTTAAGGTGTTCAATGAGTATAAGCACTTGAAGTACCTGTTTGATAAGAGGGTGTTAAACATGAGGCAGAGAAGATGTGATAGAAAACTCCTCAAGCTAGGTTGAGCCAAAGTATGAAGAGATGTTTGGTGATGATAAAGGTGCGAAAGCTATGGAGGATAAGGGGTAAGGTTCACAACCTTTGATGTTTTAATGGTGATAGGGTGGTGTGTTGATGGTGCTCTTAGAGAGGTTAGGCCAACTCTAGAGGAAAGTGGTTAGAGGAGAACACATGGAATGCTCTAGCCTTCACTTTAGAGACTAATAGAGTGACTCAACAATTTGGAAGCATTTCATTACTAGTATTAATGTGGGTTTACAAGGAGGGTGACACCTCTATTTAAAGATGAAGGTGTCTCCAAAGTAGACCAAAATCATAAAATGTTATCTTGCACCAAACCGTAAAAATTCTATATTGGTGAAGAAGAGTTAGAAATGTGGCACCCTAAATTTTAGAAAAACTCTCCACTTGTAGAGTTCCATGTGGAAACCACTTTAGCAAAAGTTCCCTATTATGAAAGTGACACATGGACACTACCTTTGTAAGAAAACTCTCCACTAAAAGCTTGCCATGTGGAAAGTCACTTTAGCAAAAGTTTCCGACTAGAAAAAAGACACATGCTCATTACCTTTATAAGAAAACTCTCCACTAAAAGCTTTTCATGTGGAAAGTCACTTTAGCAAAAGTTCCCCACTAGGAAAATGACACACCCACCCTCCACCAAGCTGGGTTACAAGACTAATCACATAAGATTAGCTTAAGCTGGGCACAAATATTACCCTACAACTTAATCAAGATTGTTCAAAAACCTTATACTACTTGGCCCTTAATACAAGACCTAACCAAAAATCTTACACTACTTGACCCTTAATACAATATCTAAATACTCCTAATATACTAGAGGTTCTCCAGGATGGCCAAAGAGAAAGAGCTTTGTTTCATCTTGTATAGATGACTCTAACTCTTCTTGAATGTGTTTGGGTCATGGCTAGGGCGTATGACATCAAGGTGGATGGAGTTCCTTAAATATTATGATTTCTACTTGTTGTATCACCTTGGGAAGGCCAATGTTGTTGCTTACACTTTGAGTAGAAAGAAGGTTTAACTCAGTGGTCTAATGGTGAAGGACTTGGAGTTGGTGAAGAAGTTTATAAATTTGAACTTGGAAGTAGAGTTGCAAGAACGCAACATTAGTGGTAGTCAACTAACTATAACTAATTAGTTCCTTAATATGGTTAAAGAGATGCATCCAAACGATCATAGTTTGAGATGTACCATTGAGTTGCTAGGTATTGATCAAGCTGGAGATCTTAAGCTAGTATAGGTGGTGTTCTATGGTTCAAAAGAAGAGTTTGAGTGCCCGCAAATATTAGGTTGAACAAGATGATTCTAAAAGAAGTACATAAGATTCGTTTTAACATGCATTCATGAATGACTAAAATATGTGAAGACTTGAAGGAGTCATTTAATGGTGAGAAATGAAAAAAGATGTAGTCCAATTTGTGTCCACGTGCAAGGTGTGCCAAAAGGTAAAGGTATAATATCAAAGTCTTGATGGTTTGTTGCAGTAGTTGTAACTTTTATTTTGGAAGTAGGATATCATTATTATGGACTTTATTACCTACTTACCAAGGTTAGATAGGGCATGATGCTATATGGGTGCTTGTGGGCAGGTTGACCAAGAGTACCCACCTCTTGCTAGTGAACAGAAAAAAAAAATTATATAGCTAAGTTGGCCTAATATATATCAAGGAAATGGTGGGCTTACAGGGGGTGCCATCTAGCATAATGTTAGATAGACTCTCGAGGTTTATCCCTAGATTTTGGTATAACTTGTAGGAGGTAATGGGAAGTAGTGTGAGGCTGAGAGCATCTCAAAGTAGCCATGAGTCTTATGCATATAAGAGAAGGAGACTTTAAAATTTAATGTGTGAAGGATCATTCGTTTCTAGTGGTTACTCCTACCAATAGGGATAAGAAGTGTGTGAAGATTAAAGAAGTTTTCTCTTAAGTTTATTGGGCCATATAAATTCTTTTGAAGATTAGTTTGGTGATGTTATGCCACAAATTCATTTAATTTGCAATGTTTTTAGCTGTCAAAGTATAATATTGATCGTAGTAATATAGTAGAAAAAGAGGATGAGCTAGATATAAAGGAATTTTCCTTAGGAAGGGGGAATTGGATTAGTCTGCATTGTTGATCACAATACCAAAGTAGCTCAAAAGTAAGGTTATCAATATGGTAAAGGATTGTGGGATGGTAGATCAACCGAATCCTTAGTTTTGTCCAACTAAGTGAATTTTTTTAGGATGAAAATGTTTCTTGTTGGGAAGAATGTAAGGATCAAGAAAATAATAAAGAGTAGTAATGGTTTTTAAAAGGTGGCGCTCAAGACATGATAACCATGATGGTAAGGAAGTTCAGTCGACTTATGAAAAATGATAGTCAACTTACTAATCATGCAGGTCACAGTAAACCAAAGAAAAGTTTCAGATCAAAAGATGTCCAATGTTACGAATGTGGAAAGGAAGGACATATCAAGCCAGAATGTCCAGAATTGAAGCCAAAGCAGAAAACAAGTAGGAAGTTTCCTCAAGACAAAGGAAGAAAACAACAAGGAGCCTACATTGCTTGGGAGAATAGTGACTTGGACTTTTCAAGTGATGATGATCAAGATCAAGAAAAGGAGTCAAACATATGCTACATGGCTGCTACATGGGATGATTATGACAACGATGCAGACATCTCAAATAACCAATTCAGGTCAGGTATGATCTGCTGTTGGATGTATACAAAGAAGTACATGTTGAAGAATTGTGACTGCAATACAAGGTTAATCGACTTAACTATGAGAGAAGAGATTATGAGTATAGAATTAATAATCTTGCAACTGATAATGAGAAATTAGAAAAGGGATTAAATGAAACCTTATTATCTGCTAAAGTGATTAAAATATAAATTGTTACAGTAGAGAAACCTTGTGAAAAATGTCCTACACATGTTGAGAAAATAGATTACTTGACTAGCACGCTAGCCAAATTTACTCAAGGTAGAGACAAAATGAATGTTGTTTTAAAATCCTCTGACAGAGCTATATATAGACAAGGAATTGGTTATAAAGCTCAATCTAACAGAACTAATGCAAGGAAGTATATTGATATAAGCAAACCTGCTAGAAATGCTTGCTTTTATTGCAATTGTATTGGTCACACTGTTAGAAACTGTTATTATAGAACTATTGGTGTTACTAAAGGTTTATATGTCTAGAGACCAAAGGAACAAGTGAAGAAAACTGACAATCAAGGACCCAAGTTCAAATGGGTACTTGCAACCAAAACTTGAACTATTTTGCAGGTTTACAAACATATGCAATAGGAACTCAAGGATGAACAACACTTGATATAACAATCTTCTTGAGTGTCTACAACTGGTAATTCGTATCACTCTATTGCATCATCCATAAATTGATTGATTGTTATTGCATGATTGCGTGTTTGATTGACTGGATGTTTCATTGATTGATCTGGGTTGAAAAACTGTTTTCACGATCTTTAGTCGAATGCATTATTAACTGAATTGACTACGTATGTTTCATGTGTTACACTCTGTTTCAATTCTTATGTGTCTTACTACAGTCAAGTCTGGTTTTACTCAAATCAACTTGAGTCTCTGTTTCTTGTGGGTAATTTCACAAAATAGGTCATTTTTGGATTTCTATCCTTCGCGCCTTTTCTTTATAAGGGTTTCTTTTGCTGTGTGATTTCACTCATGTCTTGTCATCTTCATAAAATCCCTTATCCTAGAAAGAAAGTTTCAAGAATCATCTCTCCATGGGTTCTTCAAGTTGCTCTGGATATTGAGACGAAGAATCTAAGGGTGCTTATTCACATTTACCCATAACTAAAAGAAATACCTTGCTAAACAAGAAACGAGTCTATCAAGAATGGCTGAGGTTTCCAAGTGTGTATTCTACTGAAAATGTGTTTGCGCATGAAGGGCTATAAAAAGAAGACAAGATTTTTGCTCATCTCTTAGCGAAAATCATCTTGCCTGGAAGATTTAAGAAAGACAGGATGACAATTGAATATATCTTTCTGCTTCATGCCATTAAAGATAGCATTCCCATAAACTGGTTGCAAGTGGTGAAAGATCACATGGAATATGCTGCTCTAAGAAGATCACTGTATCTGCCATATGCCTGCCTTGTAAGCAAAGTCTTGGTACTCCTAAGCATTGATGTTAATGATGAACAAAAATGTATCTGGAGTTCTTCAAATGCATTTGATAAAGATTCTCTTATGTCACTTGGGTTAGTAAAGACCATGAATGGATGGAAATTCATGGGTGAAAACTTTTCTGAGAATATCACGGGAAAAACATTATCTGTAATAGCGAATGGAACAAACTTCTTTCTTGAGACGAATTTTGAGAAATATGCTGGAGAACAAATAAGAATTCTGCATGACAAGTATGACAATCTTACAAGGATGCATCGTGTTAATCTGCAACTGGGAGTAGAAAACTCTATTGAAGAAGATTAAACTGAAACCTTCTGACTAGCTGAGGGAACTAGGAAATATGATTGTCCTTTGTTTCATGTTTTCCCTGTTGATACTGCCATGTCTTGCTTTAAGTCTTATTATGTTCTTACCAGTTGTAATATCTTTTATACAAGAAATGAAAATCAATGGTTCGAATCATATTCAATTGCTTTAATCAGATTTATTACATTTGCTCTGATTGAATGATGATTGATTCGATTGGATGCTGAATGAAGTTGACTATGCATGTTTAAACTGTCATATTTTTCTGCATATTAACTTCTTATGGATTAATTTTCTTGCTTAACTAAATTGCTTGATCTGCAAGAGATCTTTGAAAGGTTTTGTAGGAAAAACATTGCTTGGAACTCACAGCTGGAATTACAACACACAAAGAAGCAATGAAATCGATTGGATTATTAATTCAATCGATTGGATCATAACAGGGTTATAAATTCCATTATTGGAATATGGTTATAGTGTTCATTGATGATTATTTTCTCTGATTATCTACAATATATCTCTGATTCTGTTTGAGTGTTTCTTAATTGAGATTATATTGTGAGATTGTTGATAATTGTATCTTTGCATGATAGAATTGATTGATATCTTAACTGTGATCCAATTCTGTGTTTTGATGATTGTATGCTCTGATTGTACTGAACTGCATTATGCATCTAAATTTAATTGTGAAAATATGCATAATGACAGGGGGAGCATTACACATTTGAACATATTTCTTCACATGCTTTACTTCAGGGGGAGTTATCATTTTCATGTAAATATATATGATAGGGGGAACACCACTGCATATTTTTAAACTAATTATACATTCTGTTTGATGCATCTCTGTTTGGCTTATCATCTCATTATATCTTGCAGCTTACCTTTTTTGTTAATGCACAAAGGGGGAGAAGTATTGTGAGAGCACTATGAAATGTTATCTTCTTGATATTGTGCTGATTGATTGTGTGCATTCAGAGTATTTTAACTGCAATCTGATTGTTATATCTTATCATTACTCTGAATTTGTCTTGGTATTGTACAAACATGGTTGTTTATTAATCATGTTTGTGCATCATCAAAACAGGGGGAGATTGTTGAGATTGTTGACAACACAATATCTATATCACTCTGGTTTTTTATGATGACAACACATTTTTAATAACACATGTATTGTTGATGTGTTACATGTTCTTTTGCTTATTGATTGATATATTGTTGAACATGTTTTGTGATATGTGAATGCACAATTACTGAGCTTATGTATGTTACATCATATCTGGTTGCATTTCACATGATTTGAAAGATGAAAATCACAAGCACTTTTATGAACTTACATTGTGTTACATATCTGCAAGCTGTAAGTCAACTTCATTATGGGGGAAGTCGAATTAAGCTCGTGACTATGCATTGAAAACAGTGCTATGTGAGATTTTGCATTGAAAAGAATTTCAAAGTGAACTACAGTGTCGAAGTCGACTATGTGCGCCACGCATTCGACTCTATTAGTTGCTTGTTTTGAAATTATGTTATGCTCATGAACTACAATGGCTATATTTTTAAAAGTTAGTTGGGCATTTAATGTTGGTCAACTACATGGACTGTGGAATTAATTGTTTGACCGAATTGCAGCTATTATGTCTTAACTGTTATAACTGTTATAATATAGTCGACTCTATTAATTGCATATTCGACTACAGGAGCATCTGTTTTATAGAAATCTATAAATAGACGAGACCTGATCAATTACAAAGAACTTTTGGATTACTAACATTTTCATATTCTGTTTCAGATTGATTCTCTGGATTTTAGAGGTCCAAGAACTCATCAAGAAGACGGTTGTGATCATTCTTCGAAGAGTTTCTGAAGGAGAACTGGATTGCACATACTCCTGATCGTAATCTGCACAATTGAGGTGCTTCTGGATTGATCAAGAACTTGTTTGGCATCCGTGGTGATTGTTGTGATTGTTGTTACCTATTGTGACTACAGGGGTTGAACTCGTGGAGTCTGGTACACGTTGAGGATTGTTCAAAGTGGGTTGCAGATTGCAGGAGAGGGGACATCTTGCTGCAAGTCTTGTTGTGTTGTTTTGGCTATATTTTGGTTAGAGGGTTAGAGAGGAGATTTATATTTTTGACGTGGAGGTCTTCTATAAATTCCTTGTTGTAAAAACTTGACCATTATAGTGCAATTGCTTCCTGGTATTGGAAGGACATTGGATGTAGGCATTGAGGCAAAACCAGTTTAAAAACCTGCGTTTGAATTCTCTATCCCTACACTTTTACTTTCAGTAGATTCCATTATCTGCGTAGTCTACTTTACTTTTCCGTTGCAAACGAATTTCTATAACTTGCGATTCAAGAAAGTTTGTAAAGTTTTCTACTCTAATTTAAAGATTGCGAAAAGACCCTGGTTTTGAAAACCCACCAATTCACCCCCCTCTTGGTGTTAAAACAAAGCCTACCTGTTTCCCAACAATTAAGACTTAAGAACAAATTTTGTGGGTTTTTGAATGCAATTACAATAAAGTAAATATGAATACAAGTTGATCAATTGAGGCTAAACACTAGAATGAATGGATGAAGTTGATAATATTAGATGATAATGTTGTTGGGTTTATATTTCACCTAATCACTCTCATGAATAAACGAATTCTTCTTCTTTATTAATGTCAATGTCACTTTCTAAAATAATTAGAACCGATGTCTCGGCAAAATAATCCTATCCTCAATTACTAGACCACAATGTCTTGCATCCCTAATAATTAATTTTGCATTATGAATGGAAGCTTAAGACAACCAAGGTTCTATCCCTATGTCTAGGCAATAGTTCCCTTGGGAGAGATTCCCCAGATCTAAGTTCTTAAGTATGTGTCCATATCATAGAAAACCAATAATCATGTCATGACTGAGTTAAACACAGCAAGCATAGAGTAAAGAGGAAAAACCCTAACAATTAATGAAAGAAGCATATAAAAATTCAGAACAAATTCAAATACATGAGAATTTAAAGGTTACATCTTCCCAAAAACAAATTAGATTAGCTCTCCATCATCATGAAGAAACTACGTGTACAATGGAATGGAAAGAAGATAAAATCCTAGAAAGAGAAGATGAGAGCTCTCACATCCCAAAATCTGCCTCCCCAAGTGTGAAAAACGTGTTTATGTGCTCAAGCCATCAAGAGATACAATCCCTAGGACGTCCAAGTCCTTAAATAGAGCAGAAAAATAACAGAAAATGGGACCAAGCCCAACACGTTGGTGCTCAATGCCCCAACTTAGGGCAGTCGGGCGATGGTGTGAGAGGATGACGCTTAGGGCCCCAAAAAGGGAAAGCAGGCATCCTGCGGCACAGGAGACTGGCGCTCAGCGCCCCAGAAAGGAAACCCAAGCGTGGTGCGATTCAACTTCTGGAACTCAGGGCCCCTAAAAGGGCGCTCAAGCATTGACTGATTTTTCTGCACTACGTTTTTTTCTCTTTTTTTGCAACTATGCCTTCTTCTTGAGTTCTGACTCCTTGATCATTTTGCTCCTCTTCCAAAACATATCAATAACCTAAAAAATTAAGGGAATTTAGTGATAAAATCATTAAGTAACCTCTACTCACTTATTAACAAAACTAAACTAAGAACAAGAGTTCAAGCAAGTTTCTAAGTCAAAAAGACTTGATTTAATATCCAAATTGCATCCTATATAACGGTATATGCAACCGTTATTAGTAGTTGATGTGGATAGGTTGTTGTTGTACCACCTCTAAGATAGAGCCCTTATAGTTCGATATCAATACATGTTTTTGGATGGTCAGTCAAGAGTAAAATAGTTGGATGTGTATAAAAATTGTTAGTTATTGATGATTAAATTATAACTTGATGTGTGTAAATGATTATATATGTATTGATTTAAGAAAATATTTTGGGAGTCGCCACCATAATTTATCCTGGAAAAAAAACTATGGAAAACCATAAAATAAGACATGGTTTACGAAAAACTAGATTTTAGATTCGGGAATCGGTTACGCGTAAGAAAGCTATTAGCACCCTATTACGCCTTCCCAAAAGCAGTACCTTTAATTAAATGTATAAAGTTGACGTGAGTTTTTTAACATATTTAATTTTCCTAAAAAAAATAATATAAAGGAATTATTAAGAAAACAAAAAAATAAAATAAATATAAAAATAAAACATAATAGAACTCAAATTAAAAATAAAAAATAAAATAAAAATTAAAGATTGAAAAGTAAAAATTAAAAATAAGAAAAATAAATAAAAATAAAAATAAGAGAATAGGTCTCTTTTGAAAACTGCCTAGGTTATTTTGAAAAACTTGTAACGGACTTGAATAATCGATTATCACTTACAATAATCGATTATTACTAGCAGTTGTAACATGACCTTTCATATTCGGACCTGCTGCTTATAAATAGGAGCTTTTAGAACTCTAGATATAACTTTTCAACTTAGAGCTTTTGTAGAATACAGTTTGTCTGAGGAAGTTCTCAAAAGCTAGTTCAGTTCCCTGGTCTCGTGAATAGGAGAAGCTTGCGTATCATTGGTCGATAGTCGGAGCAGTTCTCTTCGAGTTGGTAAGGTGCTTTGCCTAGTCTCGTGTATAGGAGAAGTTCGCGTTTCGTTGGTCGAAAGTCGCAGCGGTTCTCTTCAAGTTGGCAAGGTGTACTTTGTCTGGTCTCGTGAATAGGAGAAGCTCGCGTTTCGTTTGTCGAAAGTCGGAGCAGTTCTCTTCGAGTTGGCAAGGTTTACTTTATTTGGTCTCGTGAATAGGAGAAGCTCGCGTTTCGTTTTTCGAAAGTCGGAGGGATTCTCTTCGAGTTGACAAAGTAGTTCACTTCCAGTTCGTTTGTCGAAGGAAGGTGTTTTCTATCCTTTACTCATTTCATTATCTTGTAATCTGTACAACTATATTTTTAGTGAAAAAGGTTAAGCACTCTTTATAGTGATTAACGACTGGACGTAGATTCTTTTGAATCGAACCAGTATAAAAATTATCTGTGTGATCTTTCTACTCCCTACACTCTTTATTGTTTTATGCACATCAACTATTTGATAAATTTTTTGTAGGAAAATTTACTTTTAAAACTGACCATTTTAATTTTAACTTGTGACCGAACACGTTTTTCGCTTTATAAATTTTATTTCGCTGTGCTACTCGCTCTGTATCTGATACGATACGAACCAATAATTGGTATCAGAGCTTGCTTTGATAGTTTTTCAAATTTTTGAAAATGGGCGGTCATAACCAAGTTTATGCTGAGGGTGCTCCTATTGATAGACCTCCTTTGTTTACAGGGGAAAATTATGCTTTTTGGAAAATAAGAATGCAAATTTTTTTGGAGTCTATTAACAGGGGTATTTGGGAAGCTGTACAAAATGGTTCTTATATTCCTAAAAATACAGTTGATGGTGTGGAAGTAGAAAAATCATATTTTGATTGGACTGTTGAGGAAAATAGAAGAGCCCAATTTGATATTAAGGCTCGGAATATAATTTTATCTGCACTAACCATTGATGATTTTTTCAAAGTCTCTATTTATAAAAGTGCACAGGAAATGTGGAAATTTTTAAGACTCACTTATAATGAAGTCATAGATGTGGATACGTTGATACTGTCTGATTCAAGCTCTACAACAAATTCCTCAACCTCAAGCGATTCAAATGAGCAAGAAAATCTATGATTGATGGCCAACAATGAATCATCTGAAAGCCAAATCTTGAAGAAAACAAAGGACAATCAAGGCTCCTCTTCAAGCTTCAAATGTTATGGATGTGGTGAAAGAGGCCATGTGAAAGCTGACTGTTCAAGCAACAAAATAAGTAAAGAAAGAAAAGAAAAGAAAATTCACAAGAAAAAGAAGGCCTACATTACATGGAAGGATAATGCATCAAGCACTTCTAGCTCAAGTGATTCAGAAGAAGAAGCATATTTGTGCTTAATGGCTGACTTAGAAGATGCTGGAAGTCAAGTAAGTGATTCTAGCTTTGAATCTAGTGAGTTAGATTTACAAAAAGCCTTCTTTGAATTGAAGAATGAATCTGAAAAACTTGATGTTGCACATAAAAAGCTTAAAAAGGATCATAATGACTTGAAATTAAAGTATGAAAAAGTGTTAGATGAAGAAGTTATTTTGAGAAACAAAGTTAGCAATTTAGAAACAAAATTGTCTGATTCAATTACAATTGTTGAACTTGTTGAATGTTTGTCTTATAAGAGTCATATGTTTGATTTTCACATACTTGAAAACCTACTTGCAAAGGCAACCAAGACTAATTCACATGTTAAAACAAACTTTAATAGAAGCAATGTTAAAAATAGAAACATGCAACAAAATAAGAAGTCCAAAGTTAAAAGAACTCGTAGAGTTTTGGTTGAGAAGGGGACTTTTGTGAAAAACAAGGTGCATGATGTTTATTGTTTTTATTGCATGAAAAAGGGACATACTTCAAACAAATGTAGAATAAAACATTTTGGTGTTCCAAATGGGAAATATGCTTGGATTCCTGTAATAAAGTAATATGTCTCTAACCTCAAAGGACCCAAATGAGATTATGGGTACCAAAACTGTATTGTTTTACTTTGCAGGTTAAGTTTTCAAAAGAAGAAGAGAACTCTATGGTATTCTGCTTTTGAAATTAATGCTCCAAGTCAGGAAGTAATTCCATCAAGTGGTTTCCAAAGCCTTGATTCGAGCACCACGTGACTGAGCTAAGTGTTGTTTTGATCTTTCATTATTTGATTACTGTCATATTCATCTCTGTTTAAGCAAATGATATGTCCATCATTGATTCATTCAGCCTGTGGTGTGTTCTTGTTTGTTCACACATTTTAATTAGTGAAAATCATCTATTTGAGACATTTATGTGTTGAATTTCATTTTTGGTATGTTTAGTCATGTGCATTGTTATTTCAATTATTTGTTTTAAATTATAAATTAAATTTGTGTTTAACTGGCTTAGTATTTAATTTCATGAGTACTTTGAAGTTACCTTTGGTGTAATCTCTATCAAGCATCAAAAACTATGAAAAAGTCATTTAAATGAGTTATCTGACATATTTTCATTAGCAATTTTTGGATGATTAAGACATTTGATAATTGAATTATCATTTTTTGTTTGAAGTTGTTTCTGTGGAGATTTGTTCTTAAGTTCAAATGCATCACATATGAGCTATGATAATTGAGAGCTTGGATGCAGTAAATGAACTGATCAAATTTTCATAATTTTGATGTGAATTATTTGGTTTAAGAACTGTTGAAAGATAAAATCTGAATCAGCTTTTGTGTTTGAATTTTTGTATATGTTGTTTTGATATGCACAACTGAACTCATGGGGTTGAACAGATTGGGATATGAGAGTGCATGAGTCATAGTTGTTGTTTGGGAACTTATACATTATGCTGTCAAAATTAGTTTTTGAACTGATTGTGCTAGAAGAAATGCTTTCCTGTTAAAATTGAAGCAATTGTGATGTAATCACATTCATTTAAGCTACTGTTGCTTTCATTATAGTTTATAAATTGATTGCAGAATCATTGATTTCTTATTCGTATGAAAACTGACTGTTGATTTCAATGAATTAATTAAGTCTGATAAAAGTCGAATTTGATTTGCTAATGAATCATTGAAACTAGTTTGGAATTCCAAATACAAATCTGAACTGGCTTATAAGCATCTCTCCATTGTTTTGGACTGAACAGATCTTAAAATATTTTTCAGAATTTGTTTTTTGAGTTTAAGAGAAATTTTTGTTTGACATCTTATGACATGATCTTGTGATACCTGGTACCCATTTGAGGGGGAGATATATAAGGTTGTTAGATATCTTGTTATTTATCTATACTTTGGTATTTCATCATGTATTTGTCTCTCATTTTATAAACTTTCAAATTTTATAAATTGCATCTTTCTTTGTTGAGGATGAGATCCATTTAAGGGGGATGTCTAGATTCTATGAACTTAGGAGAGAGTTGGGAGTGTTAGTTATGTCTTAGGCTCAAAATTACTAAAATTTTCACAATTTTCGTAAGCTTAGCTCTTTTAATCGATTATCACACGAGCGTAATCGATTATTTTTAGCTTTGGCAAAAGCCTCTAATCGCAAATAATCGATTATCCCATAGAATAATCGATTATTCTTACTCAAACCCAAATCTGGACACTTATGAGCAGATAATCGATTAACTTCATCTATAATCGATTATCATACAATTTCTAGGAAGAGCACTTTGCAAACTTGTCCAAACAACTGGAGGATATGAGTCTTGCTCAAAAAGCTCACTTTGATCAAATTTATGAGTGACAGCAAGCTCATGACGAATACGTGGTTGATCAATTTCTTGATCTTGATGTTCGCCTTACAAATATTGAAACTCATCTAAACATTCAACCATCTGAAAGATCCCCTATCCCTGAGTTTTAGAGTTAGGTTTCTAGGTTAGTATGTTTTGTTGTTTGATTCTATGTTATATTTTTGTCTTTCATGTTTCTCTTTATAATGCTAATGTACTCCTTTCCTTATGAATAAAATGATCTTTTGTTTTTATACATGCATTGTTTAATTGAGGGGGAGATCATATTAGGGGGGAGCTTTTTACATTGATCTTTTTTCTTATGATCAAAAAGAGGGAGAAGTATAAGGGCAGAAGTATAATATAAGTTGATACAGGTATTACTAACTTTGTTGTTGTCTGTTAGTTTGTATGCAGGAAAGCCAAAGTTGCTTTTAAAACTTGAATTTTTGATCATCATCAAAAAGGGGGAGATTGTTACCAATGGTTTTGATGATGCTACAAGAAGTAAATGGTTTTGATGATGCTACAAGAAGTTTAACCTGAATAAGATATTAGACATTTTTTTTTAAAAGCACTTTGTAGAATATAAATGTATTAGGAATGTCCTTAAACATGTAAAACTTGTATTTTAGGTACTATTCTGGAATAATCGATTATGAGGAGCAATAATCGATTATCATGAGCTTTTCTAAAAAACTATATTGGTAAATCTTGAAGTAAATGGTTTTGATGATGCTACAAGAAGTTTAACCTGAATAAGATATTAGACATTTTTTTAAAAGCACTTTGTAGAATATAAATGTATTAGGAATGTCCTTAAACATGTAAAACTTGTATTTTAGGTACTATTCTGGAATAATCGATTATGAGGAGCAATAATCGATTATCATGAGCTTTTCTAAAAAACTATATTGCTCTGGAATAATCGATTATCACTCAACATAATCGATTATCACAGGTCTGTTTTGAAAATTGCCTAAGTTATTTTGAAAAATCTGTAACGGACTTTAATAATCGATTATCACTTACAATAATCGATTATTACTCGTAGTTGTAACATGACCTTTCATATTCGGACCTGCTGCTTATAAATAGGAGCTTTTAGAACTTCAGATATAACTTTTGAACTTAGAGCTTTTGTAGAATATAGTTTATCTGAGGAAGTTCTCAAAAGCTAGTTCAGTTCCCTTGCCTGGTCTCGTGAATAGGAGAAGCTTGCGTATTGTTGGTCGATAGTCAGAGCGGTTCTCTTTGAGTTGGTAAGGTGTTTTGCCTGGTCTCGTGAATAGAAGAAGCTCGCATTTCGTTAGTCGATAGTCGGAGTGGTTCTCTTCGAGTTGGTAAAGTGTACTTTGTCTGGTCTCGTGAATAGTAGAAGCTCGCGTTTCATTTGTCAAAAATCGGAGCGGTTCTCTTTGAGTTGGCAAGGTGTACTTTGTCTGGTCTCGTGAATAGGAGAAGCTCGCGTTTCGTTTGTCGAAAGTCGGAGCGGTTCTCTTCGAGTTGACAAAGTAGTTCACTTTCAGTTCGTTTGTCGAAGGAAGGTGTTTTCTATCCTTTACTCATTTCATTATCTTGTAATCTGTACAACTATATTTTTAGTAAAAAAGGTTAATCACTCTTTATAGTGATTAACGACTAGACGTAGATTCTTTTGAATCGAACCAGTGTAAAAATTATCTATGTGATCTTTCTACTCCCTACACTCTTTATTGTTTTATGCACATCAACTGTTTGATAAATTTTCTATAAGAAAATTTACTTTTAAAGCTGACCATTTTAATTTTAACTTGTGACCGAACACGTTTTCCGCTTTATAAATTTTATTCCGCTGCGCTACTCGCTCTGTATCTGATACGATACCAACCAACAAAGGACTCTCGGTGCTAAATAGTCGTGTGATAACAAGATTAATTAAGACTTAAAAATAAAAAGAGATCATTGGTTTTGAATGCAGAAACATAAAATTAAATATGAATGCAATTGATCAATAGCAAAAGAGCACAAAGATGAACGGGTGTTGATTAATATGAGATAGGTATGTTGTTGGGGTTAGATTTCACCAAGTTCCCTCTCATGTATATAAGAATTCTTCTTTATGCATTAATGCCAACGTCACTCACTAAATTACCTAAACCCGATCCCTCGGCAAATAAGTTTGTCCCAAATTACCAGTTCATATAATTTCTAGCATTCCTGGTAATAAGATGTGAAGATCAAGAGATTAAGATGACCAAGACTCATACCCTCATTCTTGAGCTATATAACCTTTAGGTGTAATTCAACAAGAACCTGACTTGTATGGAACCTCCCGGAACTCATGAAATTCATAAATCATGCTAATGAATGAGTTAAACACAACAAGCATTGAAACACATGAATTACTCTAACAATTAATGGAAAAGCATATGGAATTAAGAATCAATTCAAATACATGAGAGTTTACAAGGTTACATCATCCCCCAACAACAAATAGAAATTAGTTCCCCATAGACATGGGGGAACTCTATGAACAATGGAAGAGAATGAGAATGAGAAAGCCTAAGAATTGGGAAAAGAGTGTATTGCTATGCTCTTCTCTACCAGAGATACAAAGCCTATAGCCCCAGGGTCCTTTAAATAAGGTCAGAAATGCGCAAAAATAGGGTCTGGTTCAATAGAGTCGAAATAGAGTAGAAACAGGGCCCGATCCACAAAAATCCGACGCTTAGGTGTTCAAAAAGGCTTCTCGGGCGATGAACGATCTTGATGTAAGGCCCGGGCTTCGATTTGGCCGCCCAAGCTTCAAGGCCCCGCCGCCCAGGTAGCCAGGGAGGGTGCCCGGGCGGTGGACGTCGATTCTGCTCACTTGAGCCTTCATTCAGGACGCATGGGCTTCGTGTTGTCCCTCCTTCTGGTTCTTTCTTAGGCCCTTTTGAGCTCTATCTTCATGGCTCTTCATCTCTACTTCAAGTATTACTTCAATCTCTGTCAAAACAAGGGGAATTAGTCATAAAATCATTGAAATCAACCTCAACTCTCTTATTCTCACAATTTATTGAAAAAGCATGAGTCCAAGCAAGTTTCTAATTGATAAAGGATGCTTTTAGTATCAAAATCACATCACGAATAATGGAGTTTTAAACCGTTATCAGGTATCACCTTTTATTTCGCTTTAGAGGTATACTCGCTCTATGAATTTCGCTGGAGAGGTGTATGAACCTCATGGAGGGGGTATCACCTTTAATTTTGCTTAAGATGTGTACTTGCCCTATGAACTTTGCTGTGGAGGGTGTATCACCTTTGATTTCGCTTAAGAGGTGTATTTGCCCTATGAATTTTGCTGGAGAGGTGTATGAACCTCGTGGAGGAGGTATCACCTGTTATTTTTCTTAAGAGGTGTACTTGCCCTATGAATTTATCTGGAGAGGTGTATGAACCTCATAAATTTGATGAAGAGGTGCATGATCCTCGTGAATTTTTTTATTTTTTATTTATTTATTTATTTTTTGAATTATTTGGTGCCAGTGTGAAAGCTAAGCTTGGGTACTAGGATGAAAATTGGGCTTTGGTGCTAGGATGAAAACTAGGTTTGGTGCTAGGATGAAAACTGGGCCTTAGAGCCAGGATGAAAATTGGGCTTTGGTGCCAGGATGAAAATTGGGCTTTGGTGCCAGGATGAAAACTGGGCCTGGGTGCCAGGATGAAAACTGAGCTTTGATGTCAGGATGAAAACTGGGCTTTAGTGCCAGGATGAAAACTGGACTTGGGTGCCAGAATGAAAATTGGGCTTTGGTGCCAGGATTAAAACTTGGCTTTGGTGCCAGGATGAAAACTAGGCTTGGGTGCCAGAATGAAAACTGGTCTTTGGTGCCAAGATGAAAACTCGGCTTGGGTGCCAGGATGAAAACTAGGTTGTGGTACCTGGATGAAAACTGGGCTTTTTTTTCTTTTTTTTTCTAGCTCTGGACCTTCCGCTTTGAATTTTGTTGATACACTGATATATGGGTAGGAATTCGTGTGAGACCTTTGTTCACCCCCTGTTTTTTTGAAAAATCTGAATTTTGTCACTGATGTACTGATCATGAATTCCTTCTCGAACGTTGGTGATGCATGGTGTGTTATGCTTTCTTCTTTGAACCACTATGACGATGCATGCATAATACTTAATGCATGAATGTATGGACCTATAATGAAAAACCTCGTTATGGCCAAAGCTTAAGCCCGATATAAAAGGACCTGGCTAAGTAAGGTGTTAGATAAAATTGGGCTATCAGGTTCCGAATTTCTAAATTTTGTAACTTTTTGAAATTTCATTGTAATAGAAATCTTGAATATTTTATTTGAAAAAAGAAATCAGCGATCATCCCAATGAGAGGATCTTTTTAAGGAGAAAAGAGACAAGTTATCAAAACTTTGGTCGTGAAAAGGGTGTCAAAAACCAAAATGAGAGAGAAACAATATGTTGAAAACTTGGTGTAGGGATCACGGAGACGAAACCCTAATATGTGAGAGAAAACCTGACTAACTTGAAAAAGGAAACCTGGGTGCATGTTGATCTTTTTGTATTTTTAAATGAAAGAGGTTTGATAATAATTCATGAAAAAAAGTTCCAAATAAATTATCTTATTGACGAAGATATACATGATAGTTATTTATGCAGATAATGTGTCCATGATGTAATACTATGCAATTAGGTGGTTTTGATTTTTTTAAACTTTGTAACCTTTGATTGATTACTTTATTTTTGTGAAGTTAAATTGTTTTCTTTGAAATCATCAAATTCATGTATGTCTTACATTTTTTTAAAAAAAAAAAAATGGATGTCACAAATTCTGAAGTCAGATATTGAAAACAGTGGTTGTCATTTTCTTTTGAATCATTGGTATGTGGATGCTTGAATTCACAAGTTAAAAGCGGTAAATATTTAAAAGGATTTAAAGGACACTAGGCTAGCCATGTTGGCGTGTCATTCCTCATATACCCTTAAAAGGAAATGTAATATGTGGATATAAATATGAGATACGACATACCAAAAAGATTTTGGTGCTTGGGACAAGAGTATGACGATATGGACCCAAGAATGTCAAAGTTGCCCCAGTTTTTAGGCATGGGTTTAGTTCAAGATAAGGAATGGATATCGAAAGGATTTACTGAGAAAAGATTGTCCTAATTGGTTTGATTTTCTTTTGCATGCTTTTGGTTAGTTAGGAAGTTCCTATATAGCACAAGCGAGAAAAACTTTGACAAGACAAATATGCTCTAGTCTAAGGATTTGTGTTTATTACTCTGGGTAGTGTTAGTGTTTGTTAGAGCCAGTCTCTTTTTCTTTGGGGGTGAGGTTGGAGGATGAGTGTTTTCAAGCAATGCTCACACACATATCTCAACAGAAAATGCTACCAGTTATTTGAAATATTTGATAAAAAACGTTTAATAATAACGTACTCAAAATGTAATGATTTCCTTTTCTATGTTGTTTTTTGGTGCAATGATAAAACTTTTTTGAGAAATACTTTTTCTTATATTTTCCTCTTATCACATTCGTTTGTTTTTTTTTTTTGAGAAATTGGATTTGACGAAAACTATGTATGACAATTGGGCCTAATGGACTTAAAAAAAAGTTCTTGTTACAATGAATGAAAATCTTCAAAAATTAAGTTTGACATTTTCATTTTTATCTTGTGTTTTGAAATTTTGATTTTTTTTTCAAAAAGCAATAATTTCTTTTTCATACACCAAATAAAAATATTTTATTGATGAACTATTTTTTAAATAACATTATGTCAACCTAACTTTTTCAAGGGAAGCTGAAAGAATTTTTTTTATTTTTAAGACTTAAAATATGATATAAAGAATGATAATTTTTTTTTTATGAAATCATGATCGTTTTATTTTCGAAACTCTTAACTTAGACAAGTTGTCCCTGGTTTTTGTTTCTTATTCATTTTTATTTTATCTCTTTTTCTTTTTTTTTTGCTAAAAAGATTGTTTGCGATCACCTTAAGATAGTACCCCTTGTAAGTTGATTTTTTATGAATAAAATGAATGATCGAAAATGATGAAGAAGGAAACTATTTTCACGATTTCATGTCAATAATGATAAAGGTTTTATTAATTCATTTGACTAAAAAGAGTTTATTTTGCCTTATTAATTTATTTTTCCTTTTTATCATAAGAATAGTTCCATGGACAAATATGAATTCATTAAAGCATGACATTTTATCTTTTTTAAAACATGACACATTTATTGTTATGTATAAAGAAAATAAAGGGAAAATGATAAAATATTGCTAATGCATATGATGCATGAAGATGCATGTGTCAAATAATGCTTAAAAGACAACATGTTTTATGCTTTTCAGGTAGGTCCAATGTCTTAAGGTCTAAGCATTGTATATGCAATCTCACATAATGGCTTCCTAAACCTAAAATCAAGGCCACCAGAGCTATGGTCCTTTTCACAGCATTTCCCACAACAGTTGAAACGCAACTAGGTGTGAAATTGCAAGTGAAGAGAATAGGCATTGGCTCGGGTTCTCACGATAGCCAAACTGGAAATAATATGCACCCCTCTAATTCTATGTTACGCTCAGACCTGGGTATAGGGTCCCATATGCACAATAATAACAATAAACAAAGAATATAAATAAATTACCAAAATAAATAAAGACGATCATAAATAAAAGGAAAATAAAATAAAATAAAATAAAGAAAAACCACATCAATTTTGCACATTTAATTAACAATGCCTCATTCTCTAGCGTCCTCAGTGGAGTCGCCATCTGTTGCAACTGGGATCGCGACGGGACGGCGAATCGAAAACAAATGGGTTTAAGAAAAGATTTTGGGAGTCGCCACCATAACTTATTCTCGAAAACAAAATATGGAAAACCATAAAATAAGACATGGTCTACGAAAACTAGATTTTAGATTCAGGAATCGATTACGCGTAAGGAAGGTATTAGCACCCTACTACGTCTGTCCAAAAGTAATACCTTTAATTAAATGTATAAAGTTGACATGATTTTTTTAAAATATTTAATTTTCCCTATAAAAAATAATAATATAAAGGAATTATTAAGAAAACAAAAACATATTTTCTGTTTTATGAGTCCAACAGGGATTGACCTTACTCCTACGTATATCCATTTATAATGAACAATCAGGGATCATGTAGTTCTTTATCTAGAAAAAGGTTGTCAGTTTGTTTAAAACTTATTATGGATTGAATTAGATTTTTGAAAAGTGAACCCGACAAGGATTGACCTTGCTCCTACATATATCCATTTATGATGGAAAATCAAGAATCACGTAATTCTGGTAAAAAAAGATTTAATTTAACAAAATTGACATTTTTTGGTTTTAAATATTTTTTCTTTTTGTATTTTAAGAATGGTGGGAAAAAGGAAAGAAACTAGCCATAAAAAAACATTATTTGTGTGTAGTAAAAAAAATACCTTTAGAAAAAAAAAACTTCAAATATAATCAAAAGAGAAAAAGAAGGGTGTATAGGTCACATACCTTTTCAGCTTTTGGTATTGCTCTAGTTCTTACTTGGTGGTTGCTGTTGACATAACCCTTATGTGTGAGAACTTATTTTTCATACTCTCTTCCTTTCTTTCTATCTCTGTTATTTCCGCATGTCTCTCTCTATTTTTTCTTTTCCTTCCTTTCTTTTATGACAGGTTGCGTATTTATGTATACATGGTAATCTTCCCTTAATTGTGAATTAATTCACTGTTAACAAAATAGAAAAAGAAATTTTCTTGGTTGCAAGCAAAATAAATCAAATAATATTCAAAACATTGATTATAATTATTGTCAGAAAATTTGTCCATTTTTAAAAATCATACTTTTCTCTTTAAAAAGAAACTGACGCAACAAATTATATGAATACATTATCTTAATTATTGCTTATAATTATTGGCATAATATTGATTCAAATTTTTATCATATTAAACTAGTATTTCGTATACATTTTTCTAAAGGAAATTTATTTTATTATTCTCTTCTTCCCTTTTTTCTTTATCCACTATTAATTATTATTCTCATATTCTTTATTTTTATTTATTTACTTATCCAGACGAAATTAAGTGTTGATAATTGTTCTAGTTTATTAAATATGAATCATATAATAGTGTTAGTACTATTAAAAATTTAGGATGTTACACTTAGAAAATAAAATTAATTATGTAAAAATACATGATAAAAATAAATAAAAAAAATAAAAATATTAAAAAGAAATAAAAAATAATCAAATGTGTCCTAGAAACAATTTGAAATACTATATAATGAAACTCCAAAGGAAAAAATGTATAATTGAGTAATGATAAGATGAAAAGAACATTAGAGATTTGATAAAATTTTCCAAATACCCAACTAGTTCACTATTCAGATAGAGTTAAAATTATTTTAACAAACAAAAATTTCTACAAATGAAACATAAATTAGTAATAGTAAAGAATATAAAGACTAATTAATTTATATTATGAAGGATTTATGAAATTAAACACTGAGTTAAACATTCTCATCTAAAAAATAAATAATACATAATAATATTAAAAATAGTAGAAATAATCAAATGTGAGAGTTAAACATTCTCATCTAAAAAATAAATAATAAATAATAATATTAAAAGTATTAGAAATAATCAATTGTGAAACGTAAAAATTATTTAATTTCTTGAAATTAATAATTCATCGTTTAAACATAATCATAATATATATATATATATATATATATATATATATATAATTAAAATTATAATAAGAGAAAAAATATCTTAAAATTATAATAAGAGAAAAAATATCTTAAAATTATAATAAGAGAGAATATTTTAGATATCTGAGTGAATTTTGTAAATACAAGACAAGTTAAACAATTTAAAAAAAAGATGAAAAAAATATTACAAAACTAAAAGGAGAATAATATATATGCATAACCTGCAGACAAAAAAATTCAAAACAATGAATAGTAAAATTAAGGTTTAATGTTTTGGTATATTCTTATTTTTGGCGTGAATCTCAAATAGATCCATTTTTTTTTTCATCTTAATTGGGTTCTTTTTTGTGTAAAATTGAAGCAATTAGGAGTTTGCCGTCAAATGCAATAAACGGCCATTTAAGTTTGGTCTATGTGGTATGGTCAGAGTATTCATTAATCTGACGTGGCATTTTGAATTAATTTTGTATTAAAAAATGGATTGAGCAAATGTTAAATAAGATGTCTTTAAGGGCAAAAAGGGCAAACCCCTTTTCTTCTTTAGAACCCTAAAATCCTAAAGGATATGCACGAAAAGGAAAAGAGAGAAACGCATCTTCCTTCAACCTCCAACGCGACAATCCCTACCCTCTGTCGCGCCTTCCTTTCACCGGCCAAGAGTGTCGCCGACGACGCCACCCACGTCGAACGGAGCATCCCAACTTCGTCCTCCTTTTCGCGTACGAGAGAGAAATCTCGTCTCTCCCTACGACGTCGCCGGCACGAACCAGGATCACCACCGTCGATGTCGTCCTCAATAACCGGTCGAAGTCGTGAGGACTAGTCTCCTCTCCCACCGTTAAGATTGTGCCTCTTTTCTAAATGGATGTGCACTTGAAAGATCTCACTTTCACCCTCAAAAAGTTGAACCCTTTTGTCCCCTTTCTTCAGTTTGTTAGACGGCTTCTGCGGACAGTGGGTAATTGGTGGGTGATAATGAAGGTTCCATCCAATGGTTTCTTGCCTAATTCTGGCGAAGGTGGATTTTTTGAACCTTACCACTTCACCATTCATTTTTCTATTCTTTCTCTGCTTGTCTTTTCCTATTTCATGATTCATTAGTTGAATGATTCCAAGAGCTAATTGTTTTTTCTGCAGAGGCAACACCCAAAACGGTAATGAAACTCATGGGCATTTTCTGATTAGGATTTCCCTGGTTTTTTATTTGGGAATTTTTGCAGTGGTGAAAATGTTGGGAAAACTCGAGATTGGATTCCTGCAATTTGTAGTTCTATCTACGATGGCTGCCATGGAAGTATGATTTGGTTATCGGAGAAGATGAAAGATGGCATTCCAGGAGCAAAAAGGTGTGATTTAATTATTCCCACTTTGCCCTTCAAAAAAGCTTATTACACCTCTCTGCATTCAAATTTTTTAATACAAAATTCGTTTGTAATGCCACGTGTGATTAATGTATACTCTGATTATGCCATGTAATCAACACTTACACGGTCGTTTGTTGAATTTGACGACAGGCTTCTAATTGAATCAATTTTACAATAAAAGGGAATCAATTGATACGCCGAAAAGAAAAGGGACCTATTTAAGATTTTGGACCAAAATAGGAACCTCTGGAGACATTAAATCTAAAATTAATATTGGGATCTTCATGTTTAGACTCTAAATGTTCATTACAAGGCTTCGGCTAGAGGTTTCTTATTAAAATCTAGAAAATGTATAGTTTCAAGAAATGCAATTGCAAATATTCCAAACTTGTGCGACTGCTTACTTTCTTTGGGAAATATAACCATAAATGTATATTTACTTTCTACCAAAGATCGATTACACCAAACAAATGTACCTAAGGTTGCCACTTGCTTATTGTGTATCGTCTTCCTTCTAGCATGATACTTGCGAAAATTTTCATCCTCTAAACCAAATTGTTGTTTACTCTTTAGTTTTTATATAGCATCTCAACATGGTAAAATTAAAGGCTCATACTCTTAAGATGGCATTAAAGTTTCTTGAAGTATCATTCTTTAGATGTTCCACCAATGGTGGCTTCGGCGTTCAGAGTAGAAAAAGAGCGAAACGAAAAAACAACTGAAGGACAGAAATGTGGAATGACATAACGGTGGAACGATGTTGGTGCTTCGAAACGGTGGAATGGTGGCAACAAGGCTGCAATGGTCCGGTGAACGATGCAAAGTGGATGAACGGCAGGTTCTACGAAAGGGAGGTCTAGGGTAGGAGGACGTTTTCTCTCCACTTCTTTCGCACAAATGAGCTTCCAAGTTTTTAAACTCCAAAATGAAGCCCGCCAAATAAAAACCCCCCAACAACCCCATCTTCCTTCCATTTTCACATCATTTTCAAATTTTTAAAATATATTCCACTTGGACTGATAGATGAATGATGTCAAAAGTTTGTAAAAAAAATAGTGTCAAATTATCATTACCCTTTCGATAATTTGGCCTTTGGTTAAAGGGTCAAAAAGCTTATTAATTCACATTGATCCCACAAGAAGTATTCATTCAATTATTTGTTCTTCATCGCGAACTCGGTGGTCAATTCTTGAAAATTAAACTCAGCTTTCCAAGAATATTTTTTCCATTTTAAGAGTCACCCAAATAACAGAAGTTAGCATATGTATTTTTCTTAGGAAATAAATATGAATGTGGCAGCTGCCTAATGCGATAGAGAAACGGTTGAAATTGGAAACATGCATGGATTCTCAATGACTTAGATTAGAAATTGGGTTAAACATTTAAGATTCTCATAAGACATTTTAATGAAATATATATTTGCGTATAAACCAAACAATCCAATTAAATTATCATCCCTATGCTTAGAGGTTGGAAGACATACAAGTCACTTCGATTGTAATGTAATTGTCACGTTGACTATCATAATGAAACTCATAAAAGTATGCGCTGACAAAAAAATGGAGGCAAATACTCTTAATGTCAATGTGAAATCATAATGCCGAAATGGAACAAAGTGGCGTTATTGAATTGCTTCTTTTTGCTATTTTTTTTCCCTCGGCCTTGAGGAATACAACTGAATTTTGGGACCATAATTGCTGCACAAGGCATGGCTTTAAAACTGAACTGCATTGTATTATTAAAATCTGTACTGAACTAAAAATTAATTTGTCTAAACTGAACTGTAAACTGAACTGTTTTTTTTTTTATCAAAGTGGACTCAACTGAATTATACTAAATTATACAAAACTACAATATAAACTGAAATGAACTACTAACTATACTAATTTTAAACTGAATTGTACTAATTTTAAAATGAATTGTACTAGTTTTTAAACTGAATAGTATAACAATAAATGTTCTTTTTAATTGAAATTTATTTTATTTTATTTATAAGTGTTTTATAAATTAATTTTTTAATTATTTGATATTATTATTTTCTATTTTATTTATATTTCTTTTATTATTATATGTGTATGGAAATTATTTTATTATTTATTTATTTATTTTATTTTATTTTATTTTTATTTTTTTATTTATATTTATTTTGTCATGAATATTATTTTAATTTTACATTTATTTTTTAATTTTTTATTTATATATTTTTGTTTTACATGTGTATATAATTTATTTTATCTTTTTATCTACTTATTTTATTTTAAAATAATTTTTTATTTATATTTATTTTGTTGTCTCATAAGATTGTTTTATTAATCAATTATATATTATTTATATTTTATTATGTAAAATTTAAACTAATATTTATTAATTATTATAATATAATAAAAGATGATACTAGAAAAGTTAATCTTAATAAAGTGTTTGTTAATTTTTTTGTCATTTGATATTTCTATAATATTAATTATTTTTTATATATTACTATCTTTTTATGATATTTCATTAGTCATTTAATAAAATTTAACATTAAAAAGTATATTTTAGTTTTAGTCTGTAAAATACTATCATTTAAAAATAATAATATTAATATTTATTTTAAAGTAAGTTGATTTTTAAAATAAATAGTTATTTTAGTGTGTGCACTTGCACACATTTTAATATCATTAAAAGTTTTATTTAACATATTTTTACATATTTAATAATATGTTAAAGAATATATTATATTTAAAATATTAATTTTTTATATAGTCTTTTTTTTTCTTTTATGATTTCTATTACTTAATCATTTAATAAAATTAAATTTAAAAAAAATATATTTTACTATTTTTACTTAAAATAATATTATTTAAAAAGTAATATATGTTTATTGGTAAAAAGATATAAAAATTTGCGATAAAAAATTGTCTTGAAAAATTAATTATTACTTTTTTTGTGAACAGCTTTTTTTACTAATATTTTATTATTAAATAACGTTTTCTTGGTAAGACAAAACAGTTGAACGAGAACTAGAGAAGAGAAAAGAGTAGATACAGTTTTCACAGTTATCTGAACCGAAACTATTATAAGTTTAGTTTTTAAAAACTGAACCATAAAATAGTATAATGAACTTTTAGTAAAAATAGATCAATTTTTTTAATATAATATATTATAGTTAACTATAATACACTACAGATCAATTATTTTTGCCTAATCCTAGTATTTGGTATGCTGCACAAGCATTTAAAAAACCAATTGCATCAACCACTTCAAATTATAACCACATAGTACTCTTTTAACACATCAACCCCAAAAAGTCTATTGTCATAAAAATCAATTTGCATATGATCAGTAATTTTAGTTTAAAGAGAAACAAACAAACCAATAAATCAAAGGGTTAGGTGTGGTAATGCTTTAAATGAATTAATTTGGTAAGCCAAGATTTTTGGTGGTGCAATGAGGAAAATGATACATAACCAGAAAATTCAACAAGCTCGTACAATGTCAAAATTTTCGCTTATTGTCAGATACATCCCTAAACAGCTTACAAAATCAAAGGTAATGAACAAAAACACTACGATATATGTTCATCTAAAGTTGGATTCATGTTGAATGCCTACATTTGACATATCCACGTGATTCATACCACATGCGTTTTCTTGTAGTTATCTGCAGCTTTGGATACTGATTGTATTGATACAGGAAATCCTGGGCCCATCTGCATCCATAGGATAGCACAAAATAATTTAAACGCCCCAAGAATGAGACAAAATGCATAATCACTGTGCAACGGATGACACTAGCAAATTTACATATTCATTGATCCCGTTTTACATAACTCCCTCTCTTGTTTCACTTTTCATTGCTGATTCTTCACAGCACAAGTTGAATCTCATACCTTAATCACTAATGGTCACTTCTATCTCCCCACATAACCAGTGCAATCATGAAATTTCACGAATCTGTATGTTAGGGGAATATACCTTTTTGCATTAAGAAAATTATGAGATCTAATTGAGCACAAGTTTGATATCAGAGATAAGGAACTCCCTCTTATCTTTCACCCCATTCCCCTTTTAACATTTCCATCATTAATTCTCAGGTCTCCAGTTCAATTTTTCACCCAATTTTAACTTCAAAGGTAATCTGATTGCATTGCTGCTCTAAATCGATTGAACTTCCTCAAGGCAACCTTTCAACAAATAATAACATGGAAATTTTCACTACTATGTCCCCCTTAATCCTATACCACGGTTTTACTGATTGTCTATCAGAGGCTAAATCAGAGCAACTAAATGCATCCTAAATACATTGGAGTCGACACTGAGATGAGATTAGACAGGGGACTTGTGAGAAACAGCGAGCAAATCAAAATCCCTGATGTTATATTTTGCATAACAGACAAGCCTTTCCCCACTAGGTGGAGACGGTTTGCATACTGAACACTAAGAAAATTGCCAATATTAGTTTACTTTCTATTTTCAGAAGGAAACAGGGGAGGACACACCCAATGTTTCCTTGAGTACCATTAATGTGAAATGCAATAATGAAATGGTAGCTTTCAATCTTACATACACAAAAAAACTGAAACAAAAATGAGATATAGGAACTTACCGTGCTGCTTATATGGACAGACAGCACATACCCAGCATATTTGGAAGCTGTATAACAAAGAGAATTATAAGATAATGGAAGTAACCTTAGATTATAAAATTTGTGATCATGTGTATACCAACTTAAAGTGCTATGGAATTTGTTGTAATTAAGTTTGCGGGAAGGGGGGATAGGTTATCAGTTGTGATCTGACTTCTTATTTTTCCAAAATACTGAGAAGGGAAGCATAAGGACGTATGTGCTACTTACTCTTCTTTAAGCCAGCAGGCTTCGCAAGTAATACAGCGTTCATAAATGCACTAATATTCTCCCGTAGAGCGTCTTCTTTGTAGCTTACCTGTGGATATTATTGGAAGCATAAAGCACCTTACACAACACACCTATTGCACGTAACCAAGTCTATAAGGAGTTGGAAGCACCACAGTACCTTTCCAAGTCCCACATGCAAAATTGATTTACTTTCCATTTTAAACTCCACACGACCCTGTCTTAACTCTTTCAACTGCCCTGCAATATCACTGGTGAGAGTACCTAGCTGTAGATCATATAAAAACAACCGAACAAGAGTTATATACAACCCACATATTCCTAGACTTAAAAAGAATGCCAAAAGATCTCGATAAACTAACCTTCTTATCTGGCATCAGTCTGCGCTTTCTAAGGTATTGTGCTATCTGCATAGTTCATAAAAGCTTTAGAAGAAAAAAAACTATTAATTCAGATGATTTTTACAAGTATAAGACCATTTAAATTGAAGAAAAAACCTTTCCAAGATGAGGTGCCATTCCAGGAGACGAGAAGCATTTGTCAACTTTGAGCTTATTTTTACCACCTATAAGTGAGTATAAGCTATTATTAGATGTGGATAGAGTTTAGAAATTTCATATTCTTGCAATGAAAAGGAAAATTTATAGTTGCTAAGGTCCCAAGGACATAGGATATTCCATTTCATGCACAGTTGAGTTACAGTTAAAGTGTCTGTTAAGCACATGACAAACAAAATTAATGTTACAAGTTTGCCTAAATTAAAACATTAGGTTTAGGTGTGTGCACAGATAGATCGAAGGAGAAAAATAATTGCAGATAAACAAGCATATACTAGAAGTGAGTATGCACATACAGAAGGTGATACAGCTAAACAACAAGAAAAGCAAGAAGGGAACTGTTAGGTTCTTATATGCATAGAACCGTAACAGATGAATCTCCCCTCTCACAACACTCAAACAATAACAAAGAAATGAATGTATGAGTATTTCATTAATTCTGTAAAGTATGTCAAACAGAATGACAAGTAGGAATCCCAAGGAAGCCCCCCTTCCTCCACTGGAAAATGTCCAGTCTAATTTCCCAAGAGTAAAATATCTGATAAAAAACCCCTCTTCACTTATTCTACTACTATTTATACTATCTTGCCCCTCTAACAAACTTCTAACAGACTTTCCCTCTTAACTTCCTTTCCCACCTTTATTTCTCCTAACATACACTTTTATTCCTCTATCAATACCCCCCTCCATCTCAGCAACCTTGTCCTCAAGGTTGAAATTCGGAAACTGGTGCTTGATGTACCGTTCCTCTTCCCAAGTTGCTCCTTCTACTCCACCCTCCTGCCACTGGATCAGAACTTGGGACACCTTTTCTCCTTGTTGATCTATGTCTCGCCTCTGCAATACCTTCAAAGGTTTGTATAGTGGACCTTGCACCTGTAATTCTTCCGGCAATTCTCCTTCCACCTTATTCTCCCCTGCAGCTTTCTTCAATTGTGACACATGAAAGATCGGGTGTATTCTGGCTGTTTCTGGCAGCTGCAATTTAAAAGCCACTGGACCCACTTGTTTTTCAACCAAGAAAGGTCCGTAATAACGAGCAGACAGTTTGGGATGCAACTTGGTTGGCATTGACACTTGTCTATGGGGCCTTATCTTAAGGAAGACCCAATCTCCTTCTTTCACACTAGACTCCTTCCTCTTTCTATTCGCATACTGTACCATCCGTTCTTGCGCTCTAGCCAAATGATGTTGCAATTGCTTGAGAGCTTCATCTCTCGTTTGTAAGTCCTGTGCCACCGCTTCTACCACCGTTTCTCCTGGAATGAATCTGTTTAATGTGGGTGGGGCTCTGCCATAAACCGTCTCAAAAGGAGTGCATTTTGCTGCTCCTTGATAGCTGGTATTATACCAGTATTCAGCCCATGCTAACACGGTGTTCCATGCCTTCGATTGTTCTGAACAGAAACACCGTAAATAGGTCTCCAATATCCTATTCAATACCTCAGTTTGGCCATCCGTTTCTGGATGGTAGGCAGTACTCATTCTCAATTTGGTGCCCTGAATTCGAAACAGCTCCTTCCAAAAAATGCTAATGAAGAGAGGATCCCGGTCACTAACAATTGATACGGGTATCCCGTGCAGTCGCACCACCTCTCTTACGAAAATTTCTGCAATTACCTTTGCTGTATAAGGGTGCTTGATGGGGATAAAATGCCCATATTTACTCAACCTGTCCACCACCACCAGTATCGTGTCGAACCCCTGGGATTTTGGCAATTTAACCACAAAATCCATACTTACTTCTTCCCATATTGCCTTGGGAATTGGCAATGGTTGTAGAAGCCCTTGGGGAGATGATGCCATATATTTGTGTTGCTGACAGATCAAACAAGCAGCTACATAATCGGTCACCCTCTTCTTCATACCCCTCCAGTGAAAAGCCTGAGCGAGTCTCCTATATGTTCGATATACCCCTGAATGGCCTCCTATAGTCGAGTCATGGAATTCTGCTAAAAGCTTGGGTATCCATTCAGACTTCTCTGAAAGCACGAGCCGTCCTTTAAAATGTAATCTCTCGTTCTCCATGGTGTAAGCGGGATGGGAATCAGGATCTTGTTTTATCTCTTCCACTATTTTTTTCAATCCTTCATCATTCTCTACTTCCTCCAAAAGCTCTTGAAAATCAGGCCAATATGGCCTGGATATCCCTTGCAGCATCTTATCCCCTTCTCCCCCATCTTCACCTTTTCTAGATAATCCATCGGCCACTCTGTTTGAAGCTCCCGTTCTATAATAGATATCAAACTCATACCCCATGAGTTTTGCTAACCAGTTCTGCTGGTTTTGAGTGGTTATGCGTTGCTCCAACAAATGTTTCAGGCTTTTCTGGTCTGTAAATACACTGAAACGTCTTCCCAGTAAATACGGACGCCAGTGTTGAATGGCTAGCACCAGTGCCATCAACTCCTTCTCATACACCGACTTGCCCAATGAACCTTCTGACAACGCCTTGCTGTAATAAGCTATGGGCTTCTTGTTTTGTGACAATACCGCTCCTATTCCTTTCCCGGAAGCATCACATTCTACTTGAAACGCCTGTGAAAAATCAGGCAGAGCTAGTACAGGAGCAGTAGTGACTGCCTTCTTCAATGCTTGCATGGCTGCCTCCCCCATTTCCGTCCACTCAAACTTTCCCTTTTTTAAGAGATCTGTGAGAGGCCTCGCGATCTTCCCATAATCTTTTACAAATCTTCTATAGTAACCGGTGAGTCCTAAGAAACCTCTCAGCTCTTTGATACCTCTGGGCGCTGGCCAATCAGTCACCGCTGACACCTTCTCGCCATCCATCTCAACTCCTTGCTTTGATATCAGATGACCCAAATAGCGAATCTGTCTCTTACCAAATTCGCATTTTTTCTTGTTTGCAAATAGCCTATGTTGCCGCAGCAGCTCCATCACTTGTCTGAGGTGATCTTCATGAGCTTCCCACGATTTGCTGTACACAAGGATGTCGTCAAAAAAGACCAACACACTCTTCCTCAAGAAAGGTCGCAACAGTGAATTCATCATATCCTGGAAAGTGGCCGGAGCGTTCGTGAGGCCGAAGGGCATTACGAGGAATTCGTAATGTCCCACATGAGTCCGAAACGCTGTTTTTGGGACATCTTCTTCCTTCATCCGTATTTGGTGGTACCCCGATTTAAGGTCCACTTTGGAAAAAAAATCTGCTCCATGAAGTTCATCTAATAATTCTTCAATCACGGGTATGGGATATTTGTTTGGGATGGTAACTTTGTTTAGAGCTCTGTAATCAATACAGAAACGCCAGCTCCCATCTTTTTTTTTAACTAAAATAACCGGGCTAGAATATGGGCTATTATTGGGCCTGATAATGCCCAAGCCCATCATCTCCTGTACCTGTTTTTCTATTTCAGCTTTCATCAGATGAGGATATCTATACGATCTTACGTTTACAGGTTCGGTACCCTCTTTAAGGGTTATCTGGTGATCAACCCGCCTGACAGGAGGAAGTCCCTGCACTTCCTCGAACACTACCTCGAATTCCTGCAAAATTTCCTCTAAATTTTGTTTTTGCATGATGGTTAAGTCTTCTTCCCTTAGCTGTCCCTCTGCTGTTTCAGCTTTATTCAGACTCCATACCACCGCCACTGTCTCTATCTCAGCTTCCTTTTGCAACATTTCAGGGGTAATTAATTTTTTCATTAATGTGCTGTCCCCCCTTATCACCACCTCAGCATCTGCTGACCCATACTTCAATGTCATCTTCTTCCAATCCACCCTTATCTCTCCCAATTTTGCCAACCACGCCACTCCCAACACTACATCCACTCCACCTAAATCAAATATGTAGAAATCCTCTCGCACTTCCGCTCCCTCCAACGCCACCGACAGCCCTTTGCAACACCCTTGTGTCTCCTTTCTCTGGCCATCTCCCAAACATACCCGATAGGGTGGCGTCTCCTCTTTCTCTAATCTGAGTTCATCGACCAAGTGAGCTGAGATAAAATTATGACTCGCCCCGCTGTCGATTAATACGATGATCCTCCGCTCTCGAACCCATCCGGCCAGCTTCATGGTGTTGGATTGCGTCACCCCCCCGGCTGAATAGACCGACAGCTCCATGCAACACTGTTCTGCCTCTTCCATCGTTTCCGCATCCTCCTCGTCGTCATCGGCTCCCATAATCATCACCTTAAAACTCCTCTCTGCGCAGCGATGCCCGGGACTATACGATCCGCCACAGTGAAAGCAACGGCCCTCCTCCCTCCTTTTGAGATATTCCGAATATGGCAGTGTTCGCACTCCGCGATTCAACCCGCCACCACCGGACGTACTTTCGACTTTCGAACCGGCGGTTCTGGTCGTTGCCTCTTTCTTCTGACCCATACCTCCATTGCTGCTTGTGCGTCCCCCCGATGGCCCCCGATAGATCTTCGTGCTAGCTACTGTTCCCCCACTTACAGCGTATTTCCCCCACGTTGGTCCTCCTTTACTCCCCGCGCCTCCTTTAATCACCCTCGATACCAGCCCCGATTGCTCCACGTCTCGTGCCCTTTCCATCGCGGTTAACAAATCGCGAGGGTCGTATGGTCGGACAAGATTCCTTAATTCCTCTTGGAGTCCTGCAAAGAAATACCCCAACAACTGTTCCTCCGTCACGCCATCCGCCTGAGCCACCAGGATTTCGAACTCCCGAACATATTCCGCCACCGATTCCCGTTGTCTCACTGCCGCTAATTTTTCGAAGATCGTTCCCCGGTGTCTACCTCCAAATCTCCTGACCATCGCCTCTGTTAACGTCGCCCAGGTATGTTTCTTAACTTTTCTTCGCCAAATGCGAAACCAGTAATTCGCTTCTCCCTCCATACAAATGTACACCAGCTTCATCTTCTCCTTTTCGGTTACACTCTGTATTTCAAAAAACTTCTCTGCTCTCGCGATCCATCCCGTCGGATCGATCCCTTCGAAAGTGGGTAATTCCACTCTCTTCATCCAACTCTTCTGTACATCCGCCTTTTCTTCCTCCGATTCATCCTCCGATTCCTCCTCCTCCGTCTCTCGACTTCCATTAACCGAATGACTGCCCTCCGAACTCCTTCCCTGGTTCCTTCTTCTCTCGTGTTTCACCAATCTTCTTCCACGGTCGCGATTCCCGTCTCGAGCCCTTCCTCTCATCTCCTCTTGAATCTCTTCCAACATGGCTTCCATGGACTCGAACTTTCCTTCCCACCTTTCCTCCAGTGCATTCATCTTGTTCTCCATCGTGCAACTCCTTCGATCTGGATCCGGCAGGTCGGACCAAATCTGTTAGGTTCTTATATGCATAGAACCGTAACAGATGAATCTCCCCTCTCACAACACTCAAACAATAACAAAGAAATGAATGTATGAGTATTTCATTAATTCTGTAAAGTATGTCAAACAGAATGACAAGTAGGAATCCCAAGGAAGCCCCCCTTCCTCCACTGGAAAATGTCCAGTCTAATTTCCCAAGAGTAAAATATCTGATAAAAAACCCCTCTTCACTTATTCTACTACTATTTATACTATCTTGCCCCTCTAACAAACTTCTAACAGACTTTCCCTCTTAACTTCCTTTCCCGCCTTTATTTCTCCTAACATACACTTTTATTCCTCTATCAGGAACCATCAAGGAAAGGGACAATATGCATCTGCACATTTGCTTTTCACAAATATAGTATGGGAAAAATCTATCAAAATGATGTACAAAATTACTTGTAGAAAGAGATCAGATCATTACTAGCAATCTCCTCAATAAGCTCTTTACCACCAACTATATCAGCTCCTGCAGCTTTAGCTTCCTCTGCCTCAGCCCCTTCTGCAAAAACAGCCACACTGACGGCCTGGAAGGTATGGATAATTAGACGACAAACCTACCATTGTATCAATTGCTTAACATTCATAAGTTACCTTGGGAGCACCATGAGGCAGAATCACAGTACCACGAACTGCCTGCCAGAGTTGAAATCATTATCTTCTAAAGCAAAGGATTGATGGAACAGCATATATAGTTTTATCCAGAAATGGGGAAAATAACAGTGATTTGGGATGTATAAGCACAAAAAAGAGTTTTACAAATAACAATATTTAAAAAAATTTGTAAAGGCTATGTTTGATAGTCTTTGAAGAGATTTTCCAAGATAATTCACTCAACATATAATAACAATAATAATTTCACAGGACTCGATGCTTAGGGAACATGAAAAGGCTATGTTTTTGAAGAGATTACTTCATTCGGTCCTTGATACTAAAAACAAATGTGTACACTTTTTTGTCCTAATTATAAGAAACATGGACTCCCTTCAAAGGTATTAATTGCTAACTTCTTTTCATATACTTAATCTATTGTGGATGTATTTTAGCATATTAATGAGGAAAAGGGCGGAAACTATGCATACCAGTTCTGTTCGCTTTGAATCAACACCCAATCTTACATGTGCTTCAACAGTTTCATCAAACTTTGCCTTGGCATTGGCCTGAACAATATGTAAATTATATTAAATGATAGCAACTGATGGAATATTCAAGATAAATTGTGAAGATCATCACTAAGGATGATCTAATCCAAGCAATGACCCAAAAGGATGGATGTAGGCAATTTAGCTATACTAACAATTCATTAGTTTAGCATCAAGATTATCAAACTCAAGAATTAGCATAAATTTGGTAAAGATTTAATAGACTCAACTAGTAAACCCAAGAGGCAAAAGAAATATTCAGGACATTTACAGATGACATGATACTTGAAAACAACAATTCAACATTTCAACTCCACAATAAAGTAAAGCAACAAACCAAACAAAAATATATACATTTCACAGTACATTATTATTAAATAAGAGTAAAATATATAAATTATCAAAGCATACAAATTTCAAAAACACAAGTGCTTACGGTGAAAATATTTCGCAAAGTTCATTTCTTCCAATCAACTATGGGCTCCGTGGGGGGCAATAATTACATCTGATTTCAAACTCACCAACTCACTTCTTAACTTGAGAGCTTACACGAAATTATAAAATTAACTCATTTTCTCTACCTAAAACGGTAAACTTGTAAAAGTTTACCAGTTAAATAGAGAGTTTGACAACATTCTTTAGTACTATTTATTATTAAGAAAATTACACAGATTGGTGAGAGGGTACGTTCCAATAGAGTTTGTAATAACTCACAAAATAATGGATATCTGACATTAAAAACTCGGCAGGGAGATGGTGCTATACAGAATACTTCTATAACACACACCTTCGTATTGCATGCAATGTTGCAAACATATCACAGCTATGAGCACACATACAGTATCAAACAAAAAAATACAGTTGCTATAACTTGTAACAATTTTATACTTTCCAAATTGGTCTTCCTAACAAGGAAAAAGTGCCATTAGTAAACAACACAGTTTTTTATCTATGTACTAAATATTTGCAGCATGAGATTTTATAAATTTATTGCAATAAGTACACGTTTTTTTCTCCAGGACAACTCACATACCTGATTGCAAACCTGAAAATTGCAGTTTCAGTCTCCTAAAATGTATAATCTAAGCGTAGATTACTGTATGATAATCTGCCACACTTACGGACAGCAAAAATGACCAACCAGGATTAGTGTATATGTCACTTTAACGGCCTCGATAAAGGCATATTTACCATAAAATTCTAAAAAAGAAACAACTTACAAGCTCTTTCACAAAAGGCAACAGCTTAGAAATTCCGTAGAGGTTACTATGCCACCCTCAAATATCCCAGCAATTTTTATAAAGTTTTGTGCATCAATCTCTCATTGGAGTATCCAAGATACCTTGTTTCACATGTAATTTCTAATACAGCAACTTGTTCTTAATAACCAACAATCCCACTACGGCATTACCCAAAGCTCCAACATAAGTACTACGTAATGAACACATAAGGTGTGCAAATTCAGCTAGAAAAAATTATCAGCAAAAAAAAAAGTCCACATACAACAACAAAGTCCTATTCCACTAGGTGAGGTCAACTACTCAAATCACATAATGCAATTTGGCTCAGTTAAAGGACCAAAGTTCAGCCATGTTATTCATAAATCATGTTACGCAGTGCCCAAGTACTACACAAATTCCTCAAACTAGTATCTGAACATTAAGAAAATAATAATGGATATTCAACAATACTTCAGTGACTACTTGTACAATTTCATTGCTTCAAGGGCCACTGTAACAGCAAAAGTAATACTCCCGGAGCCAAACTTTTGGTTAGTCACTCGAAACTATTTATAATTTGAACTAAAGGCTTTTGTTTTTACCTTAACTTGGCGAATGGCTTCTGCCAAATCAAGCGGAGGTGGCTTCTCGTTCTTTTTGGGCTTAATCAGAAGCGGAAACGGCACCATCATCCGCTCCTCTTCTTTGGCCTTCGCCATTCTCATCCTCAGCTCATTCTCCGCCTCGATCTTCTTCCTTTCAATCTCCGCCCCCTCGTCCGCCACCTTGTCATCGGGGAGAGGCGCCACGCGCGGGGCGTACGACACCACTCCAAAAGACGGCGCGTCCTTCACGTATCGGATTTCCTCACGCGTCCACGCGCGCTGCGAGTCCGACGGCGGGCGAAGGGATTGCGGTTCGGCAGGTGGTGGTGAGGATTCCGGCGAGGGTTCTGGCGGCGGGGATTTGGGCTTGACAGGGTAGGAAACTGGTTGGATGGGAATGGGTTGGGAGGGTCTGGCGGGAGGGTTTGAGTTTGAATCGGAGGAAGAGCAGAGGGATCGGTGAGAGGTGAGAGAGAAAGGAGAGTGTGATAAATAAGCGCGATTGGCGAGGGAATGGCGGCGAGCTTGGGAGAGGAGAAGCTTGAGTGCCGCCATGGCTGAAGAGTGTGAGAGGGAGTGAGAGGTTTTAGGAAATGGGGTTAGCGTGGTGGGGAAAGAGCAGAGTAAGTTGGTTCGGGTTCCGAAAAACCCGAAATTCTAATACGGACCTTTTCTGAGTTAATCGTGAAAATGGGTATGTATCGGGTCAATAATCAAACCGTTTGATTTGTGATGGGTTACAAGACTAAAGTCTTGGTGACTGGATTTAGATAAGAGTAATTAAGAGAATTTGATGATAAATTTTTGTTGTTTTTTTTAATAGATTTAGAGGTAAGTGAGGATGAATTTGGAAGTAAATTTAGATTTATTAACTAATATCTACTCATCTAATTTTATAATTCTTAACATTTTTTGACAACAATAAAACACAATTGGATGCCTTTAGTTAACATTTATAACAAGCAACTGTATCATAACATATTTTTATATTTGACACATACTCATAAATATATAAATTTTTGTATTTTTTTAAAAATAATAAAATAAAAAATAAGAAATTTTAGTATAATATAAAAAAAAATTATGTGTATCAAACGAGTATATTTTTTTTCATGTTAGGTGCTTTTCCAAGATGAGTGCTGATGCTGAAACATTTTGTGACTATCATTTCCCCCAAAAACCCCTTTTGAGAAGTTCCCTACCAATTTTGCAACTAGCCTCAACTCAACCAAAGCCAAAGCATTGTTGAAGGATATGGGATTATCATGAGTGGTTAAACTCGTTGTAATATTTTAAAATATTAGTGAAACCCTTTAAGAATGTTTAAGGGAAACTAAAAGTAGCTCAGTTTAGAGCGAACAACATAAAAGTAAGCTTACCTTATTGCTTATGTTTTTAAAAGTTTTCCTAAATACTCTTACAAATACTTAAGTGTCTAAAACTTATTGTAGCCCGTCTAACCCTTACAAAAGCACTTAATAACTTATTTGCAAAAAGTTTTAAAAACTCTATTCAAACCCCTCCTTTCTAGAGTTTTTCATGTGTTTCAAAGTGTTATCATTGATTCAACACCTAAATTTAATTTTGACATTGGTTTTGTTAAAGCTAGATTGAAATCTAACTTTCATCATAGATATAGATCATTCACTAATTTCAAAACTAAAAAAAAAAGCATATTGAAAAGATTAATAAAGCTTTTAATCATGTTTTAGTGTTTAAGTATTTCGAGATGGATTTTGATATTAATTTGTGTGATCTTAAACCTAATTTTCATGGTTTTAAGCATGTGCATGTTGAACCTATAGAGAATAATGATTTTGCACATAGTTTTTCTTCTAATACCACTATTTCACCATGTATCATTAAGCATACACATATTCCAGTAGTAAATAGCATGGTTGATGTTTATTCATGATATGATGTAATTTTTTTATGCCGAATTGTATTTAATTCTAAAAGTAACAACCTTGTACTATTTGAGGATTCTAAGGTTGATATGGCTGAATTGGAGGGAATAAATGAACAGAACACTTGTAAAAATGTAGGCTTGCCAATTGAAAATGAATTTGTTGAATTTCTAGAGCCTTTAAAGTTGAATGATGAGAAAAGCATGGGATATACTTGCATTGGTGATACTTGTGTCATTTCTATTGAGACCTTGCATTAGCAACTAATTCTAATTGTTTTGCAGGACTAAAGTTGTCCAAAAGTGATATACAAGTTGTTAATTTGCATGATGAGTTCAAAGTTGAGACAAATACAACTAACTCTGATTATGAAACTAGTTTGGATATTTATGCAGGTTTTGACAACATTGTTTACGTGTAGTTTGATGATTTTGTACAACTACTGTGGATGTTGATTTAACTTGTTTTCTTGTTAATATTTTTTCTAAAGTGACACTTATCCTTTTGTTTCTAATTCCACTAGTTCTAAATTGATGAGTTGTTACAATAGATTTTGATGCACCACTTATCTATGATGGGGAATTAACTATTGAATTGGATATTACTATTTTTTATCATTATGAATTGAATGATGAGGTAGATGATGTTGAATTCAAGGAGGAAATTTATGATTTTAATTTTGAGATTGAAGTTGATATTTTTAGTTACATGGTAGTTTCATCAGGGATACTACTTATCCATACCCTAGAACACAACCTTGTGATCTTCTTTCCCAACTTTCCAAAAGCTCCAATACTCTCATTCCCTTTATCTATAGTGTTTTGTATTCTTACTCATTATACAACAATCAACAAGATTCATACACATATTGATATGGAAGTGCACACCTAGAGAGAATATACTAAATGACATAAAAGCGGAAAAGAGTAAGGAAGGGAGAACTTATGACTCGTAGACATGCCACTTGAGAGAGGACTCCAAGATAAGTGTCAAGGACCGCCACGCAAGATAAGGTCTGCCCAAAATGGACTAAAGAGACAGAAAATTATCTCTAAGAGGAATGCAAATTTGCAATTCAACTCAAGAATTCAATTGATTCAAAGGTGTGTACAAAGGAGAACCCCTAGGCTTACTTTATAGCTTTTGGAAGGAGTTTAATGAAGAGTTTCAAGAAATGTGGGACTTGGAAGGCTCCAAGAGCTGGCTAGCAGCTGCAGCAGCTCCCCTAGGTGCTTGGAGTCCCACATTGCCTAATTCTCTCATTCCAAAAGGGTTTATAAGCCACCTAGCTCTCCTAAAGTTCAAAAAATGAAAACTGTTGGAAAACAGGTAGGCTTCGTTTTAACACTAAGAGGGGGGTGAATTGGTGAGTTTTCAAAATTAGAGTCTTTTCGTAATCTTTTACACAAAGCACAAAACTTTACAAACTTTCTTGAATCGCAAGTAATAGAAATTTAAGTGTAGCGAAAAATCAAAGTTGACTACGTGAAATGTAAAGTCGACTAAATGTAAAAGAGTAGGGATAGAGAATTCAAACACAAGTTTTTATACTGGTTCGGCCTCAATGCCTACATCTAGTCTCCTTCCAATACCAGGAAGAAAATGCACTATAATGGTCATGGATTTTACAACAAGGCTTTTATAGAGACCTCCACGTCAAAAATATAAAACACCTCTCTAACTCTCTAACCAAGCAAATCACACAGCAAGACTTGCAGCAAGATATCCCTTCTCTTGCAATCTGCAACCCACTTTGAACAATTCTCAAAGTGTACCAGACTCCACAAGTCCAACCCTTGTAGTCACAACAGGTACAACAACAATCACCACTGAATTTCAACACAATTCTTGATCAACCAGAGAACACCTCAATTGTGCAGATTCTGATCAAGCAGTAAGCGCAGTATCAATCTCCTTCATAAACTCTTCAAAGAAAGATCACCATTGTCTTCTTTATGAGTTCTTGAAGCTCTAAATCACAGAGAAACAATCTAAAACAAAATATGAAAATGTTAGATTTCCAAAAGTTTTTCTAAAGCAACTCAAGTCTCATCTATTTATAGATTTCTATAAAACAGACACTCCTGTAGTCAAATACGCTACTAATACAGTCGACTATCCTTGACAATTATAACAGATAAGTCAAATTAGTAGCAGTCTAGTCAAACAAATTAATTCCACATTCAGTATAGTTGACTTTCATTCAATGCTCAACTAACTTTTAAAAATATAATCGTTACTGTTCATTAGCACAACAAAATTTCAAATCAAACAACTAATACAGTTGAATGCGTGGCGCACACAGTCGACTTCGACACAACATATCATATTGAAATTCTTTTCAATGCAAAATCTCACATAGCACTGTATTTGAAAATCTGTGCATAGTCACGAGCTTAATTCGATTTCCCCCATAATGAAGTCGACTTACAGTTTGCAGTTATGCCACACAATGTAAGTGCATAAAAGTGCATGTGGTTTTCCTTTTCTAAAACATATGTAATGCAATCACAACAGATGTCACATATATCAGAATAGTGAATATGCATTCATATATCAAATTTCACACAAACATGTTCATGAGGATAACATTCAATATTAAAGATTGGAACATGTAACACATTACAATACATGTGTTATTAAAAATGTGTTGTCATCATCAAAAACCAGAGTGATATAGATATTATGTTGTCAACAATCTCAACACTCTTCCCCTTTTTCGATGATGCATAACCATGATTAATAAACAACCATGTTTGCACAAGAACAAATTAAATTCCAAGTAAGCACATGATATAACAATCAAATTGCAGTTCAAATACTTTAAATGCAACACAATCAATCAACAATATATCAAGCAGATAACATTTCACAATACTCAGATAGCATTTCACAGTACTTCTCCCCCTTTGTGCATTAACAAAAAAGGTATGTTTCTAGATATGATATGTTGATAAACCAAATAGAGATGCATCAATAAGAAATATAAGCAGTTTGAAAACATGCAGTGATGCTCCCCCTATCATATATATTCACATGAAAAAGATAACTCCCCCTAAAGTATAGGCATTTGAAAAAATATGTGTAAGTGTGTAGTGCTCCCCCTGTAATTATGCATATTTTTCTCAATCAAGTTCAGATGCACAATACAGTACAGTAACAATTAGAGCATACATCTAGTATAAAACATAATTGTATCATGTATATGATTTCAAGAAAATTCATCATGCATAGATACAATCATCAACAATCTCACAATATAACCTCATATATGAATCACACAATTAGAATCAGAGATATATTGAAGATAAACAGAATAAGATAATCAATCAACACAATAACCAAATTCCAGTGATGGAATTTATAATCCTGTTAAGATCAAGTCGATTGAATTATTATCCCAGTCGATTCCATTCCTTCTCAGTGAGCTATGATTCCAGCAGTGATTTCCAAGCAATGTTTCCTGCAAAACCTTTTTAACAACCTCTTGCAGATCAAGCAATTTAGTTATGCAAGAAAAATAAGCCAATAAGAAGTGAATATGCAAAGTATTGTAACAGTTTAAACATGCATAGTCAACTTCACTCAGTACTAAGTCGATTCAATCATTCAATCAAAATAGATATAATCAATCAGATTAAAGCAATTGAATTAGAATCAAAATACTAATATTCATTACTTGTTCAAAGATATTACAATGAGAAAACCAGAACAAGAACAAAACAAAATGAAACAGAATGGCATTCTAAGCCATTATCAAAACGAAAACTTCAGACATCCTAAGACTCAAAAACTACACTTATAGACACAAGGTACAGAAACTTCGAAGTGCCCTGATCTAATTCAGTAAGATTTAGTTGATTCTTCCTCAGAGGAGCTTTCTGTATTAATCCGCTAATCAACATTGCGTTCTTCTGCAAGATTGTCGAATTTCTCATGGAGTATTCTAATATGTTCAGCAGCATAAATTTCAAACTTAGACACAGGTAAGAAATTTGACCAGTCCTTCTTTTCAGTATAGGTGCACCTTAAGTCATGTTCTAATTTGTCCTCTCCCATGAAAATCCATCCTTTTATGGTTTTCACCGAACCAAGAGACATTAAAGAATCTCTGTCGAAAACATTTGAAGACCCCTAGAAGAACTTTTTCTCATTTCTTACTTCAACACCTTGAAGAACCAGAATCCTTCTTATGAGGCAGGCATATGGTAGGTACAGAGACCTTTTCAATGTCGCGTTCTTCATGTGATCCTTTACCACACGAAGCCAATTTGTAGGAGTATTATTTCTTATGGCATGAAGAAGATGTACATCTTCTGTAGTCATTATATCTTTCCTTATTCTTCCTGGCAGAATTCTTTTTGTCAATAGATGTGCCACAATCTTTTCTTCTTTCTGAAGCCCCTCATGTGCAAAAACATTTTCTTTGTTGCACAACCCAGGAAATCTTAGCCATTACCTGTACACCCGTTTCTTGTTTAATAAGGTATTGATCTCAGTATTGGGAAGATGAGACAGAGCCCCCTCAGATGGCAAGTTTGTGATAATGTTCCAAATGAAATCATTAATATGGACATCAATGCCTTTTACCTTCGAATATAAGACATTGTCTTCTATCTTCAGATTGTGGTAGAAAACCTTGACGAGATCAGGGTACCAGTACCCTTTCATTTCTACAAAGATTGATCGCCTTTGTCTCTCAAGCCAGTAAGGAAATATGAAGCCTTCGTTCTTGAACAAATTCAGATTTATGCTCATAGGGTCAACAACAATTTTAGATGTAGCCCTCAAAAACTTTTCCCGAGTTTCCTTGTCACTAATCCATCTAGTTGGATAAGAGTTTTTGATGGTGATGACTTCTTCTCCTTTCTTTCTGAAAGTAGCGTGATTGGTGGAAGCCATGAAGATTGAGTTTCTTGAAAAAATCTTTCTTCTCAGAGAGGGTTCTTGGAGTTTCAACCAGACATAGACTTATGAAAGCAACTCAAGTCTTGTAAAACACATAAAAAGAGAGCGAATGACTAAAACCCAAAAATGACCCATTTTGAATTCTTCAAACTTTTGTAAACCTAAAATAGAGGTTTTGAGTCGATTCTAATAAAATGAAAGTTGACTCTAGTTTTGAACAAAGTTTCCAAAAACAAAGTTGTACACCATAAAACATATAGTCGAATAGATTCATAATAAAGTCGACTAAAAGTCGTGAAATCTGTTTTTCAAAACAAATCAATCATTCAAGCATACAGACAATCATACATACAATTAGACATCAAACCATCAATCAGTTTATGCATGATGCAGTGATGTAATACTTGTTACCCGTTGTAGACACTCAAAATGATAGGTAAAGCCAATGTAGTTCATCCTTGAGATCTCACTGCACATCTTTCCATTTGATTGTTATCCTGTAAAATAAATCAATTTTTTTGTTGCAGGTACCCATTTGAACTTGGGTCCTTGATTGTCAGTTCTAGTTAGTTGTTCCTTTGGTTTCCATACATACAATCCTTTAGGAACACCAACAGTTCTATAATAACAGTTTCTAATAGTGTGACCAACACAATTGCAATAAAAACATGCATGCTTGACAGGGTTGCTTAAATCAATAAACTTCTTTGCATTGGTTCTGTTAGTTTGAGCTTTATAGCCTATTCCTTTTCTGTAAATAGCTCTACCAGAAGACTTTAATAGAACATTTAAATAGTCTCTACCTTGAGTGAATTTGGCTAGCGTGCTAGTCAAGTAATCTATTTGTTCAATATGAGTAGGACATTTTTCACAATCTTTTTCTACTGTAACAGTCTCAATTTTAACTTCTTTAGCAGATAATAGAGCTTCATCTAAATCCTTTTGCAATTTCTCATTAATAGCCACAAGGTTATTAATTCTATGATCATAATCTCTTCTCTCAGAGTTAAGTCGATTAACCTTGTATTGTAGTCGCATAGCTTCAGCATGGATTTCTTTGAATGCATCAATCAGCAGATCGTATTTGACTTCACTTGGTTCATTTGAAATGTCTACATCGCTGACATAATCACCCATGTTGCTCCAACCATATAGCATATGTTAGACTCCTCTTCTTGATCATGATCTTCATCACTTGAAGAGTCTGAGTCATTATTCTCCCAAGCAATGTAAGCAATGCATGCTATGTACTAAACAAAACAATCATTAGGTCTATATTGAAGCCGACACCATATGAACTGCTAAGAGGAAGAAAGCCAAATATATCACACTTGAGAATCTTTGGAAGGAAATGCTTTGTATTGAATAACGGCAAAGAAAATCTTGGGAAATTTGACTCAAAAGCTGATGAAGCAATTTTCATAGGATATTCCTTGAACAACAAGGCATACCGTGTGTATAACAAGAGAACCATGAATGTGGAGGAATCTATTCATGTGGCCTTTGATGAGTTCATTATGGCTCCAAATCATTCTGAACAAATTAGAAACTCTACTGAAGAAGATGAAAAATCAGTTGATGAAGAAATTCCTGAAGAAGTCATTGAGAAAGAAGATGAAATTGAGGAAGTCAAATCTCCTAGACTCGAGTCGATTAAAGCATTGAAGGTACCAAGAAGTGTTTCTACTAACAATGTTATTGGTGACATGTCAAGAGGGGTTTCTACAAGAAGACAACTGAACCAATTCTGCATGAACGTTGCCTTTGTGTCCAAAATTGAACCCAAGAAAGTTGAAGAGGCAATAAATGATGAAAATTGGATGTTGGCAATGCAAGAGGAGTTGAATCAATTCACAAGAAACAATGTATGGGAGCTTGTACCCAGAAAACCTGATCTACAAGTTATTGATACAAAGTGGGTTTTCCGTAACAAAATGGATGATTCAGGTGAAATCATAAAGAACAAGGCAAGGCTAGTTGCTAAAGGCTACTGTCAAGAAGAAGGAATAGACTATGACGAAACATATGCTCCTGTAGCCAGATTAGAAGCAATCAGAATACTTCTAGCTATTGCATCCACAATAAAATTCAAGTTATATCAAATAGATGTGAAGAGCACCTTTCTAAATGGATACCTCAAGGAAGAAGTCTATGTTGAACAACTACCTGGATTTGAAGATTTTGAATACCCTGATCATATTTACAAACTGAGAAAAACTTTATATGGATTAAAACAAGCACCGAGATCGTGGTATGAAAGGTTAAGTGAATTTCTCATAAAGAAAGGATACTCAAGAGGAAAAGTTGATTCCACCTTATTCATAAAAAGGTTAAATAGGGATAAACTGTATGTGAAAATTTATGTTGATGACATTATTTTCAGTTCTACTAACCCTATGTTGTGCAAAGAATTTTCAAAAATCATGCAGGAAGAATTTGAAATGTCCATGATGGGAGAATTAACATACTTCCTTGGTCTACAAGTCAAGCAAACTAAGGATGGTATATTCATTCATCAATCCAAATACTGCAATGATTTGCTGAAAAGATTCAAGATGTTGGACTGCAAAGATGCTACAACTTCCATGGCAACTAATTTTTACTTGGATCTAGTTGAGGCTGGAAAAAATGTGGATCAAAAAATGTATCGAGGTATGATAGGATCACTACTTTATCTTATTGCTAGTAGGCCTGACATAATGCATAGAGTTTGTCTCTATGCTAGGTTTCAATCTGCACCTAAAGAATCACATCTTACAGCTGTAAAAAGAATTTTAAAGTACCTTATTAGTACCAAAGGCCTTGGACTATGGTATCCGAATGGCACAAATCTTTTTCTAAATGGTTATAGTGATTCTGATTTTGGAGGTTGCAAACTAGATAGAAAAAGCACCAGTGGCACATGTCACTTACTTTGATCATCATTGATCTCTTGACATTCAATGAAACAAGCATTTGTGGCTTTACCTACCACAGAAGCTGAGTACATAGCAGCTGGAAGCTGTTGTGCATAGTCTCTTTAAATAAATAGTCAATTAGAGGATTATGACATTAAGCTAGAAAACATTCCTTTGAAATGTGACAGTACTAGGGCTATAAACTTAACAAAGAATCCTATTTTACACTCGAAAACTAAGCATATTGAAATAAGACATCATTTATTTTGAGATCATATAAATAAGGGTGAAATCAAAATTGAGTATGTTGGTACTCTACATCAATGGGCTGATATCTTTACAAAAACTCTAAACAAAGAAAGATTTTTTACAATCCGAAATGAACTAGGAATTCTAAGTGATAGTAGTGTAAAATTATATATTCGACTATGTCTTGAGTGAAGTCAACTATGCTTATTCTGTCATACATCTTTTCATATTGACTTCTGTTGTTATTTGATATTAATTCCTTATTAACCATTATGCTTGATCTAAAAAAGGTTGTTGAAAGGTTTTGTAGGAAAGGACATTGCTTTGGAAGCTACAATTGGAATTCAACATTTGGAAAAGCAATGCATTCAACTGATGATTTAAAGCATTCGACTGCGTATAACTGGGTTAACAATTCCATATCTGAAATCTAGTTTTATCATTATTGATTGCTTAAATCCAATATAATTTGTTATTATCTCTGTTTTAATCTGTTGCAAATATCTGAATCGAGATAATATTGTGATATTGTTGAAGTTTGTATCATTGCATATCTATATGGTTTGATAATCTGACTTTGATACAACTCTGTGCTTAAATTGCTATCAAATCTGTGATATACTGCATTATGCATCTGATTTGATTTTATTATGCATAATGACAGGGGGAGTATCATTTTTTTTCACATGCCTACATTTCAGGGGGAGTTAACATTGTTTTGTGATGAAATTGTGGTTATGAGAGCATCATTGTATTTTACAAATTGCATATCTTTTTGATGCATGCATCTCTATTTTCAAATCTGCATAAATATCTAAAGCATTCCTTTTCTATTATTGCACAAAGGGGGAGAGATATATATGAGAGTATGAGAGTAAGTATAAATGCTTTATGAAAGGGGGGAATAGTCTGTCTCATACTTCATCTGCTTGATATTATGTTGTATCTTGTGTTGCATTGTACAAACATGGTTGAGTTATTAATCATGGTTGTGCATCATAAAAAAAGGGGGAGATTGTTGAGATTGTTGACAACACAAACTCTATATCAATCTAGTTTTTGATGATGACAACACTATTCTTAATAACAGTACACATGTTGTTGTATTACATGTTCTTATTCTGAACTGATTGTTATATCTGCTAAACATGTTTTGATGTACTGTGATGTATGTTCCTATGTTAATTGTGTGATATATTTGTGGAACATGCTTATATGATTATGTGCAATATGAACTGTTGTATCAAAAATATTTTACTGCACATTCTGGAAAGTGAAAAATCACAAGCACTTTTTTAAACTTATAATTGTGTGACAAAGTTCTAGTCCAGTCGAATACATCTGTAATGGATTCGACTATTCTAAAACCTTTGTACAGATTTTGACAATAAGTGCTCTGTGATGTTTTGAATTGAAAAGAATTTCAAAATGTTTTTCCATGTGTTAGTCGACTATGTCCAGAGTACATTCGACTATATTATTGATCTATTTTGGAATTATGTTATGCTTACACGCTCTAATGGATATATTTTTAAAAGTTAGTTAAGCATTGATGACTTGGTCAACTGTATTAAATGTGTGTTGATTTTCGTTGACTGAGAGCTACTATGTTGACTGTCTGTTATAACTGTAATAATGCACTCGACTGAATTAGTAGTCTATTCGACTGAGAAACAATCTGACTGACAGAAATCTATAAATTGGCTGAACACGATTTGTTTAGAGACTTTGACGCTCTAACATTTTCATTTCTTGTTTCAGATTGAATTCTCTGTGTTAACAACTCCAAGAAATCTCCAAGAAGACTGTGGTGATCTATCTTGAGAGAGATTCAAAGGGACAAGGCTTATGCGCTGACTGTGTGATCAGAAACTACACAAAGAAGGTGCTTCTTGATTGATCATTGTAGGCTTGACATCCTGTGAAGACTGCTGCATTGTTTGAAGTCTTGGCATCTTGTGAAGAATGCTGGAATTGACCTGTTGTGATACAGGGGTTAGACATTGAGGATTGTTTGATGTGGGTTCAGATTGCAGAAGAAGGGATTCTTGCTACAGGTATGATTTTGGTTATTGCAGCTATATTTGGTTTTGGGTTAGAAAGGAGATTTATATTTTTGACGTGAGGTCTTCTATAAATTCCTTGTTGTAAAAACCGCAACCAATATAATGCATTTGCTTCCTCGGTTGGAAGGACACTGGATGTCGGCATTGTTGGCTGAACCAGTATAAAAACTAGTGTTTGCTTTTCTCTATCCCTGCACTCTTTATTTTAGTCGACTATATCTGTTACGCAGTCAACTACGTTTTTTCGTTGCATAGAAATTTTCATTACTTTATTTTCAAGAAAGATCAAAAAGATTTATACTTTTGATTAAACTTATACTTTTCATTACTTACATTTTAGTCGACCAATTTATCTACGAATTTTTGTCTGTGGGTAATCCGTAGGTAAAACTGTGTTACCTATTGAATTTTGTGACTTACCTATGGATTTTTACTGTAGGTAATGATCTTTTTTCTTGTATTGACTTTTGTAATAACTTTTGAATTATAAATTAATGTATATTATGTAGAATAATTATTGTTTTCCATTGATAACGGTTGGAAAACCGTTATTTTTATACTTAAATTTGATATTAAAACACACCCTTTATGGCTTAGAATGAGCTTAAGACTCAAGTAAAACACTTAGTTGAGTCACATGAGAGTCATAAGTTGTTTTTAGAGATATTATGCTTGCTTTGCATTGTTTTGCAGGGTTTTGATGAGAATTGAAGATGGGAGTAAAGAAGGGAGGACTTGGATTCATGAAAGAAGGAGAAAAATGATGAAAAGAAGAGTCAAGTGCACCGCTCAGTGCCAATTCCAGCGTTGAGCGCCAGTTTCGTGGGTGAAGTCACTGCTTCTCGCTTGAGCGGCACCGCTGAGCGTCCTGTGCGATTAGAGGGCCACCACTGAGCGGCGTATTGGACCGCTGAGCGGTTTTGCGATTAGAGGCAAACCGTTAAGCGACCAATTTAGGCGCTGAGCGTCCATCAGATGGGCTTGGGCTTAAATTCTGTTACTTTTATGCGCTATAAATAGCCCTAGTGCGATTCTCAAAGTATTCTTTTGGCAGGCAGAGACGTCCAGAGTTGTTCTACACTCCTTGGAGGCGGTTCCTTGGATGCTTAGGCTCCAATCTACCAAATTTAGGGTTTATTCTTCCATTCTTTCATTTAATTCCATCTAGTTCACCATGTCTATGGTGAACTAAACCCTTTGTTGTTGGGGAACAATGTAATCTTTTGAAACTCTCTTATATTTAAATTCTTATTTTATTTATATGCTTGCATATGCTTATATTATCAATTGTAGGGTTTCTTATCTATGCTTAATGCTTTTATCATTTAACTCATTCGGTAAATGTTGTTTGTCTTTATCGATACGGAGACGTACGATAATGTCATGAATTGGTAGGAAATTCCTTGATTAAGCTAATACCGCCTAGAGATAGGGGTAGGACAATCAATTGTATTTTGCTTCTGTTTATAATGCATTGCTAATTACTAGGGGAGACTAGAGATAGTAAGCCAGTAATTAGTAATAGGCTCTTTTCGCCAAGAGATTGGGTTTAGGGTAAACTAAGAAAGTTTGCATGACAATATGATAATAAAGCAAATTAAATAAGAAAAGTAGATATAAAAGGGTGGATAAGATGAAATTGTAAACCCCAACAACTCCATTCATCCATATCTTTTCCTTGCCAATTGATTCATTTGCATTTTGCATGTTCATAGTATGGTAAGGTTTTGGAATCTAACATGCATGGATCAATATTTTGATTCTTTATCTACAATACCCAAAAGGAAAAAGAAAGGGAAAATTCAGAAAATATTCAAAACTTAAAGAGTCTTGAACTAAGAAGCATATAGACTAAGATGTGGGAGGGATTAGTATACATATGGGAAAGATAAGAATGGACAAAAGTCTCTTGCAGGTAAGAGCAATTTGGCTACCAATCCTAATGTCATGGTTCACACAAAAGGGTCACGATGCTTTGGACAACACTTCACAAAAATGGTATTCATAGTTTTCACATATGATAATAATATTGAAAACTCATTTTAGGTTATTATAATGTGTGTAAACTAAATAGAATAATATGATTGTCATATAAGTGTTAGTCCATATGGATTATTAGTTGCAAACTGGATATTATATTTGGTGTTAATTGTGAAATCTTTTAATTGAATCCTTCTATGTTTATTTATTATGTTATCATTCCACTCATTTTAACATAGTCTCAACATTAATTGGAAATGGTAATGTAGTATCTTGTTACCTTGATTTTAACTTATAATAATGATTGTTACCATATTGAACTATATCATACCTGAAGCTGTCATAAACATCAATCATGAATCCAATTCTTTTACTTTTGGCTTGAATATGATATAATTGTTATATCTATTCTTAGAGTTTAGATGCCATGTTATATTTAAGCAATTAAGTAATGAATTTTAATTAATGTGTATTTCTTGAATTCAATTATTCCTGTTTCGATTACATTTGTTTGGGGTCAGTCGTCCTTCCTTGCTATGCTTTGATCGTCCAACTCTTCAAGTAATCCTTCCTGATTGGTGGTTGACCTACAGAAGACACTTCGACGCTCAAGTTAGATATGTTTCATAAAGAGGTTTATATTTTATTAGGATAGAAAAAATATTTTTACCTGGACATCAATAGTATATTTATAGGGCCTATTGACCATTAGTGCAATATATTTAGGTAATCAAACTCAATAATCAATAATCAATACCGTATATTTGTAAAGCATAACGCAATCTGACCTAAATGACCATTAATTCTGATCGGTATATTTCATATAGTGCATAAGCCCGCAAGCCCAAGCAAGCTCTTTATTCGAAAGAGGTGCGCAGGGATTATTATGAGCTTTAAAAGAGGTCGCTCACGTTATACTTAGTGAGTCTATTTTGGATGCGCTTCAAGTCTTCATTCCTTTCTATACCAAGCGGCAGACTCTAGGAGTTCTCTTTGGAACTGTTCCCTAGACTGAGCAAAAAATGCTAGGAGTTTTCTTTGAAACTTTTTCCTGTGCAAGAGATTTTCACTCCAAAAAATATGCTGTTAAATAAAATAAAGTAAACGCTTCAATATTTTATAATGAAAAGGCATTGGAACCTGACAAAGCTGAACCTATTGATTAGTCGACTGATAGGAGTTCTTTTTCGAACTTCTTACGTTGACCGGAGATTTCTGAAGTCCTTTTTCGAACTTCCCTCCAAACGGCGTACTGACAAGAGTCCTTTTTCGAACTTCCTACATTGAGCGGAGATTTCTGAAGTCCTTTTTTGGACTTCCCCTCGAACGGCATACTGGCAGGAGTTCTTTTTCAAACTTCCTGCGTTGAGCGAAGATTTCTGAAGTCCTTTTTCGAACTTCCCCTCGAATGGCGTACTGGCAGGAGTTCTTTTTCGAACTTTTTGCGTTGAACGGAGATTTCTGAAGTTCTTTTTCGAACTTCCCCCCGAACGGCATACAGTAGGAGTTTTTTGTCGAACTTCCTGCGTTGAGCGGCGATTTCTGAAGTTCTTTTTTGAACATCCCCTGAACGGCTTACGACAGGAGTTCTTTCTCAAACTTCCTGCATTGAGCGGGGATTTTTGAAGTCCTTTTTCGAACTTCCCCCCGAATGGTGAACAAGTTGTAGAGGATTGAATATTCTTGTGCAAAATATTTTTACTCACAAAAAGCATGCGTTAAAGCAAAATATTCAATATTTTATTTTTATAACGAGATGACATTAGAACCTGATAAGGTTGAATGTTGGTGGTCCAACTGACCGAGCAAGTAGGGACTAAACCTTCCTGTGTAGGATATTTTTATTCACAAAAATATGTGTTACACAAAAATATTCAATATTTTATTTTTATAATGAGATGAAATTAGAACCTGATAAGGTTGAACGTAGGTCTGAACCTTCCTGTGCGAGATATTTTTACTCACAAAAATGAGTTAAACAAAATAAAATAAACGCTTTAATGTATTATAATTTATAAATTTTAATAAAAAGCCATTAGAACCTAATAAGGTTGGGCGTAGGTCTGAACCTTCCTATGCGAGATACTTTTACTCACAAAAATAAGCGTTAAATAAAATATTCAACATTTTATTTTTATAATGAGATAACATTATAACCTGATAAGGTAAAACGTTGGTCGAAACCTTCCTATGCGGGATAATTTTACTCACAAAAATATGAGTTAAACAAATATATTATAATTTAAAAATTATAATGTAAAGTGGAACCTGCCAAGGTTGAAGTAGGACTGAACCTTATTTCTGTGCAGGATATTTTTACTCACAAAAATGAGTTAAACAAATATATTATAATTTATAAATTATAACAAAAAGTGGAACCTGCCAAAGTTGAACTTAAGACTAAACCTTCTTGTAAAGCATATTTTTACTCACAAAAATATGAGTTAAACAAATATATTATAATATATAAATTATAATGAAAAGTGGAACCTGTCAAGGTTGAACGTAGGACTGAACCTTCCTTCCTGTGAAGGATATTTTTACTTACAAAAATATGAGTTAAAAAAATATATTATAATTTATAAATTATAATGAAAAGTCAAACCTGCAAAGGTTGAAGGTAGGACTGAACCTTCCTGTGCAGGGTATTTTTACTCACAAAAATGTGTTAAACAAATATATTATAGTTTATAAATTATAATGAAAATTCATACCTGCCATAGTTGAACGTAGGACTGAACCTTCCTTATTTTTACTCAAAAAATATGGGTTAAATAATTATATTATAATTTATAAATTATAATGAAAAGTGGAAACTGTCAAGGTTGAACGTAGAATTGAACCTTCCTTCCTATGCAGGATATTTTTACTCACAAAAATATGAGTTAAACAAATATATTATAATTTATAAATTATAATTAAAAGTGGAACCTGCCAAGGTTGAACGTAGGACTGAACCTTCCTGTGCAGGATATTTTTACTCACAAAAATATGTGTTAAACAAATATATTATAATTTATAATTTATAATGAAAAGTGGAACCTGCCAAGGTTGAACGTAGGACTGAACCTTCCTGTGCATGATATTTTTACTCATAAAATTATGGGTTAAACAAATATATTATAATTTATAAATTACAATGAAAAGTGGAACCTGCCAAAGTTGAACGTAGGACTGAACCTTCCTATTTTTACTCACAATATGAGTTGAACAAATATATTATAATTTATAAATTATAATGAAAAGTGGAACCTGCCAAGGTTGAACGTAGGTATGAACCTTCCTGTGCAGAATATTTTTACTCACAAAAATGAGTTGAACAAATATATTATAATTTATAAATTATAATGAAAAGTAGAACCTGTCAAGGTTGAACGTATGACTGAACCTTCCTGTGCATAATATTTTTACTCACAGAAATATGAGTTGAACAAATATACTATAATTTATAAATTATAATGAAAAGGGGAACCTGTGAAGGTTGAACGTAGGACTGAACCTTCCTGTGTAGGAAATTTTTACTCACAAACAAATATACTATAATTTATAAATTATAAGGAAAAGTGGAACCTGCCAAAGTTTAACGTATGACTGAACCTTCCTTTGCATGATATTTTTACTCACAAATATATGAGTTAAATAAATATATTATAAATTATAAATTATAATGAAAAGTGGAACAGATACAAGAATTACTTCAAGAAAAGGAAAGCACAAACAAATATGCAAGTAGTTATGCAATAACATATGCAAGAGCATATGCAATATCTTAAGAGAGATTTATCGTATGCTTTAAAGAAACAAGAATAAAGATGTGCCTCAAAGAATAAAAAAAATTCTTTTTATTTTAATATATTTGATACATTAATTTTTAGTTGATACATAATGTTTTTGTTTAGTTTAACCATTACTATATGTAGTGCCCTAATTTCCAGGGTGTCACGAGTTATTCAAAAACTAGTAAAATTTCAAACCTAAACAGTACACGAAAATGTATTTTCAAAAACTTCAACATTTAAACGACATAATTTATTAAAAACATAATAGTTCCAAAAACATTTGTCCAATAGAAATAACAAAGGAAATAAAAAAATTTCAATCACATTGTCTAAAGATTCAAATGCAACATATGCAACATCATCTGCTCACTGTAACGTATTATTCGATCATCGCCGATAATTTCATTCACACACACACGCATAACACAAACACATATGGGGTAAGTTACCGATAAAACAATAATAATAACAAGAAATATATTATTATATCAACAATAATCAAACACCTCATACATAGTAGTAATAACAATAGGATTCCTAATCCTCTAGTAGAATAATTCAATCATAAAGAATTACTCGATCCTCAATCCTCGATCCTTGATCTTTGACCCTTGATGTCATCACTAACATCTTACACATAGACCCTTGGTCTATCCACTCATTAGCACATATATAACTATTATAGTAACATTGTTATCACATAGCATCACTTGGAGCATCTCAAATACCATGATCATCATCATAGATACACAACCATCATGATTATCCAGTCATGAACAACACCATGAACATCATCGTATCGTAAACACCATAGTGGAAAGAATTAGTCACACTTTTGTACCCTACCTCACTGACTGGAGCCGCTCTTACAACCCCATTTGTAGACCCCTCATACAGATACTTCTTCTATTTTATCTCTCTTTTAATTAAAATAATATCTCTCACTTAATCTATAAAACCACCAAGATTTCCTCTCTTATTTTATCTTATCTATTATTTAAATTATCAACAACCACCAAATATTTCAAATATTCCCGTAATCTTTCTATTTAGTTTCAGATTTTTATTTTTATTCTTTTCCTTGCTACACCCTATACTTAATTTCTATACCATTTAATGAGGTTAAAATGACTTTTTTGCCCTTGGGCCCAAAATACAAATTAAGCCCAAAAATTTACCTTAACTTTCTTTCTCTCTAGAATTTGACCCACACCTATTCAATCCTAAATCACTCTTCTACCATCAATCCAACACATCATATTGGTAATAACACACCACACAAATTATCCAAATAACAACATATCAATCATATGTTCCAATTAATCAATAATAACATTAAGTAATAAACATAATAATTATAATTGTAGAAAACATCTAATCATCAAACACCAATTACCAAAAAATAATATCCAAGTCTCATAACCAAATTATTCCTTAATTACTACATTTTCCTAAGTCTTACAGTATACTTGATACATTTCATAACTAATACGTAATCTTTTTGTAGTATATACATACTTTGTCTAACCATATCATTTAAACCTTTAACCTAACCTTACACTTTGCATTTGTCAATTCTTTACACTTACTCTTATATTTATACATACACTTGTGTTACATACAAGAACATATATTGATGCAAAATTTGAAGTTGATTATGAACATGATGAACTTATTAATTTATATATGTTTTTAAAGAATGTATACCTATTTTGGTTTAAAATTTTATTTAAATGAGTGAAAGTTTCTAAAGAACCCTCATTTAAGTAAATAAGTCAGTACAATTTTACGTGGTATTATATTTCTCTTATTTATTTTATATTATTTGTTTCATTTCTAAATAAGTTCATCATAGGCATCACATGAAGATTTTATTAAAAAAGGAAGAAAAGAAAGACATGGGAGGACCATATCAAACCCATGATAAAATTACATCACACTTATATGAAAAAAAACCTATTATACAAACCAAAATCTATTATTTCTTCATGAAAATTATTTCATACTTTGAACTCCATATACTAGGAAAAGATAAATTCTTCAACCTATTAAAAAATTTATCATTCATCAATCCTCTCACGATCCAAAAAAGACCTTTAATGTTTAGAAGTTTTACTTTGGAGAATTTAGTATTAGCTTTCTTACCCCTACTAGGTTTCCTTGTAGTTTGAATTGGCTCGTCATCCTTTTCAGTATTAGAATATTCCCTTTCATCAAGCATATTAGCTCATTTAGAAGTTATTTTCAATTCCTCCACGAAACATATCTCCTTAGGTGTCAAAGGATTAGAATCTATCACTAAATTACTGTGAAATGAATCTAATTGTTGTAAACCTTGCAAACTATTGACAATAGGAGTGACATCCTCCAAAAGAGACATACCTATCAAGGAACCAGATTCCACTAGCACACCACCATCAAGATTCTTAATAAGAGAAGATTTATTAACAATACAAATATTATCATGATTATGCATCATTAGCTCAGCCTGTGACTGAACAAGAGGTTGCACCATAAAAGATTGAAACATAGACACCATCACTTAAGCTAAATATCTCTTAGCCTTATCTTGTGCATCAACCACCTTAGAACAATAATGTTATTGTATTTTTGTGCCAACTCTTTTCTCCCACCAAAAATAATATTGACATTATGTTGTAATCATCTACAATTACATAGAAAATGACCAACCAATTTATTGTTGGTACATGAAAATGTATTTGACTTTGTTTTTCAAGCTAAAATAGATACGAGAGGTGAGAAAAAACATTTTAATCAAAAACTAACTGAATAAAGAATATTAAAAAAGATAAATTTTAAAAATAGGAAACTTGGAAAACTTCCAAACTCTTTTTTTACTGCATAATTTGAGATTATGTAAAATTAGGTAATCAAATCACTGAAAAGATTTATAATTTTATTTTAATTTTTAATTTTTAATTCTAGCAACATATTATATTATTAAACATTTTAATTTATTTTTAAAAAAGTAAATTATCTCCTAAAATTATTTCAGTTCATATCTACAAGATGATGAAAAGTGGTCACATAAAGCAACGATGAAGGTAAAAGTTTTGTTAGCTCACAGAAAAAGAAAAGGAATGGAAGTAAAGAGAGAGTGAAGTTCTTGAGTTCGGTTTCTCAGTTGTATAAAATATACTAAGTATTTGCTAGGGTAGTGTTTCAAGATTTAGGGTTAGGTCAATGGTCCAAGGTTTGGTGAGTTGTCTAGAGTCTGAAAGTTGTCTTGAAGTCCATGTTCTGGTTCAACCACTCGTCTAAATCATTTGGAGGGTAAGTACAAAATACACTTCGATGCTAAAGTCAAATTAATGTTGAGAGTTCATATATTAATAACATAGTAAATGTAGATCATCTACTTTCTTACTCCAAACCTATATTTATAGTTTTTAGAGTGAATTTTTGATAAAAATCGACCTAATCACAATCCAATTGTGAATAATCACACTTTACCTTTAAGTTGATCAACATTAAAGTTAATTGGTCTTGACTTATGACCGAATACTTCACTTCCATTCTGATCAGTCTTAATGGTGGCTCCTACAATGATTCAAGTAAACAATATCATTTCCAGTTTTTATAATTTAATAAAATAAGTGTACTTTTAATGATGCATTTAAACGCAACGTTTTACTCCTCCTTTTTTACTATTGTAAAAGCCCTCATTAAAATGAAACATTGCAACTGCTTCTTGTCTTTAAAGTGTTTACCAAAATGATGACCAAACTCGTTTATAGGTAATTTTCTTTTTTTTTTTCATTAATATTTTACATAGTTCTTTTGAGTTTGTTTTATTTTTCTTCAATACATTTAAATTTATAAACATATATTATTTTCTTTTTGTTATGATTTTTCTTAAGAACATTCATGTCTCAATCTTTTATGACCAATTTAATACATTATTTGAATTTGATAATCTAGAAGATGCATGGAAGTTTTAGGTTATCTATGGTAGTAGTAAAGGTTTTGGAGCTAAAAAACACTATCCTAACAAGAATAAAAAAGATGGGTGTATTACTTCTTACATATATGTTTGTTGTGAGGAAGGTATCTGAAAACCATATAAAAGAGACTTTAAGATCAATAATCCTTGACCTAAGGCAAGAACAAGATGTGTTTCAAGAATGAAAGTTGAAAGAGTCAGTTAAAGATATAGAGTAATTGATTTTATTAATGATGATAATCACCCACTTCATCCAGTAGAAACAGTTCATGAGTTACCTTTTCAACAAAAAATAACAGATTGTCAAGCATATGATCTTGAAATGACAAAACAGGTAAGAATTTAACAAAAAGGCATCATTTGATTTGATGAGTAAATATGTATGAGGTAAAGAGAATTTGGGCTATATAAGAGAAGGTGTAAAGAACAATTTGAACCAAAAAAGGAAGAGGGATATGGCATATGGTGAAGCTGAAAACTTGTTACAATATTTCCAACAACAACTAATAGACAATCCTTCATTTTTTTCACGCCTACGAATGGATTTGGAAGAACAAATAATAAATATATTTTGAGTTGATGCAATAATGTTATATGATTATCATTTTTTTGGAGATTTCATTTGTAAGACCCAGGAAAAAGGAATGTATGGAAGGGTGGTTTGGATGTCAAGTAAGTTTAATAAAATAAGGAATAATATCTTAAATAGAAGTGAGGTGTGAAACAGATGGTTAGAACTCATTGTTATGGGTTGGTGATCATGGGTTTAATTCCTATTGTGTGCATAAAATGTGTTTTATTTTATTATTTTATTCATTGACATGTTATATGTGTATATATTTATTTTGTTATTGCAAAGATAAATGTGATAGTTTGTATGGTTTGATGTGTTTGCTTGGAACCTGTGTGTGATGGATTCGAAGGTGAAAGGTGGTAGGCAAATACAATGAATTTGGACACAGGCACTATGGGTATATTTTTAGGTGTTGTGATAATTGGTAGCAGACAAGGGAGAAAGGACGTGAGTTTTGTGGTGTAAGGTAAGGGGTGCTAATATGTTGTTTTTCGTTCTATGAAAAGATGATGCCATGATCATGTTGTTGGACGTGAGTTTGTTTGTAGTTTGGAAATATTTTGTGAGCACGTGTTGCTCTGTTTGACTTGAATTCTAGTTGCTAGTTAATAATATTTTGAGAGCATGTATTGCTTATTGGTTTGAGATATAGTTCTGAATTTTATAGTGCTTAATTTGATTACAAGGGTAGCAAGACCAAGTTTGTGATCATCCTTTTAGTTTAAGAAAATTTTGATTTCCGTCGTTGAATGGTTATGATAATTGGTATTTTTATGCTTGTTGTTTCTGGTTCAGAGAAAGGGTATACATGCTGATTTGGGGCAAAAAATTTAGTTTAGTATATATATTGATTTCTATACATGTTTTTGTGTAGAAATATGGGGTGGTTTTGAGTAGTGGTCATGTTGTTGTTTCGGTGCAGTTTATAGTTAGTTGTATAATATTAAGCTAATGGTCTTTTCTTTAAGTTAATGCATGATCATATTTTTGGTGTCGTAATACTTCTGGTTAGAAAATTTTTTGTGTTTAAGTTCTAAACGTGCAACTTGAATCTACAGTGTGTATGGACATGATTGAGCATATGTTTTGGTTATTTTCGGTGATTGGCATGGAAAACAATAGGCAAATTTTAGTTAAGAATAAAAGGAAATAAGGTTGTGGTGTTATGCGTGAATCATGTTGTTTAAGAATGAATAAGTGATGGGCAGAATTGAAAAGGTGTTGCTAAGTGGTTTTTATAGCGAATTGTTGGAGTAATTTGTGATGTTTAAAAAATTTTGAAATCTATGCGGGATTGTTTAAGTGGTAAGTTTTATTATAGGTCAAGATGTTTATGTTTAGCTGCGGTTTTAATGTGTACAAGTTGTTTCATAATTTTATTTAAATTGAATTTGTGTTGTGTGTATAAATCATTAATCATGTTACTAGATTTTATACCAAGTTGTTAAGAATATTTTGTTTTGATGATGTGTTGTTTAGTTTAGGTCGAGACCTTTGTTCAAATATATATATTGTTTAGGACGAGTTCTTGGTGTCTCTGACTAAATTATTTACATTTCTTTTTGTCAAGTTATACATGTTGTTAGGAGTTATGTATAATGTTGTGAGTTTACGCTCATTGGTTATGAGTTGTGCATGTTATTTTCTGAGTTGTTTAAATTAATGACCAAACCGCATGTGAGCATGACTAAGTTTATGTTGACCGAGATGTTTGAGTTGTTTGGTTTGGTTGGTTGCATTATGTATTTTGTTGTCGTAACTGTAAAGACGGGGTTTGGTTCGTTTTCGTTCGAGGTTTTGTTAACCTTGGGAGAAAGAAGGTTGATCTTGACAATAAGGCTTTAGGCTTAAGAAAAGTAAATTTACAAGGCTTATAGAAGCAGATAGAGCCAAGTTTGACAGTAAGACTTTGGTCTTAAGCATAGCGGTACTCATAAGGCTTATAGGAGTAGATAGGATGACTCTGAGGTTGTTACAGGACAGAAAAAGACATAACAATTGATGTTGTTTGGTGATATAAGTATTGATTGATTGCATGAATATTGTTGATTCATGTTTGGAGATTGTTGGTTTTGGTGAGTGAGTTCGTTGTTTATGTTATAATGTTTATATTCTAGTTAGCTCACCCTTACTTTGTGTGTGTTTATGTCATATGATTATATAACATGTGTTGTTATACGAGAGCAAATGTAGTTATAGATGACGTTGGAACTAATTAAAGTGACAAGAGTTGAGAATCATCTAAGGTTTTTGAATTGTAATTTTGAACATGTTGGAGTTTTATCTTGTAATAATTATGAACAATACTTGCATTTTATTTCAAAATTAAAGTTTTTGTCAATTAATTTATGTTTCTTTTAGTTCGCTTTTAGCCATGGTATTAGAAAATATTGTGTTTATAAATTACATTTCAAAGAAGAGTGTTACATATTTTGTTAGATACAACATATTTTACAAATATAAATCATAGGTCCCTTGAAATTTTCTCGAGATTTAATCATTACACAAGATGGTGATAGTTGGGACAACCTTATTGTATCACAAGACCATTGAGGTCTTTCAAATAGTTATTTCAAACATTTTTGCAAACATAAAATAAAAGAAAACCAGAAATTATTTTTACTGATCAAGACCAAGCCATGAAAATAGCATTAGAGGAGATATGTCGTCAACAAAGCATGGTTTGTGCACATGGCATATAATAAGGAATGGAGTAAAGCATCTTGGAAATTTAATGAAGAAAGACTCAAATTTCTTACGAGATTTCAAGAAGTATATGTATGATTATGAAGAAGAAATAGATTTTGAAAACTCATTGGAGAGATTTATTGGCAAAATACAATGTTGAAGAAAATACATGATTGAATTCAATATATCAAATAATATGAAGAATGCTTTTATGTTTAGCAAGAAGAACAAAGCTAAGTGAAAACATTAATTCAATATAGAGTTGTAAGGATGACAAAAATATATTCATACTCGCGAGTATTCACGAATAAAATTTGCGATAAATAATTAGTATATGTGTGAATAACCGGTATTTTAATATTCCACATGTCATGTGCAAGTATTATATTAAAAACACATTGAAAACTGATAATATGCTGGTCTGCAACATGATTTCATGCCCTTGAGAGGCAACTTGTATATTAAAAGCCAATTTTGACTCAATTTATTAATTTCTCTTTGGCTTTGATTTGGAAAGAAAGAAAATACAATTAGAACTGCCTATACAAAGTTAAAAGTTACAACATACAGGATTTAAAAAAACCAATTCAATTTAATTTCTATCTCCTATATCTTAACAGATGAGCGAATTAAAAGTAACTTGAATTCCCTAGCAGTAAATCGAGCATGTCATTAGAAGTAAGAAGAGTTGTTCCACCAACTAGCAACTCAATGTCAGGTCTTCCACTTTCAGCCAATGCCTCATGAGCCTCACACACCTATGACAGTGACAAGTGAAAAAAATGTCAGGTTACTGTTCTGCATACTAATCAAGGATCAGGTTTTAAATTAAACAGAGTTATGTGTAAAAACGAGGACAACAAATGTCTCATCATTTAAAAAAAAAAAAAAAAAGAATATATATATATATATATATATATATATATAATAGTTTTAGAAACTTCAATTCTTTAGCACTGACAACAAAAAAGGTTTTACAATGTCAACTTATAAAAATTCATTGTTACTATGACTCTTAAAAGTAATTAATGTAAAAATCAACAAATTATAATTGAATATCAGATTAAAATACCTTTACATAAAACGCCAATGTGTAGATTATTTACTCAAACTTTAATTCGAAATACAATGCCCATATTGTTATTAACATAGAGGAATAGTAAGAGAGAGAGGAGACAAATGTATTCAAGAATTTCACCTCGAGCCCATTAATGCCACCAATAACGAACACCAAAATGACATTTTGATCAGCAAGGCTTGGTTTGGCCTGCAGTATTCGTATTGACAAGAATAGAGAAAAGGTTAAAAAAAATTATTAGCATATTTGAACTGGACTACTAAAGCAACCTCCTCATAACAATAAATTAAGAAACCATAATTACCTGACCAAGGCCAAATCTTCCAAACCCACTCTTAAAGAGGCGCCCCACAGTGGAAGAATGATATTCTAACCCAGGCACGTCGTACTTGCCCAACACCCTTGTTAGTAGCTTATAAAGCAATCCTTTTCTATCCTCATCAAAATTAGTTTCCATGGTCAATGATCCATCCCTCAATGGTATATTCTTTCTTTTCAGATCAGATAACTTGTGAAGAAATTTGAAAAGATTGTCCACCCTATCACGCAACTCCAACTTCAGTTGCACATCACCATATACTTGTTCAATTTTATTGTCATCATCACCATCTTCGTCACCCCATTTTCCCCATTGATCATCATCAAAATCATCAATATCTAGTTCCGAAGATTCTTCAGCAGTTCCCTGAGATTTTAACTTACTATCAACATTAGTTTCAAGCTCTTCTCTTAGTCCATCTAGAAATTTGAGATTTGCTACTGAAGGATTTTCTAAAAGAGCATCTACAACAGCATCTTTTAACAAATGCTCCTCTTGCCAAGAAAATGGCCCATCAGCACCAGATGTTGGAAAATTCTCACCAGCCAATATATATCCAATGATCATCAACAGCAAAGCATCTTGCAAAGAAAGTAACCCCTTTGAGATCTCCCTTTTCCCCTTATTTACATGTGATCCCAACAGAGCACTCTTGTTGATAAGGTCACCAATTTGAATGGCAAGACTTTGACTTGTTTCTCCAGAACTTACACTCAGAATTTTCTCTGCGCTGCTAAATGCATCCCATAGGGTATAATTTGATTCTTCAAGGGCAAATAACGTGGCTGCAGCTAATTGAATAATTCCCTTGTTCCTTAGCAAAGATGATTGGTTCCTGGACAAAGCTTTGATCATAGCTTGTATCTCCGGTTTTGTAGCAACACCAGGACGAGACTTCACATTCACGGCAACATTTTCCCTGTGCAGAGTTTCTTGTAGCCATTTCTTTACCAGTAAGGCTCCATCTTTCGTTCTTCTATCTAGAATAGCTTCCAAAAGTGGCATCCCAAGGAAATTTTCAGAAGAGACAAAGGACCCAGTAAGTATCTCTGCATCAGTGTGACTAGGCTTGTCATGAATTTTCTGGCCAAGGTTAATCAAGCCAGTTAACTGAGAATCAGAATTACCGGAATTCCACCCACACAAAAAAGCCTCAACGCTTTCTAAAAGACGATAACTGTCTATTTTCCAATCTTCTTCGTTGAGGATCTTTGCAAGTGGTATCTGAACATCTAAAGGGGCACGTTGCAGGTATAAAGAACGAAGTTTGAGTTGGCTCCCAGAACCTTTACCAGAAATTGTTCTATTTCTACGAGGCAAAGAAGAAAATATGCGGTCAACAAGTGAGTCCCCATGGCAGCAAGGAGTGAGAAGATCAAGTGTACGATCAATGAGCAGCAGTCCCGCTGATCGTTTACGGCGGCCTACGTCATAAAGACTTGACATTCCTGTCAAAATTTTTCCCACAGTTTTTGATATATCGCCAAAGGAGAAAATTTCCACTTTCAAGTCCATCTATATCATAACCAAGACAATTAATGGTCAAGGTAAAAAATTAAAGGAGAAACAAGAAACAAAACAAAAGGTATTGCAGCTAGAGGTAAATCAGATATCCTCTCAATAAAAAGCAAAGCCTTTTTCACCCTAAAATGGGATTGGGTACAGGAACCAAACAATAAAATTGTGTGCTATTAAATACCCAAGATTTTGAAAAAGATTCAGAGCAAGATCTATTTAAATGAGTAACACTCTTACGAGAAAATTTTTATTCCAGTAATCTTTTTCAGAATAAGTATGAGCCCCCCTAGTAAAATAGAACAATATGGCATGGAGCAGCTCTATCACAGACCTATTAATATTATAATGTTCAAGATAGTCCCCAGCATTTAAGTATATCAAGTACACAACACAAGAATCCTAAAAAATTTAAAAAAAAAAAAAAACAAAAAAAAAACAAATCTTTAAATAAAGTCAACAGAAATATGCACACATTTCAGTTAAAATATGTATATAACTTGTTACCTTGGCAGCCAAATGGTAGAGAAAGTGTGCCGTAAGAGTAGCCCCTGGAGGCACATCATCAGCATCAGAGAGAATACCAGTACTTAATGGAGGCAAACCAGGACTAATGGAATCTTCAAGCCCAGATGATAAGTGTGCTTCAGCTACCAACCCTTCTGAAGGTAGAAGAAATACTCGTGGGGAAATAGGACATAAAATCATGGGAAAATGATAAACAGAAACAACCAATTTCACCACTGATTCTTCAACGTAGTCTAATGAATTGTTCTCATAAAAATCTCTTCCACTTGGACTAGCTTCAAGATTAAGAACATCCTCTCCAATGGAAGGAAACTCTGAACGTCCTCCATCTTCAATGTTAAGCTTTCCCTGTCCCGGTTTTGTCAGTGATTTCTTAACTAGTTCTTCATAATCTTGAACCAGTAAGGATTCATATTCAGGATATGCATCTGGTCCCAGAGGTGAATCAGGAAATGCTGAGTGTGCTGTCTGCACTTTTTATTAGTATTGGAAAATTCAAAAATAAAAGGAAACAATGAAGGAAGGAAATAGGTATTGGAACGAAATAACAATAAACTAGCTACCAAAATATCATTAATGGATAAAGTAATTTCATCCTTATGTTGATCATTGGTGATAAATAATGAGTTCATCCCTTTACTCCAGCCTATATAACCAGCCATCCATATTGACAAAATTCTAGGAGAACTGATGACACTATTGCTAATTAAATAAATTACCTCATCTGCTTTTGACTTTTTGATTTATTCCCAAAACATTTTATATGTCTAAATTAACTAGAGACGGCCCAACTATTTCCGAAAGATGATAATTTCTGTTTCTGTTTCTACTATAACAACATTACTTTTTTAACATACTGGAAACCAACATTAATTAAGGGTTTGTTTGTTGCACAAATTTCTCCATAAGGACTTCTAGGAGAAAAAAATTAAATAAACTTTCTCAGAAGTTAAAATCAACCCATGCATAAACTAATTTGTAGAGGTTAACTCATGATTTTCATAAATTTTCATTTTTTAACTTATGCATAAGCTAATTTTAACCTACGGAGAAATTCACTTAACTCCTTCTTACTTTTCTCTCCTAGAAATTCTAGTGGAGAAGTTTGTCCAAACAAGCCCTAAGACCACCACTAATACTATCAGTCTTTCATTGGGATAGCAACTTGCCAACTACTCATGTAATACTAGGGTTTGCATGCTAATGAAAAATAAAAGGATTAAGGTGCAACCATAACTCATTCTTCAAAAACTGGTAGCTTATTTTACTATTGCAAAAGACAGGAAAAAGAGGAGTAATTACAGTACAGACCAAGGGAATAATGTTATTGTTTAAAACTGTCACCAAAATGCCATCCTAATACAAAAAAAGATAATAAGAATAATAATAATGATGATGATAATAATAAATGTTAAGTAGTGGATTTTAAGTCTAACTCAACCCTACAAAACCGGTTTGTAAGGTGAGGTTTACACCCATGTATATACTCTAAATTGGTCTTATCTCTACTCGATGTGGGACTTCCAATACATCCTTCATGTTAAGGAATATATATCTCATGTGTAGGATTAGACATTAATGGGTGGTCCGATAGTGACCCAATAGCAAGTGGAATGATATACCCAACAACCACAAATCTTGCTAGAATAGACTCTTACCCATGGTTTTCATACCATGTTAAGAAGTGGACTTTAAACCTAACCCAACCCCACAAAATTGGCTTATAAGTTGAGGTTTACACACACATATATTTTAAATTGGCCTTATCTCTAGTAGATGTGATGTGAGACTTAGACCAATAAAGATGATCAAGCTCCATTTCTAAATCGCTTATAAAACTAACCTCTTTTTGAGAAAACGCCATGTTTCCATCAGGGTCAAATTACAATAGAAATGTGTAATAAGGCTTTTAAGTAGATAGCAACTAAATCATTATTTTCAGGCATCTAAATGAATAAATATTGAATCATCATCCAAATGCATCAGTAAAAAGCCATATTTTTTAATGGATAGGTAAGCCAACAACAGTGCCATCATTTCAGCTAAGGTGGAAACCGGTAGTGTTTTACCAACCTGCCACCACAACAAGGCGGTAATGAAGCAGGTTGTCTGTGGCCACCCATGGCACCACGTTTTGCATGGCAGCTAGCAGTGTCGGAAAAAGTGGGGTGGAGAAAGAAGAAGACAACAGCTTGAACAAAAGAGACCAAGAGAAGAGAAAGGAGCAGCTGCAGCTTGGAGAAAAAAGAGAAGCAAAGTGGGAGAAGAGATAGGGCAGCAATGGCGCACACAAGACAATAAAACCCTAATTGCGTCCTTATGTGTTTTCTGGGTGTTTAAAACATAAGATTAAAAATTGGGCCAGGCCATTAAAACATTATTTAACCTAACCTAACACACATAACCCCTCCTCTCTTATTCTTTTGCCTTTGCCCTAAGTTACTACCACCAACTGCAAGCACAATAAAACATTATTAAATAACATAATACACACAACCCCTCCTCTCTTATTGAATGACTTCATTATTGTTTCCTTGGCTTTCTCCATTGCTTCATATATATAGCCCGTAGTTGCTTTTCTTTCCCCATCCACTAGACGAAGCATATGAACAAGAGGAGCCATGACTTTGAGAGTAAATATGACATGATTCCAAAATGAAGGCATAAGAACAATTTCCCTCCCCTTAGCTTCCTTAGATAGCTTGTATTGCCCCATTCATCAGAAGTGAACATCTTTCTCAAATTTCCCTTCTCTTGATGCAACCTTTGTAATGCTAAATAAGTGGTAGCAAATCGTGTAACAGCATGTCTTACTAATTCCCTCTTATTTGTAAATTGTCTTAAAAAACTCAAGGTACTAGAATGACTATAGATAAAGCCAACAAGATTAACTCCTCTTTGAATTATCTTCTTTATCAAAGGAAGCTTTCTAATGTCTTCAAGCATCAAATCTATACAATGGGCAGCACAAGGAGTCCAATAGAGATGGGGCCTTTTCTCTTCCAACAACTTACCAGGCAACACATAATTGCTCCCATTATCTGTTGTAACTTGAACAATATTTTCTTCTCAAATTTCCTCCACAAAGGAATCGAGCATCTCAAATAGTTTTTCTCCTGTCTACATAAATTTAGAACCATCAATAGACTTGACATTGTCCCTACAGGGGAGCTCACCAAAAAGTTAATCAAGCATAGTTACTTTCAGTCAATCCATGCATCTAACATAATAGAACAACCATGTTTTCTCCACTGCAATTTATGATCCTGCAACTTCTCAGTGTAGTCAACTTCCTTGCTGAGAAGTGGAACTCTGATTTCATGATAAGTAGGATAGGGTAAATTACGTCCATAAGCACCTATGGCATCAATCATATCTAGAAAATTTTTCAACCTCACAAGATTGAATGACAAGCCTGCTTGGTACCAAAACAAAGCAATATATTGATGAACCGAGGACTTTAAATTTTTGTCCCACGGCTCTTTGATGTTAGCTTGCCTCAATTTTTCCTTTTTTCTCTTCTCTACTGCAACAGCTCGATTTCTACAAAACATATCCATTGGTCCTTTTCTTCCACCACTATTTCTCCCTTTATCATTACTAGTAGTGGAAACTTCAACTTCATCTTCACTCTCATGGTTATCATTGGCTACACTATATCCAGGATTGACGAAGGAGCTGTCTATTTCTTTTCTATATAATTTCCAAAATTCTTCTCTCACATTTTTCGGACTCTTGGTGCAAGCAGAAACGTTGCCCTACTTTACCTTTAGATGTTCTTTTGCTCTAGCAGCTCCTCGTTTCATAACTTTCCCACAATAATTACAAAAAGTTTTATTTATATTTGACTCATCCATCGGGTGACAATGCTTCCAACCCAAGTCACTTCCGTGAGATGTTCTTGAACGGTCTTGGTCATTGGTCATTATTGTTGCTAGAAAACAGGTATACCTTTTGAAAAGTAAGTATAGTGAAAGTAGAGAAGTAGAAAATAAACAAAAATAAAAAACTGAAAAAAAAAGGACAGACTTAGCATCGGTGGCAGCAACAATCGGTTATGGCAGCAGTGGCTATTGGTGGCAGTAACTAAGGGCAAAAATTGTTACGAAACATCAGGTTCGTTGCCAGGCTCTGATACCATTGTTACGAAAAGGTTAACCCGTTCATACAAGGTCCAGAATTTCCTATAACAAAAACCCACTTCACCACCGCCTTGTTGTGCTGCCATGGCAGAAATTTAATAACACTGGATAATGGATGGACATGACTTCATCACCCCTTGCATGCAACTGGTCACTTTTTGAACCCAGAGTTATATTATTCCAACCCATAAATGGAATATGATTTGGAAGTTACAAATGGACTGTATGCTTGCATCAGAAGGTTGGTGCCAAGTAAAGATGTGCAACCAAAAAATTTAACTGAGTTGCCTCTTTATAAGAGTGCAAGTGGACTCTTTGGTGATGATTTTTCCATAGAATCAAGGAAGACCACAGCGCTAGGAGAGTAAATTGAGCTAAGATATAATGGTTACATTCTACGATACTTTCTTGGCTTTTGTACCTCAATGGTGGAAGAATTATGGACATGCAACTCCAACTTATAAAAGCTAGCAATCAAGATTTTATGTTTGACATGTAGTTCGTCGGGATGTGAGCTCAATTGGAGTGTTTTTGAGTAAGTAATAAGACATGACTCATTTCATTATTATCTTATTTGTAGAGTATAGAAAGAGATTAGTTCACATTTTACTTATTCATAATGCAGATTCATTCAAAGAAAACGAATAGGCTGGACCAGAAAAGGCTGCATGGTTTGGTTTACATAAAGTATAATCAACAATTTGCTCAAAGATATAATATTACGGATGCAATAGACCCTATTGTATTGAATGACATTGATGAATGTAATGAGTTGTGGGAGAAGCTGATAATAATGATAATGAAGAGGGAGAAATGAGTTGGTTTCTGATGATGATCCCACTCTTAATTGGGCAACTGTTTATGAAGCTTCAGGTATTGGAGAACCAATAGTTTATACAAGGAGACAAGCAACCAATAAAAGAAAGCAACCATCAAGTGGTGGTATTTTTATTGGATCTTCTGATGCTTCTAAGAAAGGTCCAGGTGCAACTCCAACTCTAACACCAACAGGGAAGGGTAAAGAGAAAACTCAAATTGGAGTTCAGAATGAATTGCATGATAGCTCTCATTTTGAGTTTGAAGGACTACTTAACTTTGACAAGAGTCTCTCAGAAGGGGAAGAGGAAGAGGGATATGCCCCATTGGATGATAATATTGCAGACAATTATGTTGGAGAACCAATAGTTTATGAAGCTTCAGGTATTGGAGAACCAATAGTTTATACAAGGAGAAAAGCAACAAATAAAAGAAAGCAACCACCAAGTGGTGGTTTGTTATTGGATCTCCCCATGCTTCTAAGAAAGGTCCAGGTGCAACTCCAACTCCAACACCAACAGGGAAGGGTAAAGGGAAGGCTCAAATTGGGGTTCAGAATGAATTGCATGATACTCTGATTTTGGGTTTGAAAGATTACTTAACTTTGACAAGAGTCTCTTAGAAAGGGAAAAGAAGGAGGGATATTCCCCACTGGATGATAATATTGAAGACAATTATGTTGGGATTGAAGAAGAATCTGATGATTAGAAACTTAATACATTTATATTAAGATTTGTTGCTATTTTATATTTTGAACTTCAAATTTGTGATGTTTTGCTATGATGTTATTATTATTTGAATTTTTTGACAATATCATTACTTTTGCATTAGAATTATATGTGGTAGTTAGGACGTGGAGGGTGTATGAAAGGAGAAAGAGACTAGAAAAGTGAGGAAGAGTACTTAACTGCTGAACAGTTAAGGGGGGCGGGAAAAGGTCTATATAAGGGACCTCTTTTGTAGTTTCAGTTAGTTAGTTACTACTTTCATTGTGTTGACCGGTGTTGAACCTGGTGAAGGAGGTTAAGCTCCTGGATTCTTGATTGGATTCTTTGTTCTTTTACTATGAATACCATACTTTCTTTACTCAATTCTGGTGTTGTGGCTTTTGGAGTGTGCTGGGAAGTGAGTGAGTTAGGTTTCTAAACACATTCCTAACAAAGTGGTCCGACCTGCTGGATTACTGTATGGGTGAGAACGAAAACGATGGAGTGAAGAATGAACATAGTCTAGGGACGATTGGAGCACATTGAGATGGCCGTAGATAGGTTGAAGGCAGAATCAGCGGCGAATCGTCAAGACTCTATCGTGATGCGCAAAGACATCCAAGAACTGATGCGGATGATGGGTGCACGCACCAAAAAAACCGAGGAGAACTCTGATGGAAGCCAAGGTTCAGTCAATGGAAATCGGAGGGACCGCCGCGACGACGGGGAGGGAGAGAGAGAGACGGGGAGCGATCGGAGAACCAGCCGAATTGGAGGCGAAGGATGGAATTACCACTTTCGAAGGACCGGACCCTCTGAACTGGATTAACCGGGCAGAGAAGTTCATTGAAATACCGAAGGTGGTGGAGGCGGAGAAGGTCAAACTGGCGTGTATTAGCATGGAGGGAAGCGCCGATTATTGGTTTAAGTTCTGGAAAGATAAAGCGAGCGACTGAACGTGGGAGGGGCTTAAGGAGGCCTTGTTGATCAGGTTTGAGAGTCGCCATCGTGGTGGCATTTTTGAGAGGATGGCGGCAATAAGGAAAACGGCCACCGTGGAAGAGTATGTTCGGGATTTCGAAGCACTGGCCGGGCAGACGAAGGCGTTTTCGGACGACCAATTGTTGGGATATTTTCTGGCGGGCCTAAGAGAGGAATTGCAATGCCAAATAAGGCCACACGACCCACGAAATTTGATGGCGGCAATGAAAATTGCGCGGGATGTCGAAGAGGCACTATGCGGATTAGGTCTGAGTGGTTGGACAGCACCCAAGAATTCCCAATCGTGGGGTCGAATGACAGGAGGAGGAGCAGTGGTGGCGAGAATCGAACCGCCTAGGGGTAATCCGGGAAGAACGGCCCCAATCGAGAGTGTCGGGTCAGTGAGACGAGACAGTGCGATGGGGAGTAGTACGGCGAGAGGAGGAACTCATGTGGGAAATGATAATAGAAGACGAAGTTCGCGAAACCTTCCCTACCTAGAGTTTTTGAAATGAAGGGAAGAAGGGAGGTGTTTTAGATGTGGGGGGCCCTTCAGCCCTAGGCACCAATGCCCTGAGAGAAGTTTACGGGTGGTGTTGTTGGCGGAAGATGAAGAGGGAGATGTAGAAGAGGAACAGGTCGAAGCGGAGCCGTCCCGCATGGAGTTATCGGCGTTCTCAGCCAGCGGACTGTCGCAACCAAAAACGCTGAAGTTGCAGGGAAGAGTGGGAGAAAAGGAGATATTGATATTAGTGGACAGTGGCGCAAGCCACAACTTCATCAGCAGAGGATTGGTGGAGGAACTGAAGTTAGTGCAGGAAGACAGCCCTCCGTATAAAGTAAGTTTGGGGGATGGCCACAAGAAGAGAACCCGAGGTTGCTGTCCAAGGGTGGTAGTCAACATGGGGAAGTCGAGATAACTGAGAAATTCTATTTGTTTGAGTTGGGTGGCGTAGACATGATCCTTGGAGTAGAGTGGTTGGCCAAGCTGGGGGAGATCACATTAAAATGAGGTGAGTCGACCATGTCGTTCAAGCAAGCAGGGGAGAAGGTTATCATCAAGGGGGACCCGACACTGGAGAGAAGGGTGGTTGAACCCGAAACTCTATTGAAAATGAACGAAGTGGAAACCTAGGCCCTGGTTTGGAGTTTGGAGAGCAGGGAACAGGAACGAGAGGATAGTGGAGAAAGGAAGCTGATAGAGGAGCAGAAGGAGGAAATGGGGAGAGTTTTGGAACAGTATGGGGAGATTTTTAGGGAGCCCCAGGGGCTACCTCCTGACAGGGAAGAAAGCCATCAAATCACATTAAAAGATGGGGCAGATCCTGTAAACGTTCGGCCATACCACTATCCACATGTCATGAAGAAATTTAAGGTGATGATGAGACCTTACTGGAGGGATTTCCAGGAAGTAATAAGGGAAGTAGAAGGGGGTGAAGATTTAAGGAAAATCGTGGAAGACATTACCAAGGATCCTGAAAAGCATTCCGACTTTACAATGGAGAATGGGCGACTCATTTTAAAGGAAGATTAGTCTTCTCGGCTAAGTCAGAATGGATTCCGAAATTGTTGGCAGAGTTTCATACAACTCCAATAGGGGGCCATTCAGGTTTGTATCGCACCTACCAGAGGGTAGCACAGTCCCTATACTGGGTTGGAATGAAGAAGGCATAGCTCGATGCTTAGTGTGCCAGCAGCATAAGTACTTAGCAGCTTCTACGCAAAGTCTGCTGCAACCACTGCCTATTCCCCAGGCTATTTGGGAAGATATCAGCATGGACTTCATTGTGAGACTTCCAAAATCCAGAGGGTTTGACTCCATACTAGTGGTAGTGGATCGTCTAAGCAATTATGGACATTTCATTCCTCTCAAACATCCATATATCGCGAGAATAGTAGCAGAGGCATTTGTGAGAGAAGTAGTAAAATTACATGGGGTGCCCAAGTCCATAGATTGTGACAGAGATCCCATGTTTCTCACCTCGTTTTGGAGGGAATTGTTCAAGTTGCAAGGGACCCATCTTCGGATGAGCACGGCATACCATCCGAAGACAGATGGTCAAACGGAAGTGTTGAATCGCGTTTTAGAAGGGTATTTGAGGTGCTTCTGTTCTGAACAACCGAAGAGCTAGAACGTAATCCTTCCTTGGGCGGAGTACTGGTACAACACCAGTTACCAGGGTGCAGCCAAATGCACACCATTTGAAGTGGTATATGGAAGGACACCACCAGCTTTAGCCAGGTTTATTCCGGGGAAGACACTAGTAGAAGCGATGACCCAAGAGCTACAAACACAAGACGAGGCGCTGCAACAACTCAGGTTCCATTTGACGAGAGCTCAAGACATGATGGTGAAGCAGGCCAATCGTAAGAGGAGGCCGGTGACTATAAAGGTGGATGATTGGGTGTATTTGAAGATTAGGCCACATAGACAATCCACCATGCCCGTGAGATTACACCCGAAATTGGCAGCAAGGTATTATGGGCTGGTGATTCAGAAGGTGGAGAGGTAGCATTCAGATTGCTACTACCAGAGAATGCCAGGATCCACCCTGTTTTTCATGTGTCCCAACTGAAACTGGCCATTGGAGCGAGAAAGGTGGAAAAGGAGTTACCAGCAAACTTGCAAATGGACGGGCCATCTTGTTGGCCGGCCAAGGTGTTAGATAGACGAATTCAACAGCATGGGGAAGACAGGCAGGAGCAGGTATTGATTGAATGGCAAGAAGGAGGGGCGAATAGTGCAACTTGGGAGGATCGGATGACGATGCAAGAGCAGTTTCCTGAGTTCAACCTTGGGGACAAGGTTGATTTTCAAGGGGGGAGTAATGTTAGGACGTGGAGGGTGTATGAAAGGAGAAAGAGAGTAAAAAAGTGAGGAAGAGTACTTAACTGCTGAACAGCTAAGGGGGGCGGGAAAGGTCTATATAAGGGACCTCTTTTGTAGTTTCAGTTAGTTAGTTACTACTTTCATTGTGTTGACCGGTGTTGAACCTGGTGAAGGAGGTTAAGCTCTTGGATTCTTGATTGTATTCTTTGTTCTTTTACTGTGAATACCATACTTTCTTGGCTCAATTCTAGTGTTGTGGCTTTTGGAGTGTGCTGGGAAGTGAGTGAGTTAGGTTTCTAAACACAGATTCCTAACAGTGGTGGTATTATGTTTCTTTTGACTGCTATGTTTCCACCATAACCCATTATGGTTTCTGTTTAACTTTATAAAGGATTTTTGGGTCGCCAATATTTTCTTTTATCCGATATTGATAACACTGGTCAACAACATTAAATGTATAAAACATGGAAAGATAATATATGTATAAATAAAAGGAGAGAAATAGAAAAAAGGAAAAAGAGATGTAATTGCAGATAAGCACCTCTGAGATAGATGTAAATATAATACAATGACGAACAACTTGATGTGTGCTCAGGCAACGTAAAATATACCGGTGAGCATCACTTAGTAGACTTGATGTGATAACCACTAGTTTCCTCGCAGGATCAGAATTTGAGTTCCAATCAACCACCTAAACAAGTAAACATCAATAAAAGTAGATCATGATACACGTGGCCAGACTAAAAGTAGTCATAGAATATTATAGTACAAACAATTCAGGAGCATGCAAAAATCTGAAACAGCAGATGACAAAATATCTACACATGGTTCCTTACAGCATCAACTATAAATTTACTAAGAAAAAGGATGGAATCATGGAATGGATAAAGAACAAACTCTATAAGGGAATTCTATATCCTACAAATGCTCTTACTCTCTTTTACAGAAAATATTTATACTTCCAAGATATTAAATACATTTGCTTTTCATCCAATACTTGCCATAAAAGGTAGGAGGAGGATTAAGAATTATTCAATTCTATAACATCATTATCCATGAACATTAAAAAACACAATTTTTTATGTTCAAACACAATTTGTCTGAATTTCAAGAAGAAAAGATAGCCAGAGGTGGACCTAGAACTTTGTCTCAAGTGCGGTCAAAAACAAAAAAACACTACTAAAAGAATATTTAAATTTTCACGTGCATAACATATGCAAGGATTTAACATATAAATAATATTTTTATTATGAATAAAACATATATTTACTATTGAGTATAAAAACAGTATAATACAAGAAACAGATTAGATAAATGGTGTGTTGGGGTGATCACAAAATAATCTTTATAATCATTTAAATAAAAATAAATAAATGAAGGTGACCATGACCCCACCAGGTCACCCCCTCCATTTGCCTCTGAATCATAGCTCAAAGCCTTAAACATGCAAAAGAGCAATTCAATTTCATTGTATATCATTATCCTCAAAGCAACCGTGAAATAAGCACCCAAGTGGCCACAAATACAATTTCACCCATAATAGTTTTATGGTATGGGTACAGAGGCACCACTGAACATACAGGCATTCGACTCAACACAAATACACCATAGCAAATGAGCTGACAAAGCCATGCTTCTGCATAGTAGATATCAAGACAAAACTCAATACACCATTTCAGTTGGTCTTGCCTTTGCTACTTTGCTTGGCTACGCAAGACCAAATGAAAAACTTCAAAAAGTTTCTCCACCCTTTGTGACACTTCCATAAGTATCAAGAATGGGAAAGGAAATAAAAGGGAATACTGGATAGGCATGCCTGAGTGAGAATCCAACCACGAAAAGCAGTATAAAATCAATTCCTATTATTCAAGCACATGAGGCATTCAGATCATTCCATCTCAAAAGGACTTGACCCATGAAAAGAAGGAATACAACATTTACAAATGACAATGGGTATTAACATGTTCCCTACAACAAGGAGAAAAGGCAAGAATGGTGTTAAAATTGAAAAATAGATAGCCTTGGACGATTGTATTGACAACTCAGTAAGTAACCTTTATCTTAATATTTAAATCAAGGAATTCAGAATTAGTAATAGAAAAATATTTTCAGTTCATAACATCATGCATATTGGTAAATATTACTAGTGAATTATAGATATTCATCACTTAACTACACTCAAACTTGTTTAAAGCTGATACATACCCTACCTACATTCACTGATATAACATAGGAATTAATGGGCTCCAAACTTTGGCCAGAGGGAAGAATTCATTAAGTGAAAATCAAAACACACATCACCAAAAATTGTTGATTCCATTTCATAGCCTCTGATGTAATATTTTTCAAAACAGAAAAATAGTAATATCTTTAAATTTTATGGTAATTAAATCAATCATTGAGATGATAGTCAAATCTTAGTAGTTTACCGAAAGAATAGAAAGACAACTAGGGCAACAATCTAACATGAAACCAGCACTTACAACATCAAGTACACACATGTTTTCCAAACTGCAAATAGCCCGTGCTCCAAGTTCAAGAAGTATGGGATAGGCCCCCAAAAATTGGAAACTTTCTGTAGATCCAGCATCTAAATAAACAGTAGCATCTTGAATATGCTCTGCTATCTGAAAAAATGGGCACAACTAATATTAATGAAAAAAATAAAAGGAAAAGGATCACATGGTTACAGTTGTAACATGTACAATTGGGTAATATTTTCAGAAGAAAATTCAAATTCACAAGTGCAGTATAAGATGCTTTGCGGCAACTATATTGGGCTCAAATCTACAAGTGAATAACTTTACTTAATGTTAAAGAGAAGAAAACAATGAGCTACTCCATAATAAGCACAAAATTAAAAAAATAAATATAGATTTTAGATGAAACACAACAGTAAAGCATTTTAAAAGCTATCTTCCCTGGAGCTATATAAACATACCCAAGATCATTTCTTCCAATCTCAATATTAGAATTAGTTCTGTGACAACTTATTGCCTTTTGGGATAAATGTTCTTGCTAATGGAGGTAGGGTATAGGGTTTTAAAAAATAGAGAATTACTCTTATAATCCCTAATATTTTTTTTAAAAGTGCACACAGCACTCCTAATTTTAACATTTACAACAACCATGATGTAATGCTTTTCAAACAAACAAGAAAAGTCAGTGTAATGTATAAGGGATATAACTGTAATGTTTATCAAACAATTAAGAGCCTTCGAGTAGAGAGAAGAAAGGAGGGGTATTATGTATAATCTGAAAAAATCTTAAACCACAATAGTGTCTACAATTTCGAACAATATCGAATATAACAACAAAAGCACATAGGCAGTTTAAAACCTTGCTCCCAAATCCATACCATAACTCTTAAAGGTCAAAATAACTTCTTAAATCGCATTAAACTAACCCTGGTTCCTAGCTCTTTTTCTAAAAATGGCTGCTCAAGTTTAATCTAGTATCCAAGGGCACTAATAAAGTAAAGAAAACTTCCCCAGAAGAACGCTACATGCATCAAAACATGCATTTCAATATTCCTTTATTCTACATACAAGTTACATCCAATTGGTTCTAAATTTTGCGAAATTAAGAAAAATTAAAATCATGATCATTGCAGAGCCCTACTGAATCATTCCGCAAAATCATAAACAGGCATAAAGCTGAAGGTATTCTACTTCGGAAGGCTTGTGCTACCTGTCTAATAGAATCGAGGCAAGATTTGATAACATCAACTGTGGCCATTTCTTATTCTCTCCTCCAGCGGAACGTTATTTTCTTCGAAATCGCAAAATCCCAAACCACCCAGCGTTCAATGGAGTTAAACCTTCATTCGCCTCGAACAAATCACGCTTGGGTTGTTTGAGAAAACGCGGTTTTGTAATCAGAATTTGGGATTAGAGGCAGATCTTACTGCTCCTTCACTCTTTAGTGATTTCTTCCCTCTCCTTTCCCTCTGTTCACCAACTCTGTTTTTTTCTTTTTTTTTTTTAATAATTGTGTAGTAAAAAGTATTTAAAAGGTTGCATTTTACAACACATAAAATTAATTTTAATCCCGAAAATAAAATAAAAGTCTGATATTAATATTTTTTTAATATTTTTAAAAGAATACCCTCTCAAATATAGTTAAAGTTTATATAATCTATAAAAACTATATTTATTATATATATAAAATAATAAGACTTTCCTTATTTTATTTTATTTTTATTTTCACCCTTCAAGTTATCATTTTATTTAAATTTAACTCACTCTTAAAATTAACTATTTATTTTTTAAATTAACTGTTTTTTATTTGATTTTTTAAAATTAGATAAGTAAAAATCACCTATTAAATAAATAAAAATCACCTACAAAATAGATCAAAACTATCTAGTAAAAATTATTTATATTTATTTTTATAATTTTGATTTCATTTTTTTTATCACAAAAAAAAATACACATGCTTTTTACTAGTATATATTAAGTTAGTATTATCCAAATTTTTATTTATACTTTTTCAAAATTTTATTTATATTAATACATACGTACATACATAATATATATATATATATATATATATATATATATATATTGAATACATATTAAAATTATATAAATATTTTGATTTTTTTAATGATTGATTGATATATTTAATTAAATAAACTAAAATAATTATTATATTTATACTGAAATACATACATTATGTATTCATTTTTCTTTTATTATAGAAAAAGTTTTATTAAATTATAAAATAATGTTAAATTATTGAAATAAAAAGTACTAGAAAATTATAAAATAATTTTTATTGTATAAATGACTTTTTATTATGATCAATTATTTAAATTTTTAAAAAATAGCTATTAAAAACATAAGATTGACAAAAACAATTGTGTATATAAAAAAGTGAATTATCTTTATTAACAGTAATAGTATAGATGTTTACATGTTTAGCTGTCGAAACATATAGATGTAATGTGTGTCTTCTTCTTTTATTGTAACTAATTAATGTATTTTAGAAAAAAAAAGTTAATATTAAATAAATAATCACTTAAAAGTAAAAGAATAAAATAATTATTTTGATTTAAAAAATAGTTATATTTAAATAAATAATTATATAAAGAGTAAAATAATAAGATAATTATTTTAGTGTAATCAAACAGATTTTTAAATGGATAAAATTGAAAAAGAAAATGTGTATGATGATATCATTTTAAAAATAAATTATATTTATTAATAGAATTCCTGAAATTTAGAGTATTAAACAAATTTTGTCATATGCAAGTGTCACACATGAAAAAATAAATTGCATTCCCCGTGGATAAAATTTGGAAGGGTAGTTATTATTCGTACATATTTATTATTCGTGAATAACGGAGAGCGAATATTTTAATATTCACTTCTAAACAGGTTGGGTGCAGGCACTATACTATCTGACTCACGAATATTTGTTATTCGCAAAAAATAATAATAATAATTTAATTTTGTATTTTTTAAAATTATTTTTTTTACTATTCTAAAAGAAAAAAAGGAAAGCTTTTCAATTAAAAATTACCTAACACTAATTAAAATTTTCAATTTCCCAATTGTTGGTTTCTCTCAAAAACTTTATTCAGAGTGTTTTTTTTTCCACTCTATTCTTTTTTACATTTCTCGCGAGCAAACCTAGAAGCTTCAAGCTTCTTCTCGATATTTGTTTTCACATGGACAACTCACCTCGGGGAAAATCATTTGTGACTCGCGTAAAGGAGTTGGTCTCGTGGTGGCAAAGACGGCGGTGTAGTAATGGTGCGACTTCGGCGACGTTATCGTCTTCCCTTGTGCCTCGTGAGGGCATATGGCCCTTCTTGTTATTCACCTTTCCTTCGTGCTGGTTTGCTGCGCAAGGAGGGAGGTTTCCTTTCCCTTCACTTTTTCTGGTTCATCTTGCAGAGGGAGGGGCCTCCTACGTTTTGTGGCAACTTCGCAACACAAGGGTTCGATTCTCACGTTTGTCTCACGATTTTGGGATTGAGTTTTCTTTGTTTTTCCTTTACAGGTGGCAAAATATTGGAGGTTCTTATTCGATGCGAGTTTTGAAATTGGGAATTTAGGGTTGTTGTTTCTCGCGATTTAGAGATAGGGTTCCTGCAATTGGGGTTTTCCCTGACCTTGTAGCAAGTTTGGAGTTTATGATCTTCTTTTCTGATTTAGGAATTTTTGGGATTCTTAGTCTTGTAGTGGGATGAGTGCATATTTATGCCCACATTTATGCTTTAAAATTCAAAGTTTTGATGAGATTCTTGTGTTTAAATGGTTGATCTAAAGTGAATTTGTGACAATAGGATTTATCAGGTTTGAGGATTAAAGATGCTTAAAATGTGATTTTTAGTTGAATAAATTATGTTGGATATTTTAATGTTTATTTGTGCAGCTGAAGTTATAATTTTATTCATTAAAAGTGCAATTAGAGTAAATTTCAAGAGCTTTTCTACAATTTTGGAAAATTAAGGACATAAATGGAATTCTAGAGACAACTCAGTTGATATTTAAATATAATTAATTTAATTTGAAAATATCAACAGGAAATATCTATCAAATATTCTTAAAAACTTATTAAATTTGTTGAATATTTGAAATATATAAAATATACGATAAAAGATCTTATCAACAGAATATCTAAAGTCTAAGCCCAATCAAGCCTATATAAAGAGACCTAAAGGAGACAGAAATCATAATTCATTCATTCACTCAGACTCCTCCACTAGAAGCAATCGTCCACTACTTCTCTCACTTTTATTTTACCATGTAATCCACTTCATTCATGGAGGGCTAAGCTTCTAGGGTTATTCCACTGTAATTTCATTATAGATTCTAAGGTTAAGTTGAATTAATGAATTTGATTCTTTTGATTATTGATTTGAATTATTCTTCTTCTATGTCTTTCATCTCTCAATCATATTAAAAGCAATGATTTTTGCATCATAAGGTGTTTGAATCTACATACATATTAATCATATGAGTGCAAAGGTTTCTTTCATTTGATTGAAATTTACTTTGATTGAATTTAGGAACTTTCATATGATTAAACATGTTCTTGCTACTAATTGAGAATGTACTTTGATTGGTCTTAAGAATTTCAACTATAATTAATTAAGAATTTACTTTGATTAGTTAGCTTTTAATTTGCTTAGGAGATTCAAGAATAGACATGATTAAACACAATAAGATTTGATTGAGAATGTACTTTGTTTGAATTCATTGTGAATAATCTAGAAAGGTCTTGCATTTGATTGAGAAACTACTTTGGTTAATTGTATGATCGCCCTCAAAATTAATTAAGAATATACTTTAATTAATCTGAAACTCGAACAATAATCAATTGAACAATGATTTGTGGACAACCGATGACGAATCTATCTTGAAAAAGTAGTGGAATTAGCCTATTTCATTATAATTGTTTCAAAGTTTATCATTTGTTCTTCAATTAAACTCATGACATTCTTCAACATCAAATTCATTAGGATAGATTTCCATTCTTATTTTTAAGCATTGCATAGCATTTACTAACCTTTTCAGAGTCTACATAAGAGTCAAGTATTAAAAACCAATTTCGTATTCGTTGGGAAACAACTCATGGTTACTTTAACCCTATCTACTTTCTTGACTACTAACTTGGCAATACTGAAGTTGTCTTGTAATGTAGTATTAATTTGATAGTTTCAACGATAGCGTATCATAGTGTTTTGGGGTTTTCTCTATGTTTCTGATCTTGGGGTTTTATGCTTGCAATTTTGTTCTTGCAAATTAGGGATTAGGTTAAATTTAATTAAAAAAATTAAATTTTAATTTATATTTAATATATATTATATTATATTGTGTGTGTGTATATATATATATATATATATTGTAATTTTATTTAAATTATATTTTAAAAATGTATAAAATATATTTTTTTAAATTTTTGCAGGTATCCGTGGGTACCCCAGGTTTTAAAATATCCGTGGGTACACGCACAGGTAACAAGCAGGTTTCGGGTTGGGTTTCCGTTTTGCAAGTCGGGTTGCGGGTAGACACTACCCGACCCAACGTGTTGCCATCCCTAGTCACACATAAATAAATTCATAATGTGTAGTCTCATCTCACATTCAAATTTTATAAAGAGACAGTGTACTCTCATCTCACATTCAGCTTTTATAAAAAGAGAGTTTTTTTTTTATCTAGTGCTAATATGAATGGACATGACTATATGTAACATCCTATTTAGGATGTCATTAAAATTTAACCAAATTGCTTAAATCATAATAAAAACTTAATTATGAACATAAGTATCAAAACTTTTATTTAATCTCCAAATCAAACCCAAAATTCAAATTGTAATTCATCAAATAAATCAAATTCAAATCTTCCCAATACATTATTCTAAAAAGATTGTTCAAAATATAAAATTTTTTCCTCTAAAACTCTAGCATGTGTCATATCGTTGTCCATCTCTATCTACATTTGTTTTGTCATTTGCTTATGTATAAAAAAGGTTTAATACTTATTTTGGTCCTCTTATTTGTTAGTTTTGTTCAAAGCGATCTTCCTATTTTTGAGTTGTTCAAAGTGGTCCCATCTTTTGTAAAAACAGTTCAAATTGGTCATTTTTGCTGATAGTGTTTAAAACGCTAACGGCGTAATGTCCACCTAAGACAATATTGAATGACCTGTCCAATATTGCAATATGTGGTAACATTATCCCAATTGACGTGGCAATTTCCCTGCTTTTGGGTTGTTCGATTTAAGCAATTTGGGTTTCGAACATTGGGATTTTCTGCTTTTTGTGGTTTCATGCAGGTTGAATCGCGAATAGGAGGCACGATAGTGGTTAAGTACAGGAAAAGGGGAAATTACCTGCAAAGTATTACCGAGGGCCTAAAGGTCGTGGGTAAATTAGTTTTACCGAAGGCATTACCGAGGGTGTGAGACCGTCGGTAAGTTGCTCGCTTTTAAAACCAAAACTTCGATTTCTCTCCCCCAATTTTCATTCGTCGAGCCAAATACTTTGCCCACACAGAAAACCCTCGCCCACGCATTCCCCCAAATTGGTTGCTTCGAACCATAGTTGTCTCCTTCACCTAGGTTTTGTTCACGCAAATCGTTGTATTCCCGCCACATAACGATGTCTTCCTCGTCACAGATCGTTGTCTTCGTCGTTTGCGCAGGCAGTGGTAGAGCCATTCCAGAATTAGTAAGTGTGTCGTTTTGTGACTTTGCAAATGGGCGTTGTTGTGATGCCATGTTTGTCCTTTTCATTTTGCAGGACTGCGTAGTGGGTCGAGTGAAGCGCACTCTAGGGCAAAGGTGTGGACACTGTTCCCTTTTTCCTCTATCGTGGTCTTAGGAGCCTATCTTCGTCTAGGGAGTTTGTAGCGTGAAGGTGGAGGTAAGTTCTCTGTCTATGAATTTAAATGATTTTGCCAAAAAAGAGTGGTTATTTGAGAAGGTATGTCTTCTTTTATGTGTAGCAGTTTAGCTTTCCAGTATTTACCAATTCCTTAACATTTAAGATATATGTATATATCCAAGAATTAGTACAAATCAAGCACTGCAAAAGATCTTTATCCTTTTGTTGATCAAGCATTATAGTCAATGTTGTAGTAATAGGAGACAACAACGGGGACAGGGACCACTTTTGATAGATTTATAGAACATTAATAGGTTGTTTTTCCTTACCAATTTGAGTTTGCTTTTGCCTACTTTATGCTTTCGTTTTTGGTTGTTTACTTATTTTGGGCCAGTGCATTTAGTCCTTATGTTGCATTGTGGCCAAGACTTACAAGTTTCAGTCGATATGCAGAAAGCTCCATGTTTGGTTTTCAAAATGGTTTCTTAAAAGAAAAGGGGTGATTATAGCCTATTCTCTTCAGCACTTAAAATAAACTACAGTATAATGAACCTATGAAACATAGATAAGCATAAGGTGTATGGCAATTATATTAGTAGTGATGTAACTGAAAAACTGTTACTTACGACGGTGAAGGATTATTTTGTAAAGCAAAAATTCATTTATTTCTCTTTCTCTTTTCCTTAAAGAATGTTCATCAGATACTACTTTTACTTTTATACCTAGCTCTAAAGTGGTGGGTCAACAAGAGTATCTAAGTAATTGACCATATTCTTAGAGCAAGATTCTATTATTCTTTTTTCTTCTGAGGTTGGTGAAACATGCGAATTATCCTGTTTATTGGAAGCATAAACTTGTATAATATAAATAGAAAAAAAAAGGTATTGATTGGAAGAGATTTTGGAGAAAAATAAAGGAAGATTGGTCAAATTTGGAAGTTAACAAAGGTTTTATATAAACTCCCTATGAATGAAGGGTTTTGGTGAGAAAAGCATAAAGGAATATTCTATTAGGCTGCAATATAAACTCCCTATTGTAGTGCCCACTCCTTCAGTTGTAGGGCCCACACCATATATTCATCCCTCTCCTATCCCCCACACCATCTTCTATACCATCTCCAGATGTACACCAACCATCTGTTGATCCTGTTGATCCTACTGATTTGGGTGATCCTGCTCCTCATGATCGACCATTCATTGAGCCATGTGGAAAAGGGTAATACCATATCTTCTTCTTAGTCTTGTATTTTGCATTAAATTGTTGATTTTAATATGGTTGTACATTCATAACTTTCTTACATTCATATTTCAGGTTTCTTCCTTCTAGAGTTGCTTCACAGGCCATCACTAGGACTATTAAGCAACAATTTCTTCAGCCCTGGGCATCGTGGGGAGTAATCCCTGACAACGATAAAAAACTGTTTTGGAAGAGATTTAAGGTAAAACATTGTGTTACTTAATCATCTTGCATCACCATATTCAAATAGGAATTTTGTTTGCTTTATTTTAACATTATCTATTGTAACAGCAAAAGGTGCAGTGGGTAGCTGAGCATGAAGCTCAAATTCAGAAAAACTTTAACATGAAAGCATCTCATCGATTGTTAAAAATGTTTAGAGATGCAAGGATCACTGGACAACGCCCTCATTGGGTGGGGGAGCACATATGGAATTCATTGTTGGTGCATTGGAATATGTCATAGTACCGCATTAAATGTTCTACCGCCCAAAAAAATAGGGCATCAGAAAAAGGTGGTGTACTGCATACTAGAGGATCCATCACTACACATGAACATGCGATTCGTATGGTAAAAATCTTGATTCTTTTCTTATCAATAACTCTATAATCATGTACTTTGAAATTAATATATGTGTCATTCATATGTTTTAAAATATTATAGGCAGCGGAGCTTGGACAGGCTGTTCATGTCGATGAGGTCTTTACACAGACTCATATTCACAACGGGACTAGGGAATATGTTGATGAGAGGTTTCGCAAGACCATTGTAAGTGGACTTTTTAACAACATTCAATTTTGTACTCTCTTTTTTTTCACACTTTCAAATTCATGTTACTGACGTTTTCTATCTTATTTAACAGGAATATTTTTCTGCGAGATTGACACAAGCGAGACCAGAGGGGGGATCTAGTCCTGATGGTAACTCTAGAGTAGATGCAGACGAAGAAATGATCAGGACCCAATGTTGGGTTGATACCGTTGGGGGAAAGAAGAAAGGACGATTGTATAGGGTAGGACAACTTGCCTCTCATTATAGTGCTGGAAGAGGAGGCATATTCAGACTTCAACCATCTACCTCTAGCACATTTGACCCCAACAATGATGTTAGTAAAGACGCTTATGATTCACTTCTAGCCAGATTGGAAAATCTGGAAAATCTGGTTAGGACATTGGTACCTCAACAAGGACATACCGCCCCATCATCATCCCAGCAGCCATGCCCACCTCAGCAGCCTTCCCAGACCACACATATGCAAGACGAAGATCATGATGATTCTGATGATCCTGATGATTATGAAGGGTTTTGATATTTAGGAACTTTTGAAAACATTTAGTTAGGTTTTCTTTTCTAAAAACTTTGTTTTGACATTACAAACTTTTCAAACTTTAAAGTTATTTTGAAGTTAGATTTTTATTATCAAACTTTGTTTTGTATTTAGGAACTTTTGAAACATAAAATGATTGAAGTTTTCTTAATGAATGTTGAATGATTGCATTTGAATTGCCTCGATGAATTGGCTGGCTGAATTGATGTTTGGGATTGATTATTTATTTGCATTAAATTGATGTTTGGTTGCTGAATTGTTTATTTGCAGGTTTTGGGTATAATGCAAAAGAAAATTGTACTGGAAAAAAAGTGCACATTACCGACGGCCCCAAGCCGTCGGTAAATCTTATTCAAACCCGTCGTGCATTATCGATAGCCTTGAGCCGTCACTAAATCGATAAATTTTTGCCTAATAGTACCAAGGGTCGCTGCCCCTCAGTAATACCGACAGCTTATTAGCCTTCGGTATTACCGACGGTTTTGAGGCCATCGGTAATGTTTCCAACAAGCATATTACCGACGGCTTTCGGGCCGTCGAAAAACCGTCGGTAAACACACTTTACCGAGGGATTTTGACCGTGGGTAAATCCCTTCTTTTTTGTAGTTCCTCTGTGTTTGAATTTGCAGGTCTATTTGTGGTTGCAGGTAACTCGATGATAGTGACGACATAATTTGAAGGTTTGCCGCCGTGCAATTTCATGGTAGAAGAGGGTGGTTGCATAAGAACGGTGATGCTCGAAAGTTGAAGGAGGTTCTTGTGAGCACGATTTGGTTTCTGATGGAGGAGAAAGTCGCGAGATTGATTATGAATTTAGGGGTTCTCATGGTTGATGATGAAGGTTTCTAAAAATTGGGGATTTTGGGTTTGTTGCAGGTTATGGAGGATTTGTGGTTGATGGAAGAATGAAGGAGCTCTCACACCAAATTGAAGACCAATTTCACCATATTCTTCAACCCCAATTTAACCATAATCGTGAATTCCTTCCAATTTAATTGTAATTTCCTTTTAGAAAATAATTTAAACTTTTAACATTGCCATGCCAATAGGGTTGATGTTGCCACATATTGTAAAACTGGACAGGTCATTCAAAATTGGCTAAGGTGGACATTACACCATTAGCATTTTAAATGTCATCAGCAAAAAGGACTAATTTGAACCGTTTTTACAAAAGATGGGACCACTTTGAACAACTCAAAAATAGGAAGACCATTTTGAACAAAACTAACACATAAGAGGACCAAAATAGGTTTTAAACCTACAAACTACTATCATCACAATCACAGACAAAGAAATAAGGATGAGCTAACATTTAAACAACAAACTTTACAATCACAATTCACAACTAAACAAAAAAAAATCACATCATATCTCTCAACTAATTATCTAACCTTACCAATGGGCCAAAGGGTTGCGTGTATATATATAATAATAGCTAAATATGAAATAATAACTACCAACAAATAATATTCACTCAAAAAAAAATATCTACTAAGTTGTTATCAGAAACTAAAAAAGAAAAAATAAAGACAGTTGTGACAAGCTTTAAGTGAAACACACAACAACAATTAAATGAACCATAGTGAAAGGATTTCTTCCATGGTTGATGTGCAAGGATTTCTTCATTTTGTGGAGCTATTTCATGATTTTACGATTTAGGAGAATTAGTTTCACGCTTTGGGTTTCTTTCTTTTGGTTAGTGTTTTTTGTTTGTGGTGGTTTGTGGTTGATACGTTGAGGGCAATAATGCTTCTTGGCTTACAATTTTCTAAGTTTGAGGCGCTGAGGAGTCACGATGGGTTTGGGTGGCGAGATGAAAGAAGATGAGCGAACTCTGGTTTTGATTTGGGCCTGTTTTTAGATTTATTACATGTTAGAGGTGTGAGGAAGATGATGGTGGACAACATGAATTTATGGTGGCTGTTGCACGATTTTAGGTTTCTTTTACTGTGAAGGGTTTTGTTGGAGGTTGTTGTGGTGGTTACACGTTTGGTTTGGGTGGTGCAATTTGTGGTGGCGGAGATGTTAGGTTTCTTTTATAGGTTCATCATAGTTCTATGGTTGATGCACGATAAAGGTGGTTGTTGGTGGCAACCATGGTGATCCATAGTGGTTTCGTGGTGTTGTGGTTGCGCGAGGTTGATGAGATGAGCTTCATCAACACTGTTCTGGCATGGTTGATGGTGGCTGGTGATGGAGGAGATGAGGCTAAGGTTTATGTGATGGTGAGAGGATGATGATGCGGTCACATTTGGTTGCCCAATTGTTTTAGTTGAGGACTCTCCCACATGTCAACTTCTGATTGATTTGATTCATAAGTTGAGGATTGCCACAGGATAACATCTTAACAGATTTTACTTGTTAGTGGTGGGAGGGGTGTGAATAGGAAAAATCAAGGGTGTAGATCATATTTTGTATTAGAAAAGGAAAGTGTATAAGTTAAAATTTCCTTTACTGAATAAACTAATTTTGGCCTTATTTTATAACTTGAACTATTTGATTTTATGCTTCGAATGAATCAGAATTTAACAGCTGCACAAAAAAACATTAAATTATCGAAAAATAATTCGTACAACTAAAAATCACTTTTTAAGGTTTTTTAATTCCCAAACTCGATAAGTCCACTTGTCACAACTAATATTCAAATCAACATTTAAACACAAGAGTTTCATCAAAATTTTGAAATTAAACCTAAAGTTTGAGCATAAATATGCACTCATCACCATCTTTTATTTAAATATTATTGTATATGATTAACAAAACATGAGTTAATAATATATAATAATATAATATGTTAAAATGTCATTTTTAATAGAAAAAAATAAGTATAATATTTATACAAATAATAAATTTGGTCTCAATTTAGAAAGAGACAACATTATTTTATTTTGAAAAAATTTGAAACTAAATTGAATCAAAGAGATATATAAGATAATAATACTTGACATCGACACTAACATTAAGATGTGATATTATCCTGCTATGTGTAACTAATAATGTAACATGTCATAGTGGATAACAAAAATTTTTGCAATTATTTTAAAAGTTAAAAAAATTATATATTAACATGTGACATATCATTAATGTCATTAGTATTTTCTTTTTGAAAAGGAATTAATTAAAGCCCTTTTTCAAAAGTTGTGATGCAATTAAAATACAAAATATTAAATGACTATCATGATATCCTCGTATATAAAAGAAATATGTAAGTATTTTTTATTAAATACCCTACAAGTAACAAAATAGGTAACATGACAAACTTTTAAATAGAGTTAGTAGCTAATAAACACTAGTTGTAACTAATCCAACCTGATATGATCTGTATTGGTAATTGCTCTAATTAAAATATAGTGTATATTGAGTATTGGAAGCATCAATAAGATGAGGTATTCAAATTTGATTAAATTTCAAATGACTTAGATGATTATTTTATCTTTGAGAAGTCAATGGAACTATCCTTATTGGTTGGGAAATATCCTTTAATTAGATAAATTTAAATTTTGATTCAAATATTGGTCTTTTAATAATGAATATGATAAGTATCTTTCCAAAGTTATAAAGTTATAATTTAATTAAAAATTCTTCAAAATTCCTTATAGTTAATTAATTCTTATTAGAAATGTTATAAGTGGACACTTTTATAACAATATTTTATATTCATAAAGGATTTTTGTTTAAATACTAATTTACACTTATACAATATATATGTTTGAAAAAGTATGATTATATATATATATATATATATATATATATATATATATATATATATATATATATATATATATATATATACGCTTTGACTTATAAAAAAAGTTATTCAAATGTCCTTACATCATAATATCATAATATAGTATACATGAATAAAGATATTTATTAGTGTATAGATGTGAATAATAAATAAGTGTTTTTTTTAAGGATTTTGATTCAATGTGGTCTATAGTACTTATGAATTAACCAAATAAACTCAATTTGGATTCTTTTGCAATGGTTCTAACAAAATCATGTTTTTTAATCTGAATTTGTGTGATTTAATGTTTAAGAATCCACCATTAACACAACTTTCTTTAGTAATTACTTATGTTATGAATTAATGTGACAAATTATTGAATTCTCTCCGAATATATATTTAAATATAAAAACTTATGCATTTCTTTACAAAAACTATATTTTAGTATTTTTTTTATTTAAGGATCGAATAGTAGACAAATAAAAAAATATAAAATCTAGGAAGAAAGTAGACACAGAAGAAAATGAAGGTGAAAGTTTTCAAGGATATAAATTGTAATTAAGTAAATTATCAAGGGTAAAACAAGAATTAGTAAAGGAAATCAATGAAGGTGACCTATATTGCTACAACCAACACAAAAATTGTCATTTTTTTGTTTAGAATATTTGAAATTGCATCTTGTAATCTCTATTTTACATTTAAAATCTTTATTTATATTTCTACTCTTTTTCTGGTAGTTAAATAACAAAAAATAAAATAAAAAATTCCATAATTAAAGTATCTACAATATATATATATATATATATATATATATATATATATTATTCTAAAATATTATTCTAAAAGTCGATCCTGTTATCACTGGTATCAGAGTCAAGTGCTCTGAATACTCGATTTTCTTTGGGGGAAAGAGTAAAATAATAATAGAATAAGAAGAGAAGAAATAATAAGAAATAATAATAATAATATAATATGAATGAGTTCGTAAGGATAAATGATCCACAAGTACCTCCTAGTTTTTATTTTGTAGTTCGTCCTTTATAATCCCTAGAGATGAGTCCAAATTCTAGTCCAAACCCAATCATAGAAATAACAAAACAAATTAGAAAGCTAAAAAGAAAACTAACACAACATATATCACAAAAAGATAAAGTGTTAATTGAAGATCCTACAAGATATGCATGGACTGTAGTCTGGTATAAAAGTAACATAAAACACTTAGAAAACAAGTTGAAGGAGTTGAGTCATTTTGTTGCTTGATTTAACTACTAGAAGTTTACTCTAAATCTTTATCTAAAATCACTTAAGACGGTGAGGTCTTTGGATTTCTTAATACTTTCGAAAGTCTCCGTGTAGCACCGCGTTGGTAAGCCCTTAGATCTAGTGGTCCCGGCAGTAAAGCCTAAGAAAGGTAGTAAGCCCGTTGGTCAGCTAGATAGTGGAAAGAGGTGGTCCCGTAACATAGAAACTAGACAAAGATTAAGAATGCCAAACTTACTTAGATCTTTGAGTGATTTAAGATTAAGAAACAAAGATAAACAGATAGTAGTTAGAACTAGCCAAAATGAAGCTTCTTCTTCTTCTTCAGAAAACAATAAGGATAAAGAATTACAAATTGCAGAAATAGAAAACTCTTTACATAATTGGTCAATACCGATAATAAAAAAATGTGAAGTATACAAGCAACATAAATTCTGGTCAACAAATCAAGATGAAGTCCATATTGTAAAATATAGTTATCTAGGAACTAAAAACAATAAAATTATTAATATTTTAGCACAATCACTTTTAGACCAACATATTAAAGATGAATATAATTTTATTCACTTAGGATTAATTCAAGTAACTGCAAAGCCAAACTACATATTAGGAATAAATAGCCCTATACTTATGATATTAAGAGATATAAGACTTAAAAAGTTTAATGGCTCAGTAATCGCAATATTAGAAAGTAATCTACATGATGGACCTGCTTTCTTTAACTGTTATCCTAATTTGTCTATGAATATTAAAAATGATAAAACAAGTAATGCAATAAAATTATATGTACAAATACCAGATGAAATTATAGATGAACTATCAGGTCCAATACAAATAATTTATAGAATTTATTATAAAGTTACAAAGATAGATTATAATTATAAAGCTCTCAGATCTTCACCAAAAGATGAAACAATACTTGTAGAAGCTAATCTTAGAAAATCATCTGTACAAATTCCAAAAAGACTAAGCCATGAAGAAGTTATAAGCAAAATCCCTGAAGAATGGATATTAGAAAATATAATAGAAGAACATAGTTCAAGAAGGTACAAATATTAGATTAAGAATGAATAGGTCATCATCAGTAAACATAAGAAATTCCCAAATGATATACAAATGACAATCTTCTAGACATTCAGTTGACTGATCTACAATAAATCTAGATTTAAGAGGGTTAAATAATATTACACCAATTGTAACGAAACCTGTATATGAAGATTCAAGAAAATCTGAATCTCCTTATTATTCTCCAACAGCCTCACAAATATTAAATACTTCAAGTAAAGAAGAAACTTTTGAAGTAGATAAAAATTGGATTAGACAAGATTTCGAAGCTGATTATAATAAAGAAAGAAGAGATTGGTATTTTAAAACATTTACAAAACTACAAGTAGAAAAGTTTAGAGAAGAATTTTATAATTACCTAAGACAGAATGAAATAAACTTATACTTCGTTGATTGGTTTTCTTGATTGGTTTTCGAACTACAGTAGAGACAATAATTTAGAATATCCCTTTAGTATTAATAAATCTATATGTCCATTAGATAAAATATCAAATACTTGGAAAACAATAAATAATGAAATAATAGAATCAGAGTATCCTCCACAACAAGGAATCGTAATACAACCCACTAAAGATATAGAAATAGAAGCTAGTCCATATAAAGATGTTAAAAGTGAAGATAAGCCTGTACAAGTGAAAGATATTAAAAAATTGCATTCTCAACTTAATTATTAAAATACAGTATTAGATATTATGACAAAACAATTAACCCAAATAGAAAATAAGACCCAAAAAGAAACTCCTTGTAGTTAAAAGAACCTATGAAACCAATATATAAAATATTCAACGTACCACAAAAAGAATTAGATTCATTAAGATTAAAAAGTGATACAGATTTGAAAATAGAAGAATTAAAAAATAAATTAGACAAGTTAAATAAATCATCAATGAATACATTAGAAATCAATAAATTAAAAACATATCCAAAGCTTAGAAACTATTATCCTCGTCCGGCAGCTGCTCATGTGCAGTTTGAAGAAAGAGGAGAATTGGTACAAAATGCTTTCTCTGGTAATGAAATAGTCGAATGGAATTTAGATGGAATGAGTGAGCAAGCTATTTTAGATATGATTTGTCAAATGACAATGGCAGCCACTGCCCATAAAACTAAAGGTTGTAGTGACAAATCTGCCACTATAGCCATTGTACAAGGATTCACTGGTCAATTAAAAGGTTGGTGGGATAATTTCTGCACAGAACAAGATAAATTAGCAATTCTTAATAGTGTGAAAACTGAAACAAATCAAGAAGACGCAGTGTCAACTTTAATTTACTCAATAATTCAAAATTTTGTAGGAGATCCGAATATTTTTAAAGAAAGGTCTGCAAATCAATTAGCAAATCTTTACTGTCCAACAATGTCAGATTATATATGGTATAAGGATAATTTTTTGTCAAAAGTAACTTTAAGAGAAGATGGTTTTGCTGGATTTTGGAAAGAAAGATTTTTAGCTGGATTGCCTAAGTTATTTGCAGAAAAAGTAAAAATGAATTTAGAAAGACATTATGGTAAACCAGTAGTGTATGACATACTAACTTATGGTCAAATACATAACATAGTTGTAGAAACAGGAATACAAGTATGCACAGATTTTAAATTACAAAATAAATTAAGAAAAGAAAGCATGGTTAATAAAACAGAAATAGGAACATTTTGCCAGCAATATGGTATGGAACCTATTAGAGCACCAAGTGCAAGAAAAAAGAAAATAAGTAGAAAACCAGAAAAGACTTATAAAAAACCTTATAAAAAATCATATAAAAAATTCCAAAATAAAACAAATAATCAAAATATAGAAAATAAAATAGTTGCAAGAAAACCCAAATATAAAAAAACTAAAGAAAAAGGAAAATGTATGTTGGAAGTGTGGTAGGCCAGGCCATTATGCTAATAGCTGTAGGGTAGCACAAAAGATAAACCAAATAGAAGATGAAAAATTAAAAGAAAGCTTATTAAATATTTTAATTAATTCTGAACCAGAAGAATCTAACAGTTCAGTAGAAGATGAAGATAGTGAATTAGAGTTAGAACAAATTGAGCAAGAAACTTCTAGTGAAAATTTAGAAGAAGATAGTGAAGATGATTACTGTTTAGGCCCAGAATTATGTAACTGTACAAATTGTAAGAGCATAAATATGCTAACAAGAGACCAAACTTCTACATTAATCTCTATAATAGAAAAATTAAAAGATTCTCCACTAAAAGATTAATTTTTACAATAATTAAACAATTTAATAACACAAAGTGAAGAAGTGCAAAAGTACGTAAAACCAATAAGTATGAAAGAAATTTACAATAGGTTTAAGGGTCCAAGTCAACAAGTAACAATAAAAGATCTACAAGAAGAAATAAAAAATCTTAAGCAAGAAATACAAATATTAAGAGAAAATGATATATCTTTAAAATATAGATTATTAGAATTAGAAGGAAAAGAGATTATAAGAAATCAGAATGATAAAGAAAATAAGAAAGAAGAATAAATCGCATCTAATAATAGTTATATTAATCTACTAAGTCTGATAACTACTCATAAATGGCATGTTGAAGTAACGTTAATCATAAAAGAAGAAACGTTCAAAATAATAGCTTTGATGGATTCTGGAGCAGATGTAAATGGTATTCAAGAAGGATTAATCCCAACACAATATTATGAAAAAACAGTAGAAAAAGTAACCAGTGCAAATGGATCAAAGATGCATATCCAATATAAATTATCTAATGCCAAAATATGTAAAAACACAGTTTGTTATAATACTTCTTTTGTATTAATTAAAAATATGAATATGAATACTCCCATGATATTAGGAACTCCGTTCCTAACCTTATTATACCATTTAGAGTGATTGAATCTGGGTTAGTAACCAATACTTTAGGAAGAGAAATTTGTTTTGAAATTATTAAACCACCAAGGACAAGAAAATTAAACCTTTTAAAAGAATCATCAATAACACAAATAGATATAAAGAAAAAACAGATAAATATGTTAAACAAAGAAATAAAATTTAAAAGAATAGAAGAACAAATTAACAGTCCAAATATTCAAAAAATTATAAAATCTTATGAAAAAGAAATTTGTGAAACGAATCCTACAGCTTTTTGGCATAGAAAAAAATATACAATATCATTACCATATATAGACAATTTTGATGAAAAGAAAATTCCAACAAAAGCTAGGTCAATACAGATGAATCAACAATATTTAGAATACTATAAAAAGGATATTCAAGAATATTTAGATAAAGGATTAATTAGACCATCTAAATCACCCTGGAGTTGTACAGGATTTTATGTTATGAAAGCATCTGAAATAGAAAGAGGAGTTCCAAGATTAGTAATTAATTATAAACCCTAAATAAAGTGTTAAAATGTATATGATATCCTTTACCAAACAAAAATGATTTAATAAAAAGAGTACATGATGCAGTAGTATTTTCTAAATTTGATCTAAAATCAGGATACTATCAAATATCAGTAAAAGAAGAAGATAAATATAAAATAGCCTTCATAGTACCCTTTGGACATTATGAATGGAATGTAATGCCACAAGGACTAAAAAATGCACCGAGTGAATTCCAAAATATAATGAATGATATTTTTTATCCTTATATGAAGTTCTCAATAGTATACTTAGATGATGTACTAATATTTTCAAAAAACATTACTGATCACATTAATCATTTAGACATATTTATTAAAATAATGAAAGAAAATGGATTAGTAGTATCAGCAGGAAAGATGAAAATCTTCCAAATGAAGACAATATTTTTAAGTTATGAAATTTATCAAAATACTATAACTCCAATACAGAGATCGTTAGAATTTACATCAAAATTCCCACATGAAATAAAAGATAAACAACAGTTACAAAGATTCTTAGGATGTGTAAATTATATAGCAGACTTTATTCCAAATATTAGAATAATTTGTGCACCATTATATCAAAGACTTAGAAAATATCCACCTGCATGGATAGAGGAAATGACTCAAACCGTAATAAAGGTAAAAGAATTAGTTAAAAAACTTCCTTGTTTAGGAATACCAAATCCAGAAGCCTTTTTAATAGTAGAAACAGATGCCTCGGAATTAGGTTATGGGGGAATTCTAAAACAAAAAATCCAAGACTCTCCTAAAGAGCAAATCGTCAGGTATCATTTAGGTATCTGGCATCCTACTCAGCAAAAATATTCTATTGTTAAAAAAGAGATTTTGGCAATAGTTTTATGTTTACAAAAGTTTCAAGATGATTTATTTAACAAAAAGTTTTTGAATCGAACTGATTGTAAAGCAGCTCCCAACGTTTTAACAAAAGATGTTCAAAATCTTGTTTCTAAACATATTTTTGCAAGATGGCAAGCTTTATTGTCTTGTTTTGATTTTGAAATTGAGCATATAAAACGAAAGGAGAATTCATTACCAGATTTTTTAACGAGAGAGTTTTTATAGGAAAAACAGCAATGAGTGGAGAACCACTAAATGAAGATCATTATGGTCCCCCACTGGGATCACAAAAACAAGTCTCGACAATATCATTAAGGCCTCAAGTGCCTCAGAATCAACCAAAGGTTCAAGCAACCTTGGCGGAAATATTAAAAACCCCTCCGACAATAGCAGGTACATCAAAAAACCCTCTCATCAAAACCTCCAACAAATTCACCCCTCTTCAATATCAAAATATTCTCATTTGACCAAAATACTTTACTCTAGTCACTAAACCCCAACAAGAAAAAACATTTGAAGAATATATAAATAAACCAAAAACCGTCCCAGTTATTATTCTAGAAAAGGCTTGGATATATGACTCTCCAAAAATAACAGCCCAAAATCTATTTCCCATAGACTTTCATTATCCTCCGACACACCTAGCCAAAATAAGAATATTTTATGAGTTTATTTTACTAGATATTGATTCTGATGAAATATCTCATACTAAAAATGACCAAGGAATTATCCTTTTCTCAAAACTAAAAATCTTAAAAGTATTATCTCCAGCAGAATGGAGCCAAAGACCCCATGATTACAAATCATTTTCAAGAACCTTTAATCCTCAGACATATAATTATTATGATTATATAGAAGCTTGGTCTAAAGCCTTATATGTTCATCCAGGAAACCATTCATGGTTTATTTAGTTCAAGAGAGGAATCTCCCTAAAATTCCCAAAATGGTTTATTAAATGGTTTTCAGAGTTCGGCCCATTGCCATCTATTTTCCCATCACAAGTTGCTGAAGTATATTCTTATTTTAGAGAAAAGACTTTGTTTGATTCAGGCTATAGATTGATATCTTTCGTAGCTACTCAGTCTATAACTTGGATTGTAGCTTGGGAGTATATTATAGAACCAGCCTATGAAAATGTAGATATAAAGTCTCTCTCAAGAAGGCTTAAGCTCAACTGGTGGAATAAATTTAACAGCAGCCTCATCAGCAAGAAAAACATTGATCAATGGCAGGCCAATTATAGACAAAGGAAAGAGGAATCAAGTCTAGAATTAACCCAAGAATCATTATTTCTGGCTTAAAAAGAGAGATTACTAGCAGAATTAGTAGCAGCAACTAGTATCAAGGACTTTGAGCAGGTAATTAAAGCAAAGTCATCTGCATCAAAAACAAATTCAGAAGAAGGAAAGAGCCCTACATTTAATCCCTTCGACATGTTTGATTAAAAATGAGATGAGAAAGTAAAGATATTTAGAAAAAAGAAGGATAAAGATGAAGAAAGGAAGATAAAGCAAGACAATAATGAAAGGATAAAGACGAAGAAAAGAAGATAAATAAAGATAATGTTGAAGATTCCCTATCATGAGAATTCTGAAAAAAAAAAGGAAATAATGAATTGATTGAAAAAGAAAAAGGAGACAAGACGCCTATAATAGCAGACAAGACGCCTATAATTGCAAGAATCTCAATATGGCACGAGAAGGATAAGAATGGGAAGGATAAAAATGTAAATCCTTGAAAGGGTATTATTGTAAATTATGTAATGTCTAGTATGTTCTACTGCTCCTATAAATAAGAGTCGGTATGGCCGATCTAGGCAAGAGCTTGAGTGTGGAAATAATAGTGTGTAAGTTTCTAGTGTTTTCTGAAGAAATGTTTGCGAGATTTGTATTCTAATTTTAATGTTTCGTCAAAACTGTAAGTTTGAATTTCTGATGTATTATATTTGTGTTCCTATTTTCCTTTTATTTTTTATGTTTCCTTATCTTCTATTTTCTATTATTCTAAAATATTATTCTAAAAGTCGATCCTATTATCACTGGTATCAGAGCCAACTGCTCTGAATACTGGGTTTTCTTGGGGGGGGGAAGAGTAGAATAATAATAGAATAAGAAGAGAAGAAATAATAAGAAATAATAATAATACTATAATATGAATGAGTTCGTAAGGATAAATGATCCACAAGTACCTCCTGGTTTTTATTTTGTAGTTCGTCCTTTACAACCCCCAGAGATGAGTCCAAATTCTAGTCCAAACCCAGTCATAGAAATAAAAAAACAAATTAGAAAGCTAAAAAGAAAACTAACAAAACATATATCACAAAAAGATACAGTGTTAATTGAAGATCCTACAAGATATGCCTGGACTGTAGTCTGGTATAAAAGTAACATAAAACACTTAGAAAACAAGTTGAAGGAGTTGAGCCATTTTGTTGCTTGATTTAACTACTAGAAGTTTACTCTAAATCTTTATCTAAAATCACTTAAGACAGTGAGGTCTTTGGATTTCTTAATACTTTCGAAAGTTTCTGTGTAGCACCGCGAGGTGTTAATACGTTGGTCAACCCTTAGATCTAGTAGTCCCGGCAGTAAAGCCTGAGAAAGGTAGTAAGCCTGTTGGTCAGCAAGATAGTGGAAAGAAGTGGTCCCGTAACATGGAAACTAGACAAAGATTAAGAGTGTCAAACTTACTTAGATCTTTGAGTGATTTAAGATTAAGGAACAAAGATAAACATATAGTAGTTAGAACTAGCCAAAATGAAGCTTCTTCTTCTTCAGAAAACAATAAGGATAAAGAATTACAAATTGCAGAAATAGAAAACTCTTTACATAACTGGTCAATACCAATAATAAAAATATGTGAAGTATACAAACAACATAAATTTTGGTCAACAAATCAAGATGAAGTCCATATTGTAGAATATAGTTATCCAGGAACTAAAAACAAAAAAATTATTAATATTTTAGAACAATCACTTTTAGACCAACATATTAAAGATGGATATAATTTTATTCACTTAGGATTAATTCAAATAGCTGGAAAGCCAAACTACAGATTAGGAATAAATAGCCCTATACTTATGATATTAAGAGATATAAGACTTAAAAAGTTTAATGACTATATATATATATATATATATATGTATATGTATATATGTATATGTATATATGTATATGTATGTATATGTATGTATATGTATATATGTATATGTATATATATATATATATATATATGTATATATATATATGTATATGTATATATATATATATATGTATATGTATATGTATATATATATGTATGTATGTATATATATATATATGTATGTATATGTATGTATATATATATATATATGTATATGTATATATGTATATGTATATATGTATATGTATGTATATGTATGTATATGTATATATGTATATGTATATATATATATATATATATATATATATGTATATGTATATATATATATATGTATATGTATATGTATATATATATGTATGTATGTATATATATATATATATGTATGTATATGTATGTATATATATATATAGGTATATATATATATATATAGGTATATATATATATAGGTATATATATATATGTATATATATATATACATATATTTATATATATACATATATTTATATAAATATATCTATATATATACATGTATGTATATGTATATATACATGTATATCTGTATATACATTTATATCTGTATATACATTTATATATATATATATATATATTACTTCATTATTTTACTTTTATTGTTGATCCGTTTTTCATTGTTTTAGTAATTTATTTCTTGATGTCCTCAACAATAAGATAGTTTTTAAGTTCTTTATTTTTTTTTGTTTCAATTTTATTTTTGAAAAATTTAAGCAATTAGGTTTCTATTTTTGTCAAAACTTGTAGTTTTTCTTAATTTTTTAAATATTTTTTTAATTTATTTATTTTTAATTTATTTAAAAAAAAAATTCCACATGTAAAGCTAAAAGTGTGCCATTTGATAATGATAATGTGACGTAGTACTAACAGTGTCATGTGTCATTCAATTGTCTGAATTTCGTCTTTGTCTTTTTATTTTGTCTCAATTTGGTATTTGTATTTTTATTTTGTGTCAATTTATTCCTAATTTTTTTAAAATTAAATAATTTTGTTTCTCTCCAAATTCAAACAAAATTTAATTTGTATATAAATATCTACAAATTTTGTTTATACAAATTGATAAATTTTATTAGAAAATAAAAAAATTACGAACTAACATATGACACATTTTTATTTATGTAGTACTATCAGAATAACTTAATTGCATTAAAGTTTTGAAAACAAAAACTAAATTGAGACAAATAAAAATAAAGAAACTCATTTAAATTTTTTCTATCAAATTAAACAATAAATGAAATCATTTGATCTAGATAATATGAATAAGCAAACTATAAAAGTTAACATTTCAATAATCCTTAATAAAGTAAACTATGTTGCAGTCACATTTATGTCCATTTTATCATAAAACACAATAATATCAATTATTTCATTAGTTATTTTTTTACAAATTTCACATTAATTAGGATTTTCACATAAGTTTTTTTTTCAATTTGTTAAAAATGTTTGTATATATGTATATTCAATTTAAATTTTATCTATGAATTTGGGGAGGAACAAAATTGTTTAAATTTTAAAAATATTAGGACTAAATTAAGACAAAATAAAAATATAAAGACCAAATTGAAACAAAATAAAAATACAGAGACTAAATTGAGACAAATGCAATGACACGTGACTTAGCAATGACACGTGATACTATCAATGTCACGTCACACTATCATTACCACATGACACAATGTTAGCTTGACACGTGACAATTATTTAAAAAAAAAATTGAAAAAAAAATAAAAATTAAAATAATTTAAAAAATATTTAAAAAATTAAAAAAAAAACACGAGCTAACATGTGACACATCTTTAATCGTGTTAATACAGAACTAATGACAATGATCTAATTGCTTCAATTTTTCAAAAATAAAATTCCAATTAAGACAAAAAAATAGATGAGAAATCTATTTGAAAAAGCCTCTGAAAATAGAAACTATCTGAATGATTAATATATTTCCACAAACTAATATATTTTCTTTTAAAAAATCATTAAAAAAAACTTTAAAGTTATCCTCCTATAAATCTTCTTAAGATTTAATATAAATAAACGCAGTTAATTTTCATCTATTATCAGCAAAAGTCATTATATAAAAAGAAATAAGCAAATAACATGATAGTATATTATTAACTAATTTTTGTAAATATATATATATATATATATATATATATATATTACGAATTTTATACATTGATCAAATATGTGAACACTAAAAAAATGTGATATTTTGGAATTTTTTGATAATAATAATAATATAATAAAATAGTGAAAGGATAAAATACATGATTAAAAATATATTTGTATTTAGAGAAAGATAAACTAAAAATAGATAAATGAAGTTAATTATACATGTGAAATTAAGGAAAAAAGGATGCGCATAGAGAAATGACACACGTGAAAAAGGAAATAGAGAACAACCATTGATACAATAGAGGGTAAGCGACATCCATTCATATTTCATATATATCCATGGTAACACTCTCGCAAAACACACTCACACTTCATCACCCACATCTTAATCTCTCTATCTATCTCAACACCACACACTCACACACACTTTCTCCCTACCATGGCCTCCCAACCCACCTGGGCTGAACTTCTGGGCCACAACAACTGGGCCGGCCTTCTCGACCCCCTCCACCCCTCCCTCCGCAACCTCATCCTCCGTTGCGGCGACTTCATCCAGGCCACCTACGACGCCTTCAACAACGACAAGAACTCACCGTTCTGCGGCTCCAGCCGCTACGGCAAGACCTCCTTCTTCCGAAAGGTTATGCTCGACGACGCCGACCACTACAACGTCACAGCGTTCCTCTACGGCACCGCCAGAGTCTCCGTTCCCGAGGCCTTCCTCCTCCACTCGCTCTCGCGCGAGGCCTGGGACCGCGAGTCCAACTGGATCGGGTATGTCGCCGTCACGTCGGACAGCCGCTCGAAGGAGCTCGGGCGGAGAGAGATCTACGTGGTGTGGCGAGGCACCACGAGAGACATGGAGTGGATCAACGTCTTCGGCGCCAGCCAAGAGTCCGCTTCCGCACTGCTCAACGCGGAAAGCGTCAAACAATTGAAGGCAAGAAACAAGGACGGTAATATATTTAAATATTTGTTTAATAGTATTTTAAGATAAAATTTTAGACTACAAACTTAACCATAATTAAATTTGACATTGGATTTGTAATACAGGAAACAGCAGTAGTGACGATGAAGATGATTCAGAAATACCAAAGGTGATGTTAGGCTGGCTCACAATCTATACCTCAGACGATCCAAAATCTCCTTTCACGAAAACCAGCGCGAGAACACAAGTTCTTTCTCACGTGAAATCCCTGGTAGAACGATACAAATCTGAGAATCCGAGTGTGTTGATCATGGGACACAGTCTAGGCGCAAGCCTATCGATAGTGAATGGGTTTGACTTGGTGGAAAACGGGGTAACGGATGTCCCGGTCACCGCAGTGGTGTTTGGGTCTCCCCAGGTTGGAAACAAGGCGTTCAATAACCGGTTCAAGAAGAAGGGAAACCTGAAGGTTCTGCACGTGACGAACGTGATCGATTTGATCCCGCACTACCCGGGGAGATTGTTGGGGTACGAGCACACGGGAGTGGAGTTGGTGATCGACACGCGGAAGTCGCCGAGCTTGAAGGAGTCAAAGAACCCAAGCGACTGGCACAACTTGCAAGCGATTCTGCACGTGGTGGCAGGGTGGAACGGGGCGCGTGGGGAATTTGAGTTGAAAGTGAAGAGGAGTTTGGCTCTGGTGAATAAGTCGTGTTCGTTTCTGAAGGATGAGATTGGCGTGCCTGGGTCATGGTGGGTGGAGAAGAACAAGGGAATGGTGAAGAGGGAGGATGGCGAATGGGTTTCAAACGCACCAGATGAGGAGGACGTGCCTGTGCCTGAACAAATCTAAGCCTATTATGGTAGGTTTCATTTTCTCATCTTCCTTTCCCCTTTCTATTTCTATTTCAAGTCTTTTTTTATTTAGGGATTAAATTCCTTGTTAAAAAGTTAGAAAAGTAAAAAGTGGTTCCATTACATGCTTTAATTTAGAGAATACTCGCTTCTTCTTCACATGTGTCATTAAGAGAACATGAAGTGCGCTATATTCTCCCATTCTATCTAATGAAAATTTATGACTCCTTTTAATTTTTTTAAAAATGTATTTTTAACAAATTTTTTTGGATAACTTTTTTACAGTTATTTATATAATTAGTCTGTTTTAAATATATAAATTAATAAAATAATGACCCATGATTTATAGTTAAAAAATTATTAAAATATGCTGTTTCTTTAATTTTGTTTTTATTAAACTTCTTTAGGAGCTTCAGTGGTTTTGGGGGCCGTGCCCAATTTTTTACATATAAAATTAATATATAAATAAAAATAATTTATTTTAATTTTAGTATATTTTATTATTTAACACTCTCGAAATGTTTGAATATCTATTTTGATATCTCAAGCACACAACCTCGTAATCTGAAGTCAATAAAGTGATGAAAATTGAGTATATGGTCCGATCAATCGACACGAGCTAGCAAAATATTAAGTTAAAAAACAAAACAATATTTTAGAATCATTCGTCCTGGTAAAAAGCACAACATATTATATATATTCCAAGATACTAATGGTATAAAGACACATTTTTACATTTATTTAATATATAATATAAAAATGAAATAATTATAAAAAACTATTTTTTTGTATTTTTTTTAAAAGAAAAGTAAAAAATAAAAAATAATAATATCAAATAAATATAAAAAATTTGTGTCATTCGCCAATAATGATCACTGAATCCACACTTATATAAACTCAAAGGGCTTGAGCACACCATTGTTGTGTAACACCTCACTATTAACGTCTACAAAAAAAATGAAACAAAAATGAAAATTCCTTATTACGCCCTTTGCAAAATGCGATTAAAGTTCTTGTAAATAAGCCAATTTAACCAATAAAATTTTTACCTTACTTTCTTCATACCCAAATAACATTAACAACGTTGACGATCGACATACCCAATAACCTTAGACACTTATAAATAGTAATGTTCTTACATAGAATTACTACATGAATTACATGAGCTTTTACTTCTTCAAAAAATAAAAAAAGTGTATGCCATCTTTTTAAATTCTTCCCTTTATGAATTTATTAAAGGAATGTTTATATTTATTAAAGGGAAAAAGTCCAAATGAAGTCAACACACATTCACTTAATTTTGACACCCATAAGATCTCACAATAGCGGGTAAAACTAGGTTTTATGATGAAAATGCAACTTTATTTATTCGAACAGGTGAAAGCCTCAGGTCTTCACAACCTTTTATCTGTCTTAAATATACATAATTAGTGAGCAAACACAACACTCCCATAGCGAGACATGAAAACCATAATATATGCAGAACCATGGATTTAGTTTCCTTATTTCTTGCCACGCAGTTTAGCTCCAAGGGCTCTTTCCAACTTGCCAATTATCTGCTGGTTTGGAATGGCTTTCCCTGATTCGTATTCCTGGATCACTTGAGGTTTCTCGTTGATCACCTTCAAATAACAATGCAAATGCAAATCATTGATAAAGCCTAACTATTATTGAAAAGGAAAATCAAGAGACCGATAATTTATTCAATTTTTTGTTCTGCAGAGGGGAGAATAATACTTGAGCAAGCTGAGCCTGAGTAAGTTTCTTCTCCATCCTAGCTTGCATTATAGCCTTCTTAAGTTCAGTTGGTACTTTCTCATCTATACACAAAACTCCAATCAGAGGCTTTAATTTTTGTTTAAGAAATCTAAAACTTGAACAATAGTGCCACTGCTCACCATAATTCTCTGGTCCATTAAAAATACTATGAAATCAAATGAATCCATAATATGCACAATCAGTGAAAAATAAAAATGTAGAGAGCAACAACTTCAATCTTGTTTTATGTTCCTCAAGCCCAATGATTTAATATAAAAACCTAGAATTAATGATCCAGTGACCCCGAGAAGTTCCATTTCTCATCAAGTAGCCAAAATACAGACGGGTATGTGAAACAAATTGAATGCACGCAGGACTCAAATTTATAATGGCAAGATTTGAAAAACTGGTATCATTCAATAAGTCAATTCTTGAAGAAAAATCTCTAATTTGGTTGGGGAAGAGGGTTATTATCATGAAGTTTATCCTCGTGTCTGAATCTATGCCATCATTTCTACCATGTTAGCCATACATTTTCTTATTTTGTGCTTAGGACAAAGAACTAACATTGATTTCTATCATCTATCATTTATATCACATCTCTAACACACCCCAAATCTATTTAGTTTTAAGCATGATTAATGTTCAGGCTCCCTTACCGTAGAACAGATTAAACTTTTTATCAGAAGAATGAGGACCGCAGGAATCAAACTCTAGATCTCTTGCTCACGGACACTTGATACCATGACATTAACCAGTTACCCAAAGATCTTGAGTCGTTTGGGAAGATGCATGAATGATTCTACATAGCATCTCTAACAATTACACCGCCAAAACACTTTGCCTTGACATCTCAAAAAAGTTAGTAGCAAACACATTTCTAGCTATTGTGAAATTATAACAGTGCCACGGTGGAACCTTCAATCTACCTACCACATAATCACTATTCATTGAAAAAACAGAACCTCCATAACCTAGAAAGAGTCAAAAGACAATAAAATAAAACTACCAAAAAGAACATGCTCCAAGAAAATTTGCGTAGTTGACAATACTAAAAAGCAGGACAAGGAAACCACTGCAGGGAATATCCCCTCAATGCAAACACCCCATATGGACCACAATATTGTATACATAATTCACCTCTTTATTCCTCCCATATAACCGTATATTCACAGGTAGATGCACCCATGTTTTTCATTGGTATAAAAAACATAAGAAAAAGAAAAACTTAAGGCCTGTTTGATTTCCTTATAAAAATTTAACACTACTCAGTAATCAAGTTTGTCATCTAAAATCTATTAGGCTTTGAAAATCGTTCACAAAACAAGTGTTTTGAAATCCAAAATACAGACAGTTAGTGATATTTTCTCATCTTATTTGTCCACGCTCTGCTTTGTGCCATACACCACCCTCCACCAATTGTCCAAGCAACTTTGTTTGGTTAAATTTTGAAAACTGAAAGCAGTTTTTCAGAAGATAAATCAAACACAACCTAATTCTCTGTCTATATATGTTGTAATACTCACGAGCTAGATTCTCTGTATCCTCATCCAGCCGCTTGGTGTTCAATGAAGTGCTGCTAGAGGCTGCTTTGTTTGTCCCAGCATTATCTGTAAGAGCAACATTTGAACAATCATATTTCAAACCATCCAAACAATAAAGGTCACCAACAAAAGAAAAATAAAAAACACATACAAACAAACACACGCACAAAAGACACATCGATAAGCATTCTATGCAAATCATTTAGCTCTTGCTTTTTAAGTACCCCCTTTTCCAAACTAAACAATTATCAAATTCAATTTTTTCCTAACCATTTAAAAGATTTAATTTGCAAATTAAATCTGCTGCCTCAACACCAAATCATCTGCAATAGTCACAAGAAAACACGTTCAGATCCGAGATTTCATAAACAAAATATCGACGATAAACTGATGAAATCGTAAAAAGAAATTCAGATTTGCAAAACAATTAACACAAGAGGAATAATATTTCGAAGATTTGTTTACTTTTTTCATTGAGGGTATTGGAAACGAACATTTTTTTTGGGTTTCGATATCGGCGCCGGCGCGGCGAGCAGCGTTGACGACTTTCTCGTCCTTCTTGGCCGCGGCGGTGGGAGCTTTCTTGCGGAGGACGACGGGTTCCCAGTCCTGGGAAATAGGGCCCACACCGGACATTTTTGTTTGTGTGTTTGTCTGGTTATGGAATGGATGCGTATTGGGTTCGTTGTGTTCGTTCGCGAAGCTTCAACGAGAGAAGGGATGAAGGAAGAAGTGGATATGGAAGACGAGATAGCTTCTGGTAATTATGTTTCTTTTTTTGGAATTTTAAACAAACCTACATCAAAAGAAAGAAAGAAAATATATTTTTTATTTTCATTTATATATATATATATATATATATATATATATATTCATAATTACATTTTTTATTTTCATTTTTATCATAAAATATTTTTATTTTTAGTATTCGTTTTTTATTTATCTTTATTAGTTTTATGAAAACCAATTTTTTTATAGCATTATTAATGAAATAAGTTAATAAACTAAAATTGGAAGCCTAAAATATAGTTTAGTATGTGTAGTGAACATGTAGGTGTAATGAGAAAAATAAAAAACAAACCCAACATCAAAATAAACTAATGGGTGTGTTCATGTAGATGTGGAATGCATGAAATAATATGACAATCCAAACAATAAGCAGTGTGGTGTGTAGTTGTAAAGTGAAGGTAATGAGATAAATGAGTGTGTATGATGAGTGGAAGTGAAAAAGGATATAGGGCTTGGATTTGATGGAACCATTACAAAACAAAAATGAAAACATATCCCAATACATCAGAATTAGGATATTCAACTAATATCATCATATATTACATTCAATCACTCAACCTTTTCCAACATATTCACATATCAACTCTAGATAAAACAAGAGTGAAAGAAAATACCAGGAAGCTAACTTTAACTTTCTTGTATGTGTGTTGTGGTAATAGAAAAGGAAAGGAAAAGTATAGGCACTTTTTTTCCATTGTTCCTTTGTTGTTTTTTGATAGGTTGTGTTTTTATATACAATGTAATGGTAATTATAGTTTTAATTATAAATGAACAATATAATGAAGGAATTGGTCTTATAGAAACACATTACAAAAATCAAATCATAATATAATATTTGAGATATTAATTCTAATTATTATAAGATATATTGTTTCAAATGATTAGAATCATATTTTTCTCTAGCTTAAAAAACTTGATGTAGTAAATCATAATATAATATCAAAATATTAATTCTAATTATTATTATGAATATTACTTCTAATTGTCAAAACATATCTTCTAAAATTAGAGAATTCAAAATATTTTCTCATAACGTCTTGTGAAAGGTAAAAAACAAAGGTCAAAGAGAGTCCATGTGCAACAAGTAGTATGCAAGTAATTATAAGTGAATCACACATGAAAGAAATAAGCTCAAATCTCACATGGTTTAATTATATCAAATCTCACATGAAAGAAATAAGCCCTTTTTTTCACCGTCCCTTTTTGTGTTTTTTAAAATCAAAGATAGTAAAAATGAAATTAAAAACTAGTTTAAATAGAAAAATGAAATGTTAGTGAAAACAACTATTAAAACTATTAAAACTAAAAAACAACAAACAACAATCAACATTTAGAAAACAAAAACAATAAAAACAAATACAAAAGTAGAATTCAAAATCGTAAAAAAGTAAACAACAATCTAAATAGTGAATGAAAATGAGAGAAAAATTACAATTAAATGGAGTAATTTTAGTATATCTTTTAGGATTGTATAAGTAGTATTAGTCTTAGCACCCTACCTTATTCATTTTTAGCATTTATCACTTTGGTTTGGTAAGCTAGTATTATGTAACGTGCACATGAAACAATGATGAGAGAGATAAGGATGGAAAAGTTGTTAGGCAGAAAATACACGTGGCTAGTGATCTGCATCATGAGATCATGAGGAAAAGCGTGAGGCATCGAAGGGAGAATATTTTATTGAAGGACTTTGTGCAGTGAAAGAAACGTGTGTGTGGTTCTGCATAGCCATGGATGATGCTCAATGCACGGTGCTTTGTCTTTGATAATCCAAAAAGGGTGGTGCTTAATGCTTCCATGGGCACAATTCTGGTATAATTCTTCTTTGCATCATACTCTTCACATGTCACCCTTCAAAGCTTTGTATGGTAAGGATCCTCCTTCGGTTTTGAGATATGAAACCAATATACAAGATCTTGTGTCAGTCCAAGAGTTATTGCGGGAACGTGATGTTTTGTTGCAACAATTGAAAGCAAATTTGTTTAAGGCTCAACAGTACATGAAAGCCCAAGCTGATAAAAGACGCAGATTTTTGTGTTTTGAGATAGGGGATTGGGTGCTTGTGAAATTGCAACCATATAGGTAACATTCCCTAGTTTTGAGAAAAGTTCAAAAATTAAGTATGCGTTATTTTGGCCCTTTTGAGGTGATTGCCAAGATTGGTGAGGTCGCTTATAAACTCAATTTACCAGATTCAGCCCGTATCCACTCGGTGTTTCATATTTCTTTACTTAAGAAATTTGTTGGGAGTCCTTCGCAATAGTACTTATCCTTGCCACTCACTACAACTAAGTTAGGTCCTTCAGTACAACCTTTCTTGGTTTTAGATGCCCGCATAGTCATGTGTCAGTCCAAATCGATTCCACAAGTCTTAATTCAATGGGACTCTTTGGGACCTTCAACAGCAACTAGGAGGATGTTCAAGAAATTAAGGAGTCTTTTCCGCAGTTCAACCTTGAGGACAAGGTTGCTTTTGATGGTGGGAGTATTGTAACATGCACAGGAAATAATGATGAGAGAGATAAGGATGGAAAAGTTGTTAGGCAAAAAATACACGTTGCTAGTGATTCGCATGATGAGGTCATGAGGAAAAGCGTGAGGCACCGAATGGAGAATATTTTATTGAAGGACTTTGTGCAGTGAAAGAAACATGTGTGTGGTTCTGCATAACCATGGATGACGTGAAGAACTTTTGTTTATATACATTGTTGTTTAGCCCTTGAAATACTGATATTGAAATTGTTCTATTGTTCACTTTGAATAGACACTTATATTGCAGAATATCCCCTGGTTGTTTTATATATAAAACAGTTCAATAATAATACTGTTACATATTAATAGGAGTATAAGCATTAGAGTAGGTAGTAAATTAGGATCCTAGATATTAAATAAGCATAGCCTAGAATAGATAGAAAATTAGTTAAAATTGTCCAAGCTTTTCGTTAATTATAGTTTAGAAACTAAAGCATTAGCTTAGTTTAGGTGTTTTTCATATAGTTGGTAGCGCTAACTTGTGTAACATGTTTTGATGCAGCAAAAGTGAACCAAAGGCAATCAAGGAGGGTTTATGGAAGCTTGATCAAGAGCAAACCAGTGCAGTGAAAAAAACAACAACAACTGCACTATATGAGAATTCTTACGCTAATTGTTGCAAAGTTGACTTCATAGTTGATGTTTTGGAAATCAACTTATATTGTGCTGCCAACTGTTGGAGACCTTTAATGATAGCTAAATACATTTGCACATGGTTGAATGAAGGAAAATTAAAAGGAAACTATAGTAGAAATGCCAGTCAGTGCATAAAGGAACAATTGTAAAAAGTATAGTCTGTTAGCAAAATGGTGAAGATGAAGTTTTGATGATGCCCAAATCAAGTCAAGATATATCAAGATTCATGAAGATCCTTTAAAGACTTGTTTTTATTATGGAAAGCTTTTGTAATAATTGTAGTTTATTGTTTAAGACTTAGATTTGTAGTAGGTTTTGATTCTTGTACCTTCATACTTTATATTTGTTGTTCAGAATAAAAAAGGCACGGTTTTAATCGATTAAATCAAGTATTAATTGATTAAAACATTACAGGTGCTAAAAACTCAACTGGCATGAAAATAATCGATTAATATCTATTTTAATCGATTAGCTAATCAATTAATCCTAAGAATAATCGATTAAAGATAGCCGTTGGAGTTTTCTAGTTTTTGAAAACTAGCCGCTGCACTCATTTTAATCGATTAACAATAATATTAATCGATTAAAAGCATTAAATGGTCAATTACGAAGAATGGAAGAGTATTTTCTTGAGTCTATAAATAGGCCCTCTTTATCCATCATCAATAACTCTTCCCTTGTGCTAAAATACTCAGAACTCTTTGAGAATTGTGTGCTATTGCTCAGCTAAGGAAACTCTTGTCTGTGGAGCCGGTGAAGTGCTGCTATGGTGACAGAGGAATACTTGGTTCATCCTTGATGCGTCTGAGGAGGTGTATGGAAGAGGATCATCCTTCGTGAAATATTCGGAGGAGGTGTTTCATCCTTCGTGAAGTATTCGGAGGAGGTGTATCATCCTTTGTGAAGACTCAAAGGAGGTGCAGGTTCATCTCTTGTGGTATCAAGAGAGATGGTTTCTAAATTTTTACAAATTGTTTCTTTGTCAATGTAGTTTGTAATTGTTTTGTGCTTAGTGAACTGTTTTTCTTGATTTGAGATAAGCGACTGGACGTAGGATTGGTAAGATCCGAACCAGTATAAAATTCATCTGTGCAAATTTCTCTCAACCTTACTCTTTTATTTATATTTATTATTTGCATAGTAAGATAAATTGAGAAGAAATATTAAAACCCCTCTTGGTTTGTTATTCCACGCTAACCATTCCGCTGCAGCTGCTCTGACATAGTCGACCCAAAGCTTGAATTTTCAAGTTAAAGCTTCTATTGCAGTTCTAATTATTGGAGATGTAACTTGTTAGTTGTTTACATGTGCTAGGAACTTAGTGGATCATTGAAAAACTAAGGAAAGTGGTGCAGAACTTTATGAAGGCTAACTTTATCTAGTTAGTTAAGTTGGTTTTCTTAGGTTTAAGTAATAGAAGAGTTAACTAAATTTGGGAGTTGAGTTTGGAGAGGAGAATCACTTTATAAAGAGATTTTAGAAGCAGAAACTTCGAGGACACACTTCCATGAACCACATTCAAAAACACTTTCTCTCATTTTTATCTCTACTTTTCTCATTTTCTTGGCTTGCAGTTCAAGAGCGTTGGAGAGAGGAAGGCTCAATAACTCTAAGATTTGAATACTTAATCATGCTTCAATATATCTGTCATTTCTATTTTCACAGTTCAATTTCTCTTTTACATGTTCAATTTCAATTATGTACCATTATCTATAATCTAGGTTAAAGTTATGGATTCATACCTATAATCTAATGTGTTCAAAATATCAAAATATAACATTGTTTCACTTGCAAACATGGTTATTGGAAGCAATTTTGTGATAAACACAAATTCAAGATTTATTGACTTTGCGCCACTCATATTTTCATATATTAGTTGGACTTTTTTTTGTGAGTGCTAAGTGTTAAAGATTGGTAAGATGATTGATTTTGGACATTCTTAGGCTATTAGTTTTGCATTTTACATGAAAAACCAAAAATTAAACACCTGTAGGTAATTTTCATTTTCAAATTCTTAAGCTTCGTTTGAGTTCGTGTTAGCTTCCTGGCCAATTTTTAGGTAGATTCGAGTTATTTGGTAGTATTATTTCATCATCAAATGTATTAAATCATTATTTGCGAACTTGGCCTTCACCTTCATTATGAACATTCACTATTGCTGCACAAATTCTGTGTTTTCTAGTTTTAACTGTGAATTTTAATTCCTATAGGTTTAATGCAGATTTAGATGCATAGTCTAGTTAGATTAGGTAATTAATTCATGTTCCATCCAATTGCATTACAAATAGAGCATCTCAACTTTAGTCATGCATTTCATTAAACACCTAGTGCAAACTAGGGTGTGATGAAAATTTCATCAAACAAATTATAAAATGTTCATTCTAGTGAGTTTGGATTGAAATTA
>CM050925.1:14368567-14693849 GCA_027742785.1 Vigna reflexopilosa | reverse complement strand
ACACCAATTGTAACGAAACCTGTATATGAAGATTCAAGAAAATCTGAATCTCCTTATTATTCTCCAACAGCCTCACAAATATTAAATACTTCAAGTAAAGAAGAAACTTTTGAAGTAGATAAAAATTGGATTAGACAAGATTTCGAAGCTGATTATAATAAAGAAAGAAGAGATTGGTATTTTAAAACATTTACAAAACTACAAGTAGAAAAGTTTAGAGAAGAATTTTATAATTACCTAAGACAGAATGAAATAAACTTATACTTCGTTGATTGGTTTTCTTGATTGGTTTTCGAACTACAGTAGAGACAATAATTTAGAATATCCCTTTAGTATTAATAAATCTATATGTCCATTAGATAAAATATCAAATACTTGGAAAACAATAAATAATGAAATAATAGAATCAGAGTATCCTCCACAACAAGGAATCGTAATACAACCCACTAAAGATATAGAAATAGAAGCTAGTCCATATAAAGATGTTAAAAGTGAAGATAAGCCTGTACAAGTGAAAGATATTAAAAAATTGCATTCTCAACTTAATTATTAAAATACAGTATTAGATATTATGACAAAACAATTAACCCAAATAGAAAATAAGACCCAAAAAGAAACTCCTTGTAGTTAAAAGAACCTATGAAACCAATATATAAAATATTCAACGTACCACAAAAAGAATTAGATTCATTAAGATTAAAAAGTGATACAGATTTGAAAATAGAAGAATTAAAAATAAATTAGACAAGTTAAATAAATCATCAATGAATACATTAGAAATCAATAAATTAAAAACATATCCAAAGCTTAGAAACTATTATCCTCGTCCGGCAGCTGCTCATGTGCAGTTTGAAGAAAGAGGAGAATTGGTACAAAATGCTTTCTCTGGTAATGAAATAGTCGAATGGAATTTAGATGGAATGAGTGAGCAAGCTATTTTAGATATGATTTGTCAAATGACAATGGCAGCCACTGCCCATAAAACTAAAGGTTGTAGTGACAAATCTGCCACTATAGCCATTGTACAAGGATTCACTGGTCAATTAAAAGGTTGGTGGGATAATTTCTGCACAGAACAAGATAAATTAGCAATTCTTAATAGTGTGAAAACTGAAACAAATCAAGAAGACGCAGTGTCAACTTTAATTTACTCAATAATTCAAAATTTTGTAGGAGATCCGAATATTTTTAAAGAAAGGTCTGCAAATCAATTAGCAAATCTTTACTGTCCAACAATGTCAGATTATATATGGTATAAGGATAATTTTTTGTCAAAAGTAACTTTAAGAGAAGATGGTTTTGCTGGATTTTGGAAAGAAAGATTTTTAGCTGGATTGCCTAAGTTATTTGCAGAAAAAGTAAAAATGAATTTAGAAAGACATTATGGTAAACCAGTAGTGTATGACATACTAACTTATGGTCAAATACATAACATAGTTGTAGAAACAGGAATACAAGTATGCACAGATTTTAAATTACAAAATAAATTAAGAAAAGAAAGCATGGTTAATAAAACAGAAATAGGAACATTTTGCCAGCAATATGGTATGGAACCTATTAGAGCACCAAGTGCAAGAAAAAAGAAAATAAGTAGAAAACCAGAAAAGACTTATAAAAAACCTTATAAAAAATCATATAAAAAATTCCAAAATAAAACAAATAATCAAAATATAGAAAATAAAATAGTTGCAAGAAAACCCAAATATAAAAAAACTAAAGAAAAAGGAAAATGTATGTTGGAAGTGTGGTAGGCCAGGCCATTATGCTAATAGCTGTAGGGTAGCACAAAAGATAAACCAAATAGAAGATGAAAAATTAAAAGAAAGCTTATTAAATATTTTAATTAATTCTGAACCAGAAGAATCTAACAGTTCAGTAGAAGATGAAGATAGTGAATTAGAGTTAGAACAAATTGAGCAAGAAACTTCTAGTGAAAATTTAGAAGAAGATAGTGAAGATGATTACTGTTTAGGCCCAGAATTATGTAACTGTACAAATTGTAAGAGCATAAATATGCTAACAAGAGACCAAACTTCTACATTAATCTCTATAATAGAAAAATTAAAAGATTCTCCACTAAAAGATTAATTTTTACAATAATTAAACAATTTAATAACACAAAGTGAAGAAGTGCAAAAGTACGTAAAACCAATAAGTATGAAAGAAATTTACAATAGGTTTAAGGGTCCAAGTCAACAAGTAACAATAAAAGATCTACAAGAAGAAATAAAAAATCTTAAGCAAGAAATACAAATATTAAGAGAAAATGATATATCTTTAAAATATAGATTATTAGAATTAGAAGGAAAAGAGATTATAAGAAATCAGAATGATAAAGAAAATAAGAAAGAAGAATAAATCGCATCTAATAATAGTTATATTAATCTACTAAGTCTGATAACTACTCATAAATGGCATGTTGAAGTAACGTTAATCATAAAAGAAGAAACGTTCAAAATAATAGCTTTGATGGATTCTGGAGCAGATGTAAATGGTATTCAAGAAGGATTAATCCCAACACAATATTATGAAAAAACAGTAGAAAAAGTAACCAGTGCAAATGGATCAAAGATGCATATCCAATATAAATTATCTAATGCCAAAATATGTAAAAACACAGTTTGTTATAATACTTCTTTTGTATTAATTAAAATATGAATATGAATACTCCCATGATATTAGGAACTCCGTTCCTAACCTTATTATACCATTTAGAGTGATTGAATCTGGGTTAGTAACCAATACTTTAGGAAGAGAAATTTGTTTTGAAATTATTAAACCACCAAGGACAAGAAAATTAAACCTTTTAAAAGAATCATCAATAACACAAATAGATATAAAGAAAAAACAGATAAATATGTTAAACAAAGAAATAAAATTTAAAAGAATAGAAGAACAAATTAACAGTCCAAATATTCAAAAAATTATAAAATCTTATGAAAAAGAAATTTGTGAAACGAATCCTACAGCTTTTTGGCATAGAAAAAAATATACAATATCATTACCATATATAGACAATTTTGATGAAAAGAAAATTCCAACAAAAGCTAGGTCAATACAGATGAATCAACAATATTTAGAATACTATAAAAAGGATATTCAAGAATATTTAGATAAAGGATTAATTAGACCATCTAAATCACCCTGGAGTTGTACAGGATTTTATGTTATGAAAGCATCTGAAATAGAAAGAGGAGTTCCAAGATTAGTAATTAATTATAAACCCTAAATAAAGTGTTAAAATGTATATGATATCCTTTACCAAACAAAAATGATTTAATAAAAAGAGTACATGATGCAGTAGTATTTTCTAAATTTGATCTAAAATCAGGATACTATCAAATATCAGTAAAAGAAGAAGATAAATATAAAATAGCCTTCATAGTACCCTTTGGACATTATGAATGGAATGTAATGCCACAAGGACTAAAAAATGCACCGAGTGAATTCCAAAATATAATGAATGATATTTTTTATCCTTATATGAAGTTCTCAATAGTATACTTAGATGATGTACTAATATTTTCAAAAAACATTACTGATCACATTAATCATTTAGACATATTTATTAAAATAATGAAAGAAAATGGATTAGTAGTATCAGCAGGAAAGATGAAAATCTTCCAAATGAAGACAATATTTTTAAGTTATGAAATTTATCAAAATACTATAACTCCAATACAGAGATCGTTAGAATTTACATCAAAATTCCCACATGAAATAAAAGATAAACAACAGTTACAAAGATTCTTAGGATGTGTAAATTATATAGCAGACTTTATTCCAAATATTAGAATAATTTGTGCACCATTATATCAAAGACTTAGAAAATATCCACCTGCATGGATAGAGGAAATGACTCAAACCGTAATAAAGGTAAAAGAATTAGTTAAAAAACTTCCTTGTTTAGGAATACCAAATCCAGAAGCCTTTTTAATAGTAGAAACAGATGCCTCGGAATTAGGTTATGGGGGAATTCTAAAACAAAAAATCCAAGACTCTCCTAAAGAGCAAATCGTCAGGTATCATTTAGGTATCTGGCATCCTACTCAGCAAAAATATTCTATTGTTAAAAAAGAGATTTTGGCAATAGTTTTATGTTTACAAAAGTTTCAAGATGATTTATTTAACAAAAAGTTTTTGAATCGAACTGATTGTAAAGCAGCTCCCAACGTTTTAACAAAAGATGTTCAAAATCTTGTTTCTAAACATATTTTTGCAAGATGGCAAGCTTTATTGTCTTGTTTTGATTTTGAAATTGAGCATATAAAACGAAAGGAGAATTCATTACCAGATTTTTTAACGAGAGAGTTTTTATAGGAAAAACAGCAATGAGTGGAGAACCACTAAATGAAGATCATTATGGTCCCCCACTGGGATCACAAAAACAAGTCTCGACAATATCATTAAGGCCTCAAGTGCCTCAGAATCAACCAAAGGTTCAAGCAACCTTGGCGGAAATATTAAAAACCCCTCCGACAATAGCAGGTACATCAAAAAACCCTCTCATCAAAACCTCCAACAAATTCACCCCTCTTCAATATCAAAATATTCTCATTTGACCAAAATACTTTACTCTAGTCACTAAACCCCAACAAGAAAAAACATTTGAAGAATATATAAATAAACCAAAAACCGTCCCAGTTATTATTCTAGAAAAGGCTTGGATATATGACTCTCCAAAAATAACAGCCCAAAATCTATTTCCCATAGACTTTCATTATCCTCCGACACACCTAGCCAAAATAAGAATATTTTATGAGTTTATTTTACTAGATATTGATTCTGATGAAATATCTCATACTAAAAATGACCAAGGAATTATCCTTTTCTCAAAACTAAAAATCTTAAAAGTATTATCTCCAGCAGAATGGAGCCAAAGACCCCATGATTACAAATCATTTTCAAGAACCTTTAATCCTCAGACATATAATTATTATGATTATATAGAAGCTTGGTCTAAAGCCTTATATGTTCATCCAGGAAACCATTCATGGTTTATTTAGTTCAAGAGAGGAATCTCCCTAAAATTCCCAAAATGGTTTATTAAATGGTTTTCAGAGTTCGGCCCATTGCCATCTATTTTCCCATCACAAGTTGCTGAAGTATATTCTTATTTTAGAGAAAAGACTTTGTTTGATTCAGGCTATAGATTGATATCTTTCGTAGCTACTCAGTCTATAACTTGGATTGTAGCTTGGGAGTATATTATAGAACCAGCCTATGAAAATGTAGATATAAAGTCTCTCTCAAGAAGGCTTAAGCTCAACTGGTGGAATAAATTTAACAGCAGCCTCATCAGCAAGAAAAACATTGATCAATGGCAGGCCAATTATAGACAAAGGAAAGAGGAATCAAGTCTAGAATTAACCCAAGAATCATTATTTCTGGCTTAAAAAGAGAGATTACTAGCAGAATTAGTAGCAGCAACTAGTATCAAGGACTTTGAGCAGGTAATTAAAGCAAAGTCATCTGCATCAAAAACAAATTCAGAAGAAGGAAAGAGCCCTACATTTAATCCCTTCGACATGTTTGATTAAAAATGAGATGAGAAAGTAAAGATATTTAGAAAAAAGAAGGATAAAGATGAAGAAAGGAAGATAAAGCAAGACAATAATGAAAGGATAAAGACGAAGAAAAGAAGATAAATAAAGATAATGTTGAAGATTCCCTATCATGAGAATTCTGAAAAAAAAAAGGAAATAATGAATTGATTGAAAAAGAAAAAGGAGACAAGACGCCTATAATAGCAGACAAGACGCCTATAATTGCAAGAATCTCAATATGGCACGAGAAGGATAAGAATGGGAAGGATAAAAATGTAAATCCTTGAAAGGGTATTATTGTAAATTATGTAATGTCTAGTATGTTCTACTGCTCCTATAAATAAGAGTCGGTATGGCCGATCTAGGCAAGAGCTTGAGTGTGGAAATAATAGTGTGTAAGTTTCTAGTGTTTTCTGAAGAAATGTTTGCGAGATTTGTATTCTAATTTTAATGTTTCGTCAAAACTGTAAGTTTGAATTTCTGATGTATTATATTTGTGTTCCTATTTTCCTTTTATTTTTTATGTTTCCTTATCTTCTATTTTCTATTATTCTAAAATATTATTCTAAAAGTCGATCCTATTATCACTGGTATCAGAGCCAACTGCTCTGAATACTGGGTTTTCTTGGGGGGGGGAAGAGTAGAATAATAATAGAATAAGAAGAGAAGAAATAATAAGAAATAATAATAATACTATAATATGAATGAGTTCGTAAGGATAAATGATCCACAAGTACCTCCTGGTTTTTATTTTGTAGTTCGTCCTTTACAACCCCCAGAGATGAGTCCAAATTCTAGTCCAAACCCAGTCATAGAAATAAAAAAACAAATTAGAAAGCTAAAAAGAAAACTAACAAAACATATATCACAAAAAGATACAGTGTTAATTGAAGATCCTACAAGATATGCCTGGACTGTAGTCTGGTATAAAAGTAACATAAAACACTTAGAAAACAAGTTGAAGGAGTTGAGCCATTTTGTTGCTTGATTTAACTACTAGAAGTTTACTCTAAATCTTTATCTAAAATCACTTAAGACAGTGAGGTCTTTGGATTTCTTAATACTTTCGAAAGTTTCTGTGTAGCACCGCGAGGTGTTAATACGTTGGTCAACCCTTAGATCTAGTAGTCCCGGCAGTAAAGCCTGAGAAAGGTAGTAAGCCTGTTGGTCAGCAAGATAGTGGAAAGAAGTGGTCCCGTAACATGGAAACTAGACAAAGATTAAGAGTGTCAAACTTACTTAGATCTTTGAGTGATTTAAGATTAAGGAACAAAGATAAACATATAGTAGTTAGAACTAGCCAAAATGAAGCTTCTTCTTCTTCAGAAAACAATAAGGATAAAGAATTACAAATTGCAGAAATAGAAAACTCTTTACATAACTGGTCAATACCAATAATAAAAATATGTGAAGTATACAAACAACATAAATTTTGGTCAACAAATCAAGATGAAGTCCATATTGTAGAATATAGTTATCCAGGAACTAAAAACAAAAAAATTATTAATATTTTAGAACAATCACTTTTAGACCAACATATTAAAGATGGATATAATTTTATTCACTTAGGATTAATTCAAATAGCTGGAAAGCCAAACTACAGATTAGGAATAAATAGCCCTATACTTATGATATTAAGAGATATAAGACTTAAAAAGTTTAATGACTATATATATATATATATATATATGTATATGTATATATGTATATGTATATATGTATATGTATGTATATGTATGTATATGTATATATGTATATGTATATATATATATATATATATATGTATATATATATATGTATATGTATATATATATATATATGTATATGTATATGTATATATATATGTATGTATGTATATATATATATATGTATGTATATGTATGTATATATATATATATATGTATATGTATATATGTATATGTATATATGTATATGTATGTATATGTATGTATATGTATATATGTATATGTATATATATATATATATATATATATATATGTATATGTATATATATATATGTATATGTATATGTATATATATATGTATGTATGTATATATATATATATATGTATGTATATGTATGTATATATATATATAGGTATATATATATATATATAGGTATATATATATATAGGTATATATATATATATGTATATATATATATACATATATTTATATATATACATATATTTATATAAATATATCTATATATATACATGTATGTATATGTATATATACATGTATATCTGTATATACATTTATATCTGTATATACATTTATATATATATATATATATATTACTTCATTATTTTACTTTTATTGTTGATCCGTTTTTCATTGTTTTAGTAATTTATTTCTTGATGTCCTCAACAATAAGATAGTTTTTAAGTTCTTTATTTTTTTTTGTTTCAATTTTATTTTTGAAAAATTTAAGCAATTAGGTTTCTATTTTTGTCAAAACTTGTAGTTTTTCTTAATTTTTTAAATATTTTTTTAATTTATTTATTTTTAATTTATTTAAAAAAAAAATTCCACATGTAAAGCTAAAAGTGTGCCATTTGATAATGATAATGTGACGTAGTACTAACAGTGTCATGTGTCATTCAATTGTCTGAATTTCGTCTTTGTCTTTTTATTTTGTCTCAATTTGGTATTTGTATTTTTATTTTGTGTCAATTTATTCCTAATTTTTTTAAAATTAAATAATTTTGTTTCTCTCCAAATTCAAACAAAATTTAATTTGTATATAAATATCTACAAATTTTGTTTATACAAATTGATAAATTTTATTAGAAAATAAAAAAATTACGAACTAACATATGACACATTTTTATTTATGTAGTACTATCAGAATAACTTAATTGCATTAAAGTTTTGAAAACAAAAACTAAATTGAGACAAATAAAAATAAAGAAACTCATTTAAATTTTTTCTATCAAATTAAACAATAAATGAAATCATTTGATCTAGATAATATGAATAAGCAAACTATAAAAGTTAACATTTCAATAATCCTTAATAAAGTAAACTATGTTGCAGTCACATTTATGTCCATTTTATCATAAAACACAATAATATCAATTATTTCATTAGTTATTTTTTTACAAATTTCACATTAATTAGGATTTTCACATAAGTTTTTTTTTCAATTTGTTAAAAATGTTTGTATATATGTATATTCAATTTAAATTTTATCTATGAATTTGGGGAGGAACAAAATTGTTTAAATTTTAAAAATATTAGGACTAAATTAAGACAAAATAAAAATATAAAGACCAAATTGAAACAAAATAAAAATACAGAGACTAAATTGAGACAAATGCAATGACACGTGACTTAGCAATGACACGTGATACTATCAATGTCACGTCACACTATCATTACCACATGACACAATGTTAGCTTGACACGTGACAATTATTTAAAAAAAAAATTGAAAAAAAAATAAAAATTAAAATAATTTAAAAAATATTTAAAAAATTAAAAAAAAAACACGAGCTAACATGTGACACATCTTTAATCGTGTTAATACAGAACTAATGACAATGATCTAATTGCTTCAATTTTTCAAAAATAAAATTCCAATTAAGACAAAAAAATAGATGAGAAATCTATTTGAAAAAGCCTCTGAAAATAGAAACTATCTGAATGATTAATATATTTCCACAAACTAATATATTTTCTTTTAAAAAATCATTAAAAAAAACTTTAAAGTTATCCTCCTATAAATCTTCTTAAGATTTAATATAAATAAACGCAGTTAATTTTCATCTATTATCAGCAAAAGTCATTATATAAAAAGAAATAAGCAAATAACATGATAGTATATTATTAACTAATTTTTGTAAATATATATATATATATATATATATATATATATTACGAATTTTATACATTGATCAAATATGTGAACACTAAAAAAATGTGATATTTTGGAATTTTTTGATAATAATAATAATATAATAAAATAGTGAAAGGATAAAATACATGATTAAAAATATATTTGTATTTAGAGAAAGATAAACTAAAAATAGATAAATGAAGTTAATTATACATGTGAAATTAAGGAAAAAAGGATGCGCATAGAGAAATGACACACGTGAAAAAGGAAATAGAGAACAACCATTGATACAATAGAGGGTAAGCGACATCCATTCATATTTCATATATATCCATGGTAACACTCTCGCAAAACACACTCACACTTCATCACCCACATCTTAATCTCTCTATCTATCTCAACACCACACACTCACACACACTTTCTCCCTACCATGGCCTCCCAACCCACCTGGGCTGAACTTCTGGGCCACAACAACTGGGCCGGCCTTCTCGACCCCCTCCACCCCTCCCTCCGCAACCTCATCCTCCGTTGCGGCGACTTCATCCAGGCCACCTACGACGCCTTCAACAACGACAAGAACTCACCGTTCTGCGGCTCCAGCCGCTACGGCAAGACCTCCTTCTTCCGAAAGGTTATGCTCGACGACGCCGACCACTACAACGTCACAGCGTTCCTCTACGGCACCGCCAGAGTCTCCGTTCCCGAGGCCTTCCTCCTCCACTCGCTCTCGCGCGAGGCCTGGGACCGCGAGTCCAACTGGATCGGGTATGTCGCCGTCACGTCGGACAGCCGCTCGAAGGAGCTCGGGCGGAGAGAGATCTACGTGGTGTGGCGAGGCACCACGAGAGACATGGAGTGGATCAACGTCTTCGGCGCCAGCCAAGAGTCCGCTTCCGCACTGCTCAACGCGGAAAGCGTCAAACAATTGAAGGCAAGAAACAAGGACGGTAATATATTTAAATATTTGTTTAATAGTATTTTAAGATAAAATTTTAGACTACAAACTTAACCATAATTAAATTTGACATTGGATTTGTAATACAGGAAACAGCAGTAGTGACGATGAAGATGATTCAGAAATACCAAAGGTGATGTTAGGCTGGCTCACAATCTATACCTCAGACGATCCAAAATCTCCTTTCACGAAAACCAGCGCGAGAACACAAGTTCTTTCTCACGTGAAATCCCTGGTAGAACGATACAAATCTGAGAATCCGAGTGTGTTGATCATGGGACACAGTCTAGGCGCAAGCCTATCGATAGTGAATGGGTTTGACTTGGTGGAAAACGGGGTAACGGATGTCCCGGTCACCGCAGTGGTGTTTGGGTCTCCCCAGGTTGGAAACAAGGCGTTCAATAACCGGTTCAAGAAGAAGGGAAACCTGAAGGTTCTGCACGTGACGAACGTGATCGATTTGATCCCGCACTACCCGGGGAGATTGTTGGGGTACGAGCACACGGGAGTGGAGTTGGTGATCGACACGCGGAAGTCGCCGAGCTTGAAGGAGTCAAAGAACCCAAGCGACTGGCACAACTTGCAAGCGATTCTGCACGTGGTGGCAGGGTGGAACGGGGCGCGTGGGGAATTTGAGTTGAAAGTGAAGAGGAGTTTGGCTCTGGTGAATAAGTCGTGTTCGTTTCTGAAGGATGAGATTGGCGTGCCTGGGTCATGGTGGGTGGAGAAGAACAAGGGAATGGTGAAGAGGGAGGATGGCGAATGGGTTTCAAACGCACCAGATGAGGAGGACGTGCCTGTGCCTGAACAAATCTAAGCCTATTATGGTAGGTTTCATTTTCTCATCTTCCTTTCCCCTTTCTATTTCTATTTCAAGTCTTTTTTTATTTAGGGATTAAATTCCTTGTTAAAAAGTTAGAAAAGTAAAAAGTGGTTCCATTACATGCTTTAATTTAGAGAATACTCGCTTCTTCTTCACATGTGTCATTAAGAGAACATGAAGTGCGCTATATTCTCCCATTCTATCTAATGAAAATTTATGACTCCTTTTAATTTTTTTAAAAATGTATTTTTAACAAATTTTTTTGGATAACTTTTTTACAGTTATTTATATAATTAGTCTGTTTTAAATATATAAATTAATAAAATAATGACCCATGATTTATAGTTAAAAAATTATTAAAATATGCTGTTTCTTTAATTTTGTTTTTATTAAACTTCTTTAGGAGCTTCAGTGGTTTTGGGGGCCGTGCCCAATTTTTTACATATAAAATTAATATATAAATAAAAATAATTTATTTTAATTTTAGTATATTTTATTATTTAACACTCTCGAAATGTTTGAATATCTATTTTGATATCTCAAGCACACAACCTCGTAATCTGAAGTCAATAAAGTGATGAAAATTGAGTATATGGTCCGATCAATCGACACGAGCTAGCAAAATATTAAGTTAAAAAACAAAACAATATTTTAGAATCATTCGTCCTGGTAAAAAGCACAACATATTATATATATTCCAAGATACTAATGGTATAAAGACACATTTTTACATTTATTTAATATATAATATAAAAATGAAATAATTATAAAAAACTATTTTTTTGTATTTTTTTTAAAAGAAAAGTAAAAAATAAAAAATAATAATATCAAATAAATATAAAAAATTTGTGTCATTCGCCAATAATGATCACTGAATCCACACTTATATAAACTCAAAGGGCTTGAGCACACCATTGTTGTGTAACACCTCACTATTAACGTCTACAAAAAAAATGAAACAAAAATGAAAATTCCTTATTACGCCCTTTGCAAAATGCGATTAAAGTTCTTGTAAATAAGCCAATTTAACCAATAAAATTTTTACCTTACTTTCTTCATACCCAAATAACATTAACAACGTTGACGATCGACATACCCAATAACCTTAGACACTTATAAATAGTAATGTTCTTACATAGAATTACTACATGAATTACATGAGCTTTTACTTCTTCAAAAAATAAAAAAAGTGTATGCCATCTTTTTAAATTCTTCCCTTTATGAATTTATTAAAGGAATGTTTATATTTATTAAAGGGAAAAAGTCCAAATGAAGTCAACACACATTCACTTAATTTTGACACCCATAAGATCTCACAATAGCGGGTAAAACTAGGTTTTATGATGAAAATGCAACTTTATTTATTCGAACAGGTGAAAGCCTCAGGTCTTCACAACCTTTTATCTGTCTTAAATATACATAATTAGTGAGCAAACACAACACTCCCATAGCGAGACATGAAAACCATAATATATGCAGAACCATGGATTTAGTTTCCTTATTTCTTGCCACGCAGTTTAGCTCCAAGGGCTCTTTCCAACTTGCCAATTATCTGCTGGTTTGGAATGGCTTTCCCTGATTCGTATTCCTGGATCACTTGAGGTTTCTCGTTGATCACCTTCAAATAACAATGCAAATGCAAATCATTGATAAAGCCTAACTATTATTGAAAAGGAAAATCAAGAGACCGATAATTTATTCAATTTTTTGTTCTGCAGAGGGGAGAATAATACTTGAGCAAGCTGAGCCTGAGTAAGTTTCTTCTCCATCCTAGCTTGCATTATAGCCTTCTTAAGTTCAGTTGGTACTTTCTCATCTATACACAAAACTCCAATCAGAGGCTTTAATTTTTGTTTAAGAAATCTAAAACTTGAACAATAGTGCCACTGCTCACCATAATTCTCTGGTCCATTAAAAATACTATGAAATCAAATGAATCCATAATATGCACAATCAGTGAAAAATAAAAATGTAGAGAGCAACAACTTCAATCTTGTTTTATGTTCCTCAAGCCCAATGATTTAATATAAAAACCTAGAATTAATGATCCAGTGACCCCGAGAAGTTCCATTTCTCATCAAGTAGCCAAAATACAGACGGGTATGTGAAACAAATTGAATGCACGCAGGACTCAAATTTATAATGGCAAGATTTGAAAAACTGGTATCATTCAATAAGTCAATTCTTGAAGAAAAATCTCTAATTTGGTTGGGGAAGAGGGTTATTATCATGAAGTTTATCCTCGTGTCTGAATCTATGCCATCATTTCTACCATGTTAGCCATACATTTTCTTATTTTGTGCTTAGGACAAAGAACTAACATTGATTTCTATCATCTATCATTTATATCACATCTCTAACACACCCCAAATCTATTTAGTTTTAAGCATGATTAATGTTCAGGCTCCCTTACCGTAGAACAGATTAAACTTTTTATCAGAAGAATGAGGACCGCAGGAATCAAACTCTAGATCTCTTGCTCACGGACACTTGATACCATGACATTAACCAGTTACCCAAAGATCTTGAGTCGTTTGGGAAGATGCATGAATGATTCTACATAGCATCTCTAACAATTACACCGCCAAAACACTTTGCCTTGACATCTCAAAAAAGTTAGTAGCAAACACATTTCTAGCTATTGTGAAATTATAACAGTGCCACGGTGGAACCTTCAATCTACCTACCACATAATCACTATTCATTGAAAAAACAGAACCTCCATAACCTAGAAAGAGTCAAAAGACAATAAAATAAAACTACCAAAAAGAACATGCTCCAAGAAAATTTGCGTAGTTGACAATACTAAAAAGCAGGACAAGGAAACCACTGCAGGGAATATCCCCTCAATGCAAACACCCCATATGGACCACAATATTGTATACATAATTCACCTCTTTATTCCTCCCATATAACCGTATATTCACAGGTAGATGCACCCATGTTTTTCATTGGTATAAAAAACATAAGAAAAAGAAAAACTTAAGGCCTGTTTGATTTCCTTATAAAAATTTAACACTACTCAGTAATCAAGTTTGTCATCTAAAATCTATTAGGCTTTGAAAATCGTTCACAAAACAAGTGTTTTGAAATCCAAAATACAGACAGTTAGTGATATTTTCTCATCTTATTTGTCCACGCTCTGCTTTGTGCCATACACCACCCTCCACCAATTGTCCAAGCAACTTTGTTTGGTTAAATTTTGAAAACTGAAAGCAGTTTTTCAGAAGATAAATCAAACACAACCTAATTCTCTGTCTATATATGTTGTAATACTCACGAGCTAGATTCTCTGTATCCTCATCCAGCCGCTTGGTGTTCAATGAAGTGCTGCTAGAGGCTGCTTTGTTTGTCCCAGCATTATCTGTAAGAGCAACATTTGAACAATCATATTTCAAACCATCCAAACAATAAAGGTCACCAACAAAAGAAAAATAAAAAACACATACAAACAAACACACGCACAAAAGACACATCGATAAGCATTCTATGCAAATCATTTAGCTCTTGCTTTTTAAGTACCCCCTTTTCCAAACTAAACAATTATCAAATTCAATTTTTTCCTAACCATTTAAAAGATTTAATTTGCAAATTAAATCTGCTGCCTCAACACCAAATCATCTGCAATAGTCACAAGAAAACACGTTCAGATCCGAGATTTCATAAACAAAATATCGACGATAAACTGATGAAATCGTAAAAAGAAATTCAGATTTGCAAAACAATTAACACAAGAGGAATAATATTTCGAAGATTTGTTTACTTTTTTCATTGAGGGTATTGGAAACGAACATTTTTTTTGGGTTTCGATATCGGCGCCGGCGCGGCGAGCAGCGTTGACGACTTTCTCGTCCTTCTTGGCCGCGGCGGTGGGAGCTTTCTTGCGGAGGACGACGGGTTCCCAGTCCTGGGAAATAGGGCCCACACCGGACATTTTTGTTTGTGTGTTTGTCTGGTTATGGAATGGATGCGTATTGGGTTCGTTGTGTTCGTTCGCGAAGCTTCAACGAGAGAAGGGATGAAGGAAGAAGTGGATATGGAAGACGAGATAGCTTCTGGTAATTATGTTTCTTTTTTTGGAATTTTAAACAAACCTACATCAAAAGAAAGAAAGAAAATATATTTTTTATTTTCATTTATATATATATATATATATATATATATATATATTCATAATTACATTTTTTATTTTCATTTTTATCATAAAATATTTTTATTTTTAGTATTCGTTTTTTATTTATCTTTATTAGTTTTATGAAAACCAATTTTTTTATAGCATTATTAATGAAATAAGTTAATAAACTAAAATTGGAAGCCTAAAATATAGTTTAGTATGTGTAGTGAACATGTAGGTGTAATGAGAAAAATAAAAAACAAACCCAACATCAAAATAAACTAATGGGTGTGTTCATGTAGATGTGGAATGCATGAAATAATATGACAATCCAAACAATAAGCAGTGTGGTGTGTAGTTGTAAAGTGAAGGTAATGAGATAAATGAGTGTGTATGATGAGTGGAAGTGAAAAAGGATATAGGGCTTGGATTTGATGGAACCATTACAAAACAAAAATGAAAACATATCCCAATACATCAGAATTAGGATATTCAACTAATATCATCATATATTACATTCAATCACTCAACCTTTTCCAACATATTCACATATCAACTCTAGATAAAACAAGAGTGAAAGAAAATACCAGGAAGCTAACTTTAACTTTCTTGTATGTGTGTTGTGGTAATAGAAAAGGAAAGGAAAAGTATAGGCACTTTTTTTCCATTGTTCCTTTGTTGTTTTTTGATAGGTTGTGTTTTTATATACAATGTAATGGTAATTATAGTTTTAATTATAAATGAACAATATAATGAAGGAATTGGTCTTATAGAAACACATTACAAAAATCAAATCATAATATAATATTTGAGATATTAATTCTAATTATTATAAGATATATTGTTTCAAATGATTAGAATCATATTTTTCTCTAGCTTAAAAAACTTGATGTAGTAAATCATAATATAATATCAAAATATTAATTCTAATTATTATTATGAATATTACTTCTAATTGTCAAAACATATCTTCTAAAATTAGAGAATTCAAAATATTTTCTCATAACGTCTTGTGAAAGGTAAAAAACAAAGGTCAAAGAGAGTCCATGTGCAACAAGTAGTATGCAAGTAATTATAAGTGAATCACACATGAAAGAAATAAGCTCAAATCTCACATGGTTTAATTATATCAAATCTCACATGAAAGAAATAAGCCCTTTTTTTCACCGTCCCTTTTTGTGTTTTTTAAAATCAAAGATAGTAAAAATGAAATTAAAAACTAGTTTAAATAGAAAAATGAAATGTTAGTGAAAACAACTATTAAAACTATTAAAACTAAAAAACAACAAACAACAATCAACATTTAGAAAACAAAAACAATAAAAACAAATACAAAAGTAGAATTCAAAATCGTAAAAAAGTAAACAACAATCTAAATAGTGAATGAAAATGAGAGAAAAATTACAATTAAATGGAGTAATTTTAGTATATCTTTTAGGATTGTATAAGTAGTATTAGTCTTAGCACCCTACCTTATTCATTTTTAGCATTTATCACTTTGGTTTGGTAAGCTAGTATTATGTAACGTGCACATGAAACAATGATGAGAGAGATAAGGATGGAAAAGTTGTTAGGCAGAAAATACACGTGGCTAGTGATCTGCATCATGAGATCATGAGGAAAAGCGTGAGGCATCGAAGGGAGAATATTTTATTGAAGGACTTTGTGCAGTGAAAGAAACGTGTGTGTGGTTCTGCATAGCCATGGATGATGCTCAATGCACGGTGCTTTGTCTTTGATAATCCAAAAAGGGTGGTGCTTAATGCTTCCATGGGCACAATTCTGGTATAATTCTTCTTTGCATCATACTCTTCACATGTCACCCTTCAAAGCTTTGTATGGTAAGGATCCTCCTTCGGTTTTGAGATATGAAACCAATATACAAGATCTTGTGTCAGTCCAAGAGTTATTGCGGGAACGTGATGTTTTGTTGCAACAATTGAAAGCAAATTTGTTTAAGGCTCAACAGTACATGAAAGCCCAAGCTGATAAAAGACGCAGATTTTTGTGTTTTGAGATAGGGGATTGGGTGCTTGTGAAATTGCAACCATATAGGTAACATTCCCTAGTTTTGAGAAAAGTTCAAAAATTAAGTATGCGTTATTTTGGCCCTTTTGAGGTGATTGCCAAGATTGGTGAGGTCGCTTATAAACTCAATTTACCAGATTCAGCCCGTATCCACTCGGTGTTTCATATTTCTTTACTTAAGAAATTTGTTGGGAGTCCTTCGCAATAGTACTTATCCTTGCCACTCACTACAACTAAGTTAGGTCCTTCAGTACAACCTTTCTTGGTTTTAGATGCCCGCATAGTCATGTGTCAGTCCAAATCGATTCCACAAGTCTTAATTCAATGGGACTCTTTGGGACCTTCAACAGCAACTAGGAGGATGTTCAAGAAATTAAGGAGTCTTTTCCGCAGTTCAACCTTGAGGACAAGGTTGCTTTTGATGGTGGGAGTATTGTAACATGCACAGGAAATAATGATGAGAGAGATAAGGATGGAAAAGTTGTTAGGCAAAAAATACACGTTGCTAGTGATTCGCATGATGAGGTCATGAGGAAAAGCGTGAGGCACCGAATGGAGAATATTTTATTGAAGGACTTTGTGCAGTGAAAGAAACATGTGTGTGGTTCTGCATAACCATGGATGACGTGAAGAACTTTTGTTTATATACATTGTTGTTTAGCCCTTGAAATACTGATATTGAAATTGTTCTATTGTTCACTTTGAATAGACACTTATATTGCAGAATATCCCCTGGTTGTTTTATATATAAAACAGTTCAATAATAATACTGTTACATATTAATAGGAGTATAAGCATTAGAGTAGGTAGTAAATTAGGATCCTAGATATTAAATAAGCATAGCCTAGAATAGATAGAAAATTAGTTAAAATTGTCCAAGCTTTTCGTTAATTATAGTTTAGAAACTAAAGCATTAGCTTAGTTTAGGTGTTTTTCATATAGTTGGTAGCGCTAACTTGTGTAACATGTTTTGATGCAGCAAAAGTGAACCAAAGGCAATCAAGGAGGGTTTATGGAAGCTTGATCAAGAGCAAACCAGTGCAGTGAAAAAAACAACAACAACTGCACTATATGAGAATTCTTACGCTAATTGTTGCAAAGTTGACTTCATAGTTGATGTTTTGGAAATCAACTTATATTGTGCTGCCAACTGTTGGAGACCTTTAATGATAGCTAAATACATTTGCACATGGTTGAATGAAGGAAAATTAAAAGGAAACTATAGTAGAAATGCCAGTCAGTGCATAAAGGAACAATTGTAAAAAGTATAGTCTGTTAGCAAAATGGTGAAGATGAAGTTTTGATGATGCCCAAATCAAGTCAAGATATATCAAGATTCATGAAGATCCTTTAAAGACTTGTTTTTATTATGGAAAGCTTTTGTAATAATTGTAGTTTATTGTTTAAGACTTAGATTTGTAGTAGGTTTTGATTCTTGTACCTTCATACTTTATATTTGTTGTTCAGAATAAAAAAGGCACGGTTTTAATCGATTAAATCAAGTATTAATTGATTAAAACATTACAGGTGCTAAAAACTCAACTGGCATGAAAATAATCGATTAATATCTATTTTAATCGATTAGCTAATCAATTAATCCTAAGAATAATCGATTAAAGATAGCCGTTGGAGTTTTCTAGTTTTTGAAAACTAGCCGCTGCACTCATTTTAATCGATTAACAATAATATTAATCGATTAAAAGCATTAAATGGTCAATTACGAAGAATGGAAGAGTATTTTCTTGAGTCTATAAATAGGCCCTCTTTATCCATCATCAATAACTCTTCCCTTGTGCTAAAATACTCAGAACTCTTTGAGAATTGTGTGCTATTGCTCAGCTAAGGAAACTCTTGTCTGTGGAGCCGGTGAAGTGCTGCTATGGTGACAGAGGAATACTTGGTTCATCCTTGATGCGTCTGAGGAGGTGTATGGAAGAGGATCATCCTTCGTGAAATATTCGGAGGAGGTGTTTCATCCTTCGTGAAGTATTCGGAGGAGGTGTATCATCCTTTGTGAAGACTCAAAGGAGGTGCAGGTTCATCTCTTGTGGTATCAAGAGAGATGGTTTCTAAATTTTTACAAATTGTTTCTTTGTCAATGTAGTTTGTAATTGTTTTGTGCTTAGTGAACTGTTTTTCTTGATTTGAGATAAGCGACTGGACGTAGGATTGGTAAGATCCGAACCAGTATAAAATTCATCTGTGCAAATTTCTCTCAACCTTACTCTTTTATTTATATTTATTATTTGCATAGTAAGATAAATTGAGAAGAAATATTAAAACCCCTCTTGGTTTGTTATTCCACGCTAACCATTCCGCTGCAGCTGCTCTGACATAGTCGACCCAAAGCTTGAATTTTCAAGTTAAAGCTTCTATTGCAGTTCTAATTATTGGAGATGTAACTTGTTAGTTGTTTACATGTGCTAGGAACTTAGTGGATCATTGAAAAACTAAGGAAAGTGGTGCAGAACTTTATGAAGGCTAACTTTATCTAGTTAGTTAAGTTGGTTTTCTTAGGTTTAAGTAATAGAAGAGTTAACTAAATTTGGGAGTTGAGTTTGGAGAGGAGAATCACTTTATAAAGAGATTTTAGAAGCAGAAACTTCGAGGACACACTTCCATGAACCACATTCAAAAACACTTTCTCTCATTTTTATCTCTACTTTTCTCATTTTCTTGGCTTGCAGTTCAAGAGCGTTGGAGAGAGGAAGGCTCAATAACTCTAAGATTTGAATACTTAATCATGCTTCAATATATCTGTCATTTCTATTTTCACAGTTCAATTTCTCTTTTACATGTTCAATTTCAATTATGTACCATTATCTATAATCTAGGTTAAAGTTATGGATTCATACCTATAATCTAATGTGTTCAAAATATCAAAATATAACATTGTTTCACTTGCAAACATGGTTATTGGAAGCAATTTTGTGATAAACACAAATTCAAGATTTATTGACTTTGCGCCACTCATATTTTCATATATTAGTTGGACTTTTTTTTGTGAGTGCTAAGTGTTAAAGATTGGTAAGATGATTGATTTTGGACATTCTTAGGCTATTAGTTTTGCATTTTACATGAAAAACCAAAAATTAAACACCTGTAGGTAATTTTCATTTTCAAATTCTTAAGCTTCGTTTGAGTTCGTGTTAGCTTCCTGGCCAATTTTTAGGTAGATTCGAGTTATTTGGTAGTATTATTTCATCATCAAATGTATTAAATCATTATTTGCGAACTTGGCCTTCACCTTCATTATGAACATTCACTATTGCTGCACAAATTCTGTGTTTTCTAGTTTTAACTGTGAATTTTAATTCCTATAGGTTTAATGCAGATTTAGATGCATAGTCTAGTTAGATTAGGTAATTAATTCATGTTCCATCCAATTGCATTACAAATAGAGCATCTCAACTTTAGTCATGCATTTCATTAAACACCTAGTGCAAACTAGGGTGTGATGAAAATTTCATCAAACAAATTATAAAATGTTCATTCTAGTGAGTTTGGATTGAAATTAAGACTCATCTTTTGTATTGTACTTATTAGTTGCACATGTTACACAATCATTTCATCATTTCATTCATCATACAAAGTAATTCATCTAGGTTTAGTTAGTTTTAGAAGTAGTTGATGGGTGTCGCACCCCATGCAAATTTAATGTGCATAAAAGAATGCAGTATAGACTAGGAAGTAACTCCTAGGTCGTCTCTCAAGGACCAAATTGTGGTTCGAGAATCAGGTCTAACACGTAGTGGGGGGGTTTGTGAAAGGTTTTGTGAATGCGGATAAACTAAATTAAAATACGGATACAAACAGAAATGCAAACACAGATGTAAACAGAAAATTCAAACAGAATTCTAAAAACGGAATCAAATACAGAATAAAAATGGTTGGTCATTAACTCAATTACTATGCTTCCCATCCCATATTAACGACAATTACACACTACTCTAATCCAAATCCAACACGAATCACTCAACTAAGCAAAGGCTAATTCGGTTTTTAGAATTGCAAATTAAGCGAATGCAATGCACAAATTTAATCAGTCATGCACCATACAGTCTAATCAACTAAGCGAAAATTAAACACCGATTAGGCAAATAAGCATATACCTAATCGCAGGAAGACAACAAACTAAATTTTGAGCCAAATCAAAGCAGCAGTATGACAATTAAAGTGCAGAAGTCTCATGAATAAACTACTTTAGCCTCTAATCCAGCACAGCTAACCGACTAAGCGAAGGCTAATCATGCTATCATAATTACGAACTAAGCGAACGCAATACACCTCTTCCATCCTATGTGTTCTATACAAATCGATCAACTAAGCGAAGATGCAATCACCAATTGGGCAACTAAGCGTATACCCATTGCAAGAACACAGTCAGATTTCATAGAGTGTCAGGCAGAGCAGAATAAACACAAGCACAGTCCAAGAAATCTCAAGGAAACAAAGTAATATCACTAATGACCAACTCGACTATCTAAGTTAACATCACAATTAAATTAACACAATCGAAGAGAACAAACAGCATAGTGAACTGAAACAGTAAACTGAATGGTCCTAAAACACGATGTGTGAACTAATTAGCATGCTGAAAATAAAGAAACACTTGACTAAAAATAAAATGCACATTACAGTGGGAACGAATAAAAATTCAAAGAAACATAGCATTAACAAATTGAAATACAAAGCATCGGGAATAAAAGAAAATATGCAACGCTTAAACTAAACATTGAAGTGTACATTATAGTCATCCACCAACGCATATCCATTACGGAAATCAACAAACTAAAAACGCGTGAATTCTTTTTAAATGCTACCGTGTGTGCTCTTCCTATTTCTCTAATTAAAACTCAAAGAAACCTCTAAAATGAAATCAGTACTTCGTGAATAAAAACTTAACAGCATGTCTCCTAAAATTGAATCAGCGTTTCCTACTTTCTTCTCTAAGCAAAGCATAACACGTCTATTTAAAACCAAACAAAATCACCTCTTAACTAAAGCAAATCCCAAATGAAGTCAACACCTAAATTTTAAAGCAAGCCACCTAATAAAATGTAAATAAAGTCTTCACTGGTTTCTTCAGCTCCGCTTTCTCTAAAAGAAAAGAAAGGAAAATAATTGCTTAATTTTCTACAAGAATAACATCACCGTGGTTGCTTCTACAAGAAAGAAGATTAAAATTCTACTGAACGTCACCGGCCATGTCTCTTAAGGCTAGAGAAAAAATAACTCCAAGTCTGCACTCCACTTCCCATGTGGCGGCTCTGGATGTTATAAGAGTGAAACCCTCTTTGCTACTCCTGGGGCGCTTCTAATGGGAGGTGCTGTTGGACGGTCCAAAGTTTTATTCCATTGGGCCGTGATGTATTTTTTTCTCCAAGCAAATGAGTGAGTGTCCTTGCTGCCAGTATCTTCTCCATGTGCTTGCTGATGCTCCCAAGTTACTTTTTCGTTGTGGGCCATGACATATTGCACGTGCAGGCCGAGAATATGCTGCTTCAAGTCCAAGATGCTGAAATCAAAAGAAACTTGTACTGCGCGTTGTTAAACCCCTGGCAAGTGTACCAGATCGTATCAAGTAATAATAATCGGTAATCCCAATATCGTTCTTCCCAGAGGACTCTTAAGGCCTTATCTTTCGTGTAAACTAATCGTTTAAGACTTGAGTAAAAGAAAATAATTTGAATGGTTTGAATGCAAAACAGAAATAAACATGCAAATGCAAGAATTCAATTGACTAAGAGAAACTATGAATGAATGAGGTTGTTGGGGGTTACAATTTCATCTTATCTGTCCTCATATATCTACTCTTCTTATTTACTTTGCTTATTTATCATATTGTCATGCAAACTTTCTTGGTCTACCCTTAACCCAATCCCTTGGTGAAAAGAGCCTATTATTAATTACCGGCTTTGTATCCCTAGCCTCCCCTAGTAACTAATAATGCATAATAAGCGGAAGCAAAATACAATTGATCGTCTTACCCCTATCCCTAGGCAGTATTAACATAATCAAGGAATTCTCCCCAATTCATGACATTACTGTACGTTCCCGTATCAATAAAGACAAACAACATCTACCGAATGAGTTAAACGGTAAAAGCATTAAGCAAAGGTAAAAAAACCCAACAATTGATAAATCAAGCATATGCAAGCATATAAAGTAAATAAGAATTTCAACATATGAGAGTTTCAAAAGATTACATTGTTCCCCAACAACTAAGGGTTTAGTTCTCCATAATCATGGTGAAACTAGATGAACTAAATGGAAGAATGGAAAAGCAAACCCTAGAATTGATAAAGTGGAGTCTAAGCATCCAAGAAATCTCCTCCAAAGGTGTAGAGCTGTTGTGGACGTTGTTCTCTGCCAAAAGAATTAAATTTGGATTCGCACTAGGGCTATATATAAGCCAAAAAGATAACAGAAAGATCTCAGAATCCAAAATATAAAAACAGACAACCGCCTAGGTGCCTAAAATGACCGCTGAGCGGTTTGCCTCAACACACGCCACCGCCCAGGCGCCTAAAATGACCGCTGAGCGGTTTGCCTCTTGTCGCTTCTGACGCTCAGCGTCACTGCCTGGGCGCCAGACAACAACTTTTCGTTGCACTAGGACGCTCAGCGGTGGAATTTACCGTTGAGCGGTTCACAGACTCTTCTTTTCTTCCTTTTTCTCCTTCATTCTTGAGTCTATGACCTTCCTACTTCATTGCCATCTTCAATTTTCATCAAAAACCCTGCAAAACAATGCAAAACAAGCATAATATCTCTAAAAACAACTTTTGACTCTCATGTAACACAACTTAAGAGTTTTACTTGATTCTAAGCTCATTTTAAGCTACAAAGGGTGTGATTTAATATCAAATTTATGCATGAAAATAACAGTTTTGAGACCGTTATCACACGTGTGGCTGCTGCCAGCGTGATAAAGCAGCCTCTCCTATTTTAATTCCAGCTCTCCAATTTAATACGCAACCTTTTCCTGGGCCATGGTAGCTGGATATGAAGGCCGAATAAAATGCAAGTTGAATCATCATATGCACCTCCTTACTTGGTGGGCAATCCGTGAGTTGCTGGACTAGGTGCAGTGTGTTGTTGTCTGTGTGAAGATGGAAGCTGCTGGATGAAGAAATAATGTTCATGGGCACTCTTTGATGGACGTGAATCAGCCTGTTGTGTGCACCCAAGCTGTTGTGCTTGCTTTTTGATCTAGCATGTGCCTACCGGATGCAGCAAACTGGACATGGGATGCTTCAGCATGAAGCCCGCTGGACGTCACTCACGTTCTGGACATTCATTCTCCAAGCACACAAAAAATAAAGTGGGTGGCAGCTGTTGCCTTTCCGTGTGCACCCCCAAATTCAACATGTTGTTCCCTTTTTTAATAAGCCCAAAATAATTCAACTCATGCTCAATATTTTTGTTGCAATAAAATCAGTGTGCAAGGCAAATAAATTGCAAGTAGGTGGTGACTGCACCGCATTTAATCTCCAAATGTCCCAAATTATATTTCCAAAATCTTTCCTGCAATTGATAATTCAAATAATTAACTCAGATAATTCAAATTAATTAAAATTAGAATTTTCAGTCAAATTAAGCACAATTACCAAAAACGGAAAAATACCGGACATTTAAGCACAATTTCCTGATTAATTCTAGCACAATAAACTAAGTGAAGTCAAGAAAATATTGATTCATCAGTAGTTCATGTTCTAGCTCATGCATTGTATAATAACTTACTTTTTAATTAGTCTAGTAGTTAAGTTTTGTCCATTATAGTTGATCTACAAGCATTTGCATCTCTATTTTTTTATGTGCATGGATTAATTCTAATGTTGAATATATATTACATTTCTAGGGGAAAATTGGTTTTGACTAGAGTCTTATGTGAATAAAAGGCTTTATCATGCGAGCAGAGGCAAAGTACACCACAATGGTTAGGTTACAGATGACAACAATGGTCACCTACGGTGGTTGGCAACACAAATTCATTCACGTTCTTTGATTTTGATTCTCTTCTTGGATTCACATTGCCCTAATTTTGGTGGTTGATAAGGTTCTTCTTTCATTTGTGAGACCTAACAACAATGAAGCTAACAAAGGGGAAGAATGTTCTGATATTTATTTTGAGCTCTGATATACATTTGTTCTGATATATTCTAAACCGAACCAAATGTTCTGATATATTTTGATATGAAATCTGATATGTTTCTGCTCTGAATAAAAAATGAGAATATTTCAACATTTGCTCTGATACATTTTGATCATTTGCTCTGATACATTTTGATATGATATGATTTGATTTGTACAACATGGTTGTTTGTTAATCATGGTTGTGCATCATCAAAAAAGGGGGAGATTGTTGAGATTGTTGATAAGGGGAGCACTGGTTTAGCCAAACATTACAATCTCACAGAGCTTCTGGTTTTTTATGATGACAACACATTATTAATAACACATGTGTTTGTATGTGTTTATATGTGTTACATGTTCTTTACTTTCATGTTTATGATACTTTGAGAACATGTTGGTGTTGTTTCTGTTAGAGCATGCAAATCACTGTGTTTTACATGAGATTTAATCTGAGAATGCATGACATATGTTTTAAATTAGAAAAACCACATGCAATTTTGTTGAACTTATATTGTGTGGCAAAACAACAGTTTTAAGTCAACTTCATTATGAAGAAAGTCGATTAAAACCCTTGGTTTTTCACAAACTTTTCAAAGTGTGCTGTGAGTATTTTTGGAAAGAAAGTTTTTCAAAATTACATTGAAGTGTTACAAAGTCGATTGTGTGCGCAAGCTACTCGACTTAGTTAGTGATGTTTAGAAATTATGTTAATGCTTGTAATGTTTAACGACTATATTTTATATCTTTGACCAAGCATTGATTGTGAATCAACTGTATTAAATGAGAAATCAATTAAGTTGGTTTAACTGCTATTATCTATTATAACTGTTTTAGTATAATCAACTCTATTAGTAGAAAAGTCGACTTAGGAGCGTCAATTTTGTTAAAAACTATATATAGACGCAAATTTGATTTCTATAGAGACTTTTGTGATTCTAACGTTTTGATTGAATTATTTCAGATTATTGATCTCTGATAGAATGTGCTAAAGCTCCAAGAATCCATCAAGAAAGACCGATGTGTTCATTCTTTGGTGATTGCTTGACGAGCAAGAATATGTGCGCATTGACTTATTGATCAATCTGCACTTGAGGTGTCTGATACGTGATCAACTTCTTCTCTCAATCTTGTGAAGATTGTGGATGGCCTGTTGTGACTATAGGAAGAGAACGTGCGACGTACAGGGAAACAACAAATCCCCTCTCAAAGTCAAGAGCACACCATTTTCCTTCCTGACTCCATACGTACAAGGAAACAACAAATCCGAGATTGCAAGTCTTCTCTCCTGATCAAACAAGATGCACCTTCAGTTGTGCGGAAACGATCAGTCAATGCAGTCCAATCAAATTGCTTCTCAAGAATGCTTCAAGATATGTAACAGTCTTCTCGTTCTTGATTCTTGGAGCTTTTGATTAATCTGTAAAACCTCTCAGATGATATTAATCAGATTATGAAAATGTAAGTATGATCAATCATTACAGAAAATCAAACAATGCGTCAATATATAGTTTATATCAGTCCTAACACAAGGCAATCAATTAACATATTAATGTAATCAGTTACATTAAACACATGTAACAGAATTACAGCAGTCGAAGCACATAATTGAATGTTCACTTAATGTAATCGTTTCTCATTAAATGCTTGGTCAAACACATTTAAAAATATGACTGTTATAGTAGTTATGTCAAGCATAAGTTAGTTTTCAAATTATAATAGACTTAATGGAATACACTAAGCATGTAATCGATTAAGCTTTAAACTTAAAAGAACTTTGAAACTTTTCTTTCCAAAAACTCATCACAACACATTTGAAAAATATATGTGCAAACACATAAGTTTTAATCGATTCACCCACTAATGTAATCGATTCAAAACTAGATGTTTTGCCTCGGTTCAAAACTCAAGTTGTCTGATGACCTTAATTGATTATCACAACACTATAATCGATTAAGTCACGTAAATATGCTTTTGTGCATGTGGTTTTCATATCACCAAAACATACATTGTGCATACATAGATATAATCACTTCACAAACACAATAGTATGCATCAATCAACACAACATGTCAACAAATGTGACAAACATAATATGTGCATATTTCATAGTAAGCATGTACACATTCAACATATAACACAGTACACATTCATGTGTTTTTATTATCAATGTGTTGTCATCATAAAAAACGAACATCACAGGGATTAAGTTCAGCTAACACAGTGCTTCCCCTATCAACAATTATCAATGACTCACTTCTTGGTTGCTTGTTTAATTCCATGCACCATATAAAAATTATGTTGAGAAACAATCTTGTTTTGAAAATAAGTATTTATATCATTCCTGGCATGATAAACCAATCATGGAAAACTAGGTGACTTTCATTTTTCCTTAAATCTATAGTTTGAACCACACCAGTAAGTGATGCATTGTATAAACTTTCATTGTTTCATCATGTAATGAGCAAGAAAAATAAAGGAACAATTTTTAAATGTTATCACTCATATACAACCATAAAAAAATAAATCATACAACAAACCTTTATCCATAAATATAAACACAAAACAAACATATGTATGAGTTTTATCAACACATGTCAACATGCACTAAAAGCACAAAAATGTATACAATAAACTAAAACATGGTTACACTTACCTTCACAGTTGCAAATACATATTATTTGTAGTTCCAACTCTTTGCCAATAATATTGTCTAATATTAGCTTTCATGGGTACTACCTTTCAAGCATTAATATTGTCTAATAAAAACAAATCTTTAGCTTTCTAATTCAAAATAAACATAATTAGGTTTTTAAATCTTTCATAAATTTAAGTGTTTTCAATTAAGTTCCTATTAAATTGCTTTGTCCATTGACTACTAAAAAATTTTATATTTTTCGATTAAGTCCTTGTTATTTACTCTTTTCATTAATTTGGTGATATAGTTACTATCTTTCTTTTGACATCTTACTTACTTGTCTCCACATGTTACTAAATATGAGATTTTATGATTAATATAAAACTATATTGCTATTATTTTGAAATGACAAACAACTTCTATTGTTTTCATTTAAAATGTATTGGGTACCAAAAGATGTAATACCTGATCTAGGATGTCATTAACCTCTTATCAAATCGCTTAATCATAGTCAAAATTTAACTATGCATAGAAATTCAATTTCTTTTATTAAATCTAAAAATCAAACTCAAAGTCCAAAATTCATCAAATAAACTATAGAAAAAAAAAATTAAATATCCTTAATACATTATTATGCAAAACTACCAAAATAAAACTTTTTCTATTAAAACCCCAACACGTGTCCTAACAACAATGCATCTCCAACTACATTTATGTTATCATTATTCCTATATAAACATATGATCATTATAGTCACACCAAACAAAATAAGGGTGAGCTAACATACAACCAACCAACCTTACCATCACCATTCACAAATGAGCAATATAAAAATCACATTAAATTAGGGATGGGCAAAATGCAGTTCAGTGCACTGTACTATAAATAATTGCAGTTAACTATAAAATAGTTCAAGTGAACTGAACTGAACTAAAAAATAGTTCAAAAAAATTGAACTGAACTAGTTTTTAGTTCAATTACACTAGTACAATTCACTAAACTGGTACAGAAAACATCAACATTAATACTAAACCCTGGCAACAACTAGACTGAAAACAGAAAATAGGTAAACAAAAATAGCAAAAGCAACAAACTAAAATAATATGCTAAAAACAACGGAACACTCTCCTCACATTTGAACTAAACATTGAACTAAATATTTTTCTGCTAAAAACATAAAAATTTGAAAAAAAGAAGAACAACATTGAAACTGAAATGAAACTTGAATCCTAACATCTATAAAGCAGTACCTAGTATGAAACATATAAAAACCAGCAAAAACAAACTGTATAAATTTAGGTTGAGCTAAACTAAAAGGTAGGAAACTAAACTAATCTATAAAACAATGACTTTCTCTCCAATTCTGTTGCAGTAGCAACACCTCATCTAGTGAAGGTTTCTGAATGTGTTGAATGAGAGGTGTATGAATATCAGTATCAACAATTGCAAAATCAGCACTTGAAAAATCAGCAACAACAGCTGCTACATTATTGAGTTCAGAATGAACATTAAGAATCACAACCAGAAGCATTAAAATCCACAACCATAACAACCTACACATGCTGATCTAAACAAAGGTTACAAGTTATTAACCACAACACAACTATTATCCACATGCATTTAATAGTTCATATCATCTAGTTCATTACAAACCCAAAGTCTAAACATTTATATCACATTCTACTCTTCACAACATCTCCTTTTTATCATCACCCAACTAGCACATACATAACAAATTAATTTGCATATAACTAGATAACCAAAGCAACATCAATGATCAGACTTATCAGTACCTGCTTAACACCCGATATTTAAATCAATAAGTTCAGATAGATAATTACTAACATGGAAAACAGAACGCGACCATTGAAAATGGCTTCTTCAGTTAATAAAAAATAAATCCTAAACATTCCAAATCAGAGAAGCAAAAAAGAGCATACCAATTATCAAATTTCAGAACTCATTTTTACTCCAATGTAGAAACAAAATGCAGCTTAAATCACCGAATAACATTACAATTCGACAATGCAGCTTAAAACAGAGAGACCTTCTCAAGTTTAATAATATATTTGCTTACACAAATGATAACAACAATAATAAAAGGAATTTAGTGCAGACTGCAAGTATCCTCTATAGTTGCTTGAACCGGGTAAGACTACTCTACAGGCAAGCATACCATGGGTTCAAACACAAAACCATTTGACTAAAATGAAATAACCCCATCCGATCCGATCCATGTGTTTCATTATATATGAAATTTAAGTATAAAATCTTAGTCCATCATCACCTTCATAGTATACTCTTCAATAAACTCATATTCCTACACAATTTTTCACATTAAACCAAAAAAAACCCTCAAATTTAAAGACCACTAGTTAAGGTGGAACAACAGTGAACCCATGGGGGGGGACTAAGTGGTAACAGTAACAGACTCTTCAATATATTTAAATCTTCTTCCTACACAATTTCCTCACACACAAAGAAAAGGGATAGTAAGCCCAAATTAAAAGGAAAAAGCTTTCCTTCATCGCAGGTCTAAATGATTTTTTTTTCAAAAGGGAAAAAAGAAGAAGCAATTTTCATCATCAAATTGGTTGAATTAAAATTATAACTGCATAATGTGAGTTCATGATAACATATTATTGGGGGAAAAGAATAAAGAGGTATGAGCGGTATATATAGCTCGTAATCGAGGGTGCAATCTTGGCCAATACCAGACCTAATATGCCATTGTTCATCATCCTAATCAGGGGGTTTAGAGGGTCCACGTGGTGCTTCTTCTTTGTTGTTGTCGTCGTCTTCAAGATCGTCAAGGTCTTCCGGCTGAACCCACGAACTAGAAAAGGGTTGGGTTGGGGTTGGAGGGTTCGCGCCCCTTAATCAACCCCTTTTGCAGCTTCAATCCTGCAGTTTGATCCATTGAATCTTCATTTTTGCAAAGGAAGAAAGGAATTCTCTTCACATTTCTCTCAGCCTCTCGAAACCTAGCTTCGAAGGTTTTCAATTTGGGGTGAAATTTTTTATTAGAAGAAAAATATGTCGTTCCAGTTAACTATACTGAAACTGTCTGAAGTTCAATTTCTTTTAACTGTACTATAGAATAGTTTAATTAGTTTTTAGTTAAAACAAGTTTAGTATTTTTAAGTACAATATAGTATGATTAACTGTAGTTACAGTACAGTTCATTGAACTATGCCCAATCCTACATTAAATCCCTCAACCAACATTTTAACCACACCCATAATCATATCTTATAATTCATAACACTTGTCTTACACAACATCTCAAATCACATTATAAAAACAACAATGCAACCACTTGTGATCTCACACACTAGTTCAACGCACAAATGATATTATACACCATTTCAAAACAAAACACAAGTGACCTTAGCATAAGGCATTGCCTCACAGAAAACCACCTAATAAATTGCTTTCGCAATTTGCATGCTCGTAGAGTTTCCAGACTTTCACTCTTCAAGAACTAAAAAAATATCAGATTCTCAACTACAACTCACGCACATAGCTTGCTAGCCATTTGCTCACTAGTAAAGTTAAACTCTTCAGTACTCTCAAAGTCTTACAAACGAAGTTCATTCCCACTAATGGATGGAATTATTTAAGTGACAATGTTAATCTCTTAGTTCTTGTAAGTGATAACACGGAATTCATTAAAGAGTATGATAATCTTATTATCCAACATATTTTTAATTAAAAGAATAAAAGTCACTTAATATTTTACATTAATTACAATATCATTTTATAACAACTACAAAATCTCACGGTTCTTAATATGTGAAGACAACTAAGCAATATGAGAAATCAATACAATAGCAACATCACAATTAATAAAAAATATTAAACAAAAATAATTCAAAAAAACATAAAAATTTAAAATATTCAATAGAGAATTTTTTTAATAAAAACTTATTTAAGAATAATCAAATTTATATAAAGAACTTAAAAATTAATTAAATCTTTAAAATAATTAAAAAAAAAATCATCATTATGTGACTCAATTAAAATTAGACACTATATATATGTTCCGAGATAAGCCAAAGAAAACCAAAATATTCAATAGATAAGTTTTTTAATAAAAACTTATTTAAAAATAATCAAATTTATAAATAACTTAAAAATTAATTAAACCTTTAAAATAATTAATAAAAATCATCATTATGTGACTCAATTAAAATTAGACACTATATATGTTACGAGATAAGCCAAAGAAAACCAAAATAATATTCAAGAGTCCATAAATATATTAAAATTATTTAGATATATAAATTTAACTCTATAATACAACTGTTTTAAAATAAAAGCCATTAAAAAATATATTCAATTAATTAAGATATTTACAAAAGGAAAGCATGTCTCTTGGCCAACGGAATTAACAAGCAACATGTAAAATTAAAGTTTGCCTTTCAAGATTAAATATCCCATGCTTATCCTAAAAGTTATTTCGCCAAAAAAATTCTATTAAATTGTTCATGAAAGATCACCATTCCAAATTCTAAAATAAAAAAATCATGATATTACACTATATAATTTTACAGTAATTTTGTTTTTATCTTGAAGTGAGAACAACGTCCCCTGTTCTAAAATGTTATTTACTTTTTTTTAAGTAAATAGTTATTTCCTGTAGCATATAATTACTTTGTCATAAATCACAGTTTTTTTAAATCTATATTATTATGCTTCAAACGAATATAAACTATTTGTAATAAAATGAGCAAGAAGAATTAAAAACTAGAGATGGTAAAATGAATGAAATCCTCAGTGGAATGACTTAGTTAACTCAAAAAATAAAGTTTTATTTAACTAAAATTTTGATTAAATAGAGTAAAATTTAAGACAGTTGGAACTCTTGGTTTAAAAACTACTTACAAATTAGTTTAGGTAATAGAAAATATTCTATTTGATGTTGATACGAAAATATTTCATTAAACTTATGTTCATGGAAACCATTTGAATACGGATAAAGTAATTAAAAGTTTTCTTTAACTAAAATGATTTAATATTTATTATTCAACTTCTAAGGACAGGTGTCACATAATAAATAAAAGTGTGATTACTTAAGAAATAAAACCTTAAGAAAGTTTATCTGACTCTTGGAAAAAAGATTTAAATACATTATGAAAGAATGACTCAGGATAATATGATATGGTTCTACCTAAAGTTAGCCATGCTAACACGAAATCTATGAGTATTTTATTTTGCACACATCTCAAAAGTATTCAATATTTTTTTGGAAACTAACATTTGAATGACAAATGGGTAAGCTTTGATATAATTCGAAAATTGTTTATTTTCATTTTAACTTTCTTTATATGTTGTCGTATTTCATAAACACAACTTACTCATTCTCGTAGATTTTTCAAATTTGTTTATTTAAATAAATTTTGTGTAAAATTGTCCTAAAATGATAACAAACCTCAAATTCTTACTCTCTCCGAGTTTTATGTCTTAAGAAAATAATCTTCACACTTATATTTATTCAAATTACACCTACATTAAAATAGTATATAAATGTAATAATTGATTAATAATTTTATTCATATACTTTATAATTAATTATTTAAATTTGCATCAAAGTAATATTATCATATATATTTATATGATAATTTATAATTAGATAATAATATATTTTTTAATATTATTAATACATAAATGTTAAATTATTCCTTATTTTTCACATATAAAATCATCTTCCAAAATTTATATTTTAAAATTTTAGTTTTTAATCTTCATAATATTTTATGTTTTTTTGATAAGTTTTAGAACAAGAAAACTCTTTTTCCTTTATTCATCAAGTCACCAATATAGATACATATTAGTGACATAATGTACATAAATATGATCATAATTATGCGTATAAATAAATTAATATATTGCTTAATCAACAATAAAATAAAAGTCATAATGATAATATCTCAATATTTCACTTGAATTGAAACATGAAGGTCTTGAATGTCTAACTTATGTAAAAGATGCTCAAATTATGTTTTTCTCCCTGGTTTTGTAAAAATTATTGCTATTTGTACCTTAGTAAGAACATATAGGGGACAAATGGTGCCATATTTTACTTTTTTATGAATAAAATGACAATCAACTTCAATATGTTTTGTTCTTTCATGAAAAATCAAATTTTGAGCTATATCTAACGCTGATAGACTATTGCAGTATAATCACATCCCTTTAGAATTAATAATTTGCAAATAACTTAGTAATTGTTTGAACCCCTGAATCCTTAGTTTAAGGGTTACCTCCAATCCCAAAAAATATTTTAACACCCCTAAGTCCTTAATATGAAAACGGACACCTAAGTAAGCTTTAAAAATTTTCATGGTTGAAATATCATTTTCTGTAATAATTAAGTCATCCACATACCTAAAGGAACTTTTCATTTACAATTTTCCAATCAAATTTTTATGAAGAAACATGTCATGTTCATCCATGTTTTTAATTGTTGTCACTACCAAGAAGGCATGTATAATCATTATTTTTTCTATTGGGATAAATGTTTCATTATAGTCTATTCCCTCTGATGATGTTTGAATACAAAAGTCTCGCTTTCAATCGTTTTATGCTCTCATCTAAGTGATGTTTTATTTTGTATACCCATTTACTTTCGAGAGCTTTCTTTCCAACCCATCTCATTCTCTTCCAAGGCTTGTATCTCATCGACCATTATGACACGCCAACCAAATGATTTATGGCTTCCTTAAAATTTTTAGGTTTTTTCTCTACTATTAGTGCTACAACAAAATTTCAATTTTTAGTAGAAAATCGTTTAATATTTACAAAGTGGGCAATAAGGTATGGAATATTTGAGACATGTTTTTTAACAGATGAACTTTTTGAGGACCTTACTTTTCTAATAACATGAGTGAAAAAAAATTCTTATACATTGTTTAGGGAATTTTGGTTCTCACCCCTTTCCCATTTTTGTCTTCATGTTTTCTTCTTGTATCACATAACATCATCCCATCAACACCTTGTGACAACACTACCTCACCATCAATACCTTATGACAACACTACCTCACCATCAACACCTTGGAAGACATTAGCTCACCATCCTTATTTCCACTATAGTCTCCACACAATCCCCCTTGAAGTTGTGACTATTATTCTTCTTGCAAGGCCACAAATGCATCCCCTTTTGTGAGTGATGCATCATAAGCCTCAGATCTATCATTCTCAACATACTCAATATCAAAATTAATATGAGGAGTATAAAGAGTATTGTCTGATGTTGTTGTCACTTCGTACTTTCTTTATTTTCTTATCAAATTGTTTATTAACAAAGGTAACAAAATTCATAAACATAGACATAACTTCACTTTTGTTGCATAACATATAAATCAAAACTGCGTGAGAATAATCATTAACAAATGTTAAGTAATAATGTACTCCACATGATGGAGTGTAATAAGATCTCCATAAATGAACTAATTCAAACAAACTACCTATAATATGCTCACTTAGTAAAAAGTGATTCCTATGTTATTTAGCACAGGGGGCATATATAGAAAATTTTAGTATTATTGCTTCTACTAAATTGATTGACATGAGGGATAAACTTTAACACCTTTCTTGACGGGTTTATGCCACATATCAATTGATGAATCCCTATCAAACATTAATGCATGTATCTTTAAAATACCCGAACATAAATAAAGTTTATTTGTTCGTTCAACCACTCCAATCAATGTCCTCATCGTTTGGTCATATATTACACAAAATGCATTTGTAAATTGAACGATACAATTTGAGGAATCAATTAGTTATGATCCAAAAATTAAGTTGTAAGTTAGTTGAGGCACAAAAAGAACATCATCAAGTTTGCAAACCACCATCCAAAATCACACTGCCCTCTTTTGTAGTGGTGGAAGGTTCTTAGAGTATTGAAACTAGAGGACAAATGAATCCCATTAGGCAAAGAACTCTTTGAAGTATGTTTGTGTGTGCTTGAATGTGGATGATAAGTTCTTAGAGTGGTTTGATGGTTAGTTCGGAGGATCGTTGAATCCCTCTAGGCAGGTAGCTCTACGAGTCAAGGCTTTGTTGTGTTTTGTTTTTAAAATTATATTTTAAAATGCCTTAGATTTTAAATACCGAGTAAGTTTATTTTAAAACTAATATTTTTCTTATGTTACGTTATCTTACCCTTCTATTTTGTGGTTGTGAATTTTACCTACGATGATTGTGATTTATCACAGAAGTAGATGATCATACAAGTTCTGAGAAAGATGCAAAAACACTAAAGAGTATAGTCAATATCGAAAGATGTTTCAGATACTTTTTCCTTTTCAATAAGGTTTATAGTTATAAAATAATAATTTTTATTGAGATTCTAATAAAATTAGAATAAAATTTATTTTAGTTATGTAATTTGTGTTAGTCATAAATCTTACTAAAAATGAAAAGTGAAATACATCAAAAATAAAGAGATCAATCAGTCACATGAAAACAAATATTTTCTATTAATTAGTTGTGGAAAGTTTTTCACGAACCATGAAATGATGTAGGTAGTGAAGCTAAAAGTAATGAGTATAAGAGCAAGAACTAGAGTAGACATAAATGACTTTGATTGGAAGTGAGTGATACACGAAGCATGGAAAGTAGTCATACTACTCTCTTTCCAGGAAAGATCACTCTTAAGTTAAACCAACAAGATATCAAGAGGGGGAAGGAAAAAATCTCCCTTAGCAATATCCCATAAAGAAGAACTTACTTCACTAGCTTACTAAAATGTTTGAAGAAAAAAAGCCAAGCATTTTTTTAGTTCACAAACGAAAAGAAGAAAGTGATATAAGTTTGTTCTTGCATTATTAAACCGAAGGACAAATTCTTATCTCAAAGTCCTTAGATTATACCATTGACTCGAATGTAAAATCAAAGCCAAAAGGAAGTACAAACAGAAACACTTCTACTCCCCTCAAATTTAGATTATAAAAATGATAGGTCTACTTATAACTTTATTAGCTCGAGAGGAAAAAAAAAGTACTACTTAGATCACTTAATCAATAAAACTTAACACAATTACTTATAAAAACAATTTCAACTCGAAAGTATCTTTAAATGATTAATATTTGAAATATAGAAAAAATATTTTCGATTCATATCACATTTAAAAATAAAAAAAAATTACTTTAACATACTTTTACGGCACATATATTCTTATTTTTTCATTAATAAAAAGTATCAAATAAGTATAGGTAGTGCCATTTGAATATTATTCCTAGTAAATCGTCACTTTTTTAACCGCCAACATAAATACAACATAAAAGTTCACGTTGATTTATTTTAGGTTTAAACCCTTATTTGGTCCTCATATTTGTGTGTCAATCTCAATTTGGTCATCATATTTTTTTTTGTCTCAATTTGGTCCTATTATTTGTAAAAATGAGGCAATTAAGCCCTTTCCGTTAAGTAATGACTAACGCTGTCTGCCTCTGATGAGTTGTAATTCTTTTTAGCTGTCGTGGCAATATGTTTTAAATTAGATGGGTGTTGGTTATATAATGAAGCCTTCCACATGGCAAAGACATGTTATGTTGTTAGCCCTAACACTTAACATGCCCTAAGACTTGACATTTAAAGCAACCCTAACACTTATCATCCTCACAACCCTCATTTAGGGAAGAAGATTTGTGGAAGCAGTGGAAGCAGTGGAAGGTTTGGAAGAAGTGTTCAGTTGAGGTGACAAAATGTCTGGATTGTCTTCTTATTGCAAATGCACGGGTTGGGGCTTTCAACAAAGTTCTGCTGGTGGGAGCAGGTTGGGAGGAAAACCCAGTTGTTATTGTGGTTCGAAAGCAGTGTTCCACATCACCAAAACCCCTAAGAACAAGGGCAAACGATTTTGGGGTTGCCCTCACTTCAAGGTAATTTGTGTGATTTTTGATTTCGTTAACTTGAGGGTGAGTTTTCTTCTTCTACAGGGTGGGAGTGAAGATATGGGTGGATGCAACTTCTTTTAGTGGTGCAATGAAGAAGTCATTGATGAACGAAATTTGGTGATTCTTGATGAAAGGTCTGCAAGTGCGAGAAACGAAGAAGTGGGTGGAAGTATGATGAAGATGGAAGAAAGAGATGTTGAAAAGCTAAAATTAGCTTCTTTGGAGAAAAGTCTCCTTATTTTGGATAAGGGCATGAAGCTGTTAATTAGGATGATGTTTGTTACATGTCTGTTTAATGTAATTTTGATTTCAATGTTGATGAAAGTAGGTTGATTTCTTAGGAGGTTGATGAAAGTATGTAATCTAATTTCATATTAACAGCAATTAATTTCATATTTATAAAAGGTCCCTTGTTTAATTTTGATAAAAGTGTGACAAAGATTTTGATAATGATTTGTGATGTTTATCTATAAAACTGTTGTCAGCTTATTTCAACAAGATCTTCAAGATAAGCTTATCAAGACATCAAACAACCAAGCAGTTAAATTGTATTCATTGACCAAGCAGTTAAATTGTTATCAACAAGCACCAATGAAAAAGAAGAAAAATAAGGTTTATGACAATTAAAATGAACAATGAGGAAGCCAAATGAAAGAGTTTTATAACAATTAACAATTAGTTTGTGTTCCCAACAGAGTCAATCCACAAACTAAGGCTATTACTGGATGTGGACCCTTAAACAGACATTACCAATAACACTAATAATCAAAAAGACCTGATAGCAACATTGTCTTAATCAGTACATGAAAAACAACTGACATTACATTTAAAAGCTAAAACCAAAAAAAGGTGACATTTCATTGTTCCAAAAAAAAACTGAAATATGACATCATTCATCAGCAGCAGGCACGTGTGGTGTTTGATCAGAAGGTTGCTCAACACGAGGTATTGACATTTGTGTTTGTTCAGTACGTTGGTCAGCAGGAAGATCTGGTGTTGTTGGTCGTTGTGGACAAGATCTTTTGTTGTGTCCACATCAAACGTTTAAGGTCTTTTCCAGGAAATTGCTTTCTAAAGTTTGAGTACAAATGTCTAACACAAAATCGTTGTTCTACCCCAGGTAGAAGTGCCTCAATGGCTGTTAACAGACCCTACAAGTTCAAATACTGAAGTTAGATGAGGTTTATGTGAAATAGGTTATAATTAAGCTTTGTTAGGGTTGACTGACCTTTTGTTGGTCTGAAATAAATGTACATGCTCCACATACAGCTTCCCCACCAAGATCCCCAATCAGAAGGTCCAAGAACCAAGTCCAGGAGTCTTTGTTTTCTACCTCAACAACAACATATGCAATGGGCAGAATTTGTTCATTTGCATCTCTTCCCACTGTTGTTAGTAATTTCCATCCATACTTGCCTTTCAAAAAGCATCCATCCAACCCAATGATGGGTCTACAACTAATGAAACTATCTTTGCATGCTTTCAAACATACATAAATTCTGTTGAAGATACACTCACCATTACTATTTTGAACCTTTATTTTCACTGTTGAACCTGGATTTGCCCTGAGAAGCTCATGACCATAATCATAGATTCTTCTATATTGTTCCTTGAATGAACCATCAACATTATCTTTTGCCATGGCTCTTGCCTTAAAAGCCATATTTCTAGAGATTCCAACATTCCATTTCCTACTCACTTTATCCCTAATGTCCATGACTTTCATGTTAGGGTTCTCTCTAACAGCTTTTTCCATCCTTTTACTCAACCACTTAGAAGTGATCAACTTCACATTAAAATCTCTACTACAAGTGTGATCATCAATAACTTTTCTTAGCTGCCATGACTTGGAACGAGAACTAAAGGCACAATAAGCATACCATTTGCATTTACCATTGCCCCCAAGACATTTAACAATAACCCTCTTCTTGTCATTCTTTAAGAATTTTAAATTTCTACCATTACTTAGTGCATACGTCCTAATGGCCTCTGTGAATTCCTTTTTCTCAGTAAAATAAGTTCCAACTTCCCACTTATATTCTCCCAAACTTTTAGGCATGCTAAATGTGGGGAACAATGTTCTAGGAATGGAACTTTCATCCTCACTATCTGGACCACTATCCAACTCATCTGACACCCACTCATTGTTAGATAAACCACGTACATCATGCATGTCATCATTACCACTTGTCCATGAACTGCAAGGTTCTTCACTCACATTTCCTTTAGAAGTACCAATGTTATCACACTGAATGGTAACATCAACTAGACTTTCTTGACTGCTAGACTAATCTACATTTTCATCCTATTATCCTCTATATTTTCATCGTCATCCTCATCTTCTTCTACGTCTTCTAGCTCGAATTCATCTACATCATGCACCTCAACCTCCTCCAATTGTGTTACACCTTCAGCCTCACCCTCAACCTCACAGTCAACCTCTCTCTCAACCTCTCTCTCAACTTCTCTCTCAACAGGACCCTCTTCCAATTGTGTTACACCTTCAACCTCACCCTCAACCTCTCTCTCAACCTCTCTCTCAGCAGGACCCTCCTCCAATTGTGTTACACCTTCAGCCTCACCCTCAACCTCTCTCTCAACCTCTCCCTCAACCAGACTCTCAACCTCACCCTCAACCTTTCCCTCACCATGACCATTCTCCATTTTTGTTCCAACTTGAACCTCACCCTCACCCTCCACTTGTGTTGCAACATCAACTTCATCATTAACAGCACCACTAACCCAATCAATCATTTCAATTATTTCTGGTGCATTCCTATTATGAACAACGTACAAATGAACTTCATCATTTAACATTGCAATATTAACCATATGCAAAGCACCCCTATCATCAGTCAATAATTCTAACCTCTCTGGCACCACTGACTTACTTCCTAAACTGTACCAAAGTTCTTTAATGTCTGTATGACCTAACTCTTTCACTGATGCTATTATTCCAAAATAGCAGAAGAGGTCTGGATCACAAGACCATTGTGTTATCTCTCCATCAAATTTTAAATTACCATTATCATCACTAACAAAATGTCCTGTATGATGGACCACTACTTTAATACGGTCATCCATGCTATACTATTTTTGAAGCACAACCTTTTAACAGCTGTACATTGGGGGAAAAAATATATTATCAAGGGGACGAGATAAACTACTAACTAAGGAACTGTAACACATGAAGGGGACAAGGGATAAACTAACATCCCCACTAAGGAAACACTAGACCAGCAAAAGGGGAACACTACTTTTAAAGAAATCATAGGTGCAATTTTTGGGACCACGACAGCGTACACATCAACACACCAACTGCAGTTTTTGGGACCACTACTTTTAAAGAAATCGCAGAAATCGAAAGCATCAACACACCATAAACGATACTCATCACAAAACAACAAATCAACAACATAGGAAACACATTCTAACCTAAACACAACAACAACATACCAAAATCGGGACCACACGAAATGCACTACATATTCGTAAACATAAAACATAGGAAACTTACCTTCACTGACGTCCAAGGTCAATTCGTTGCGTCCACGGGCACGTGATGGTCTTCGTCTTGCACTTAGAACTTCCACGAACAAAAGGAGATTGAGAGCCCTATTTCTGATTTCTGATACTCACCAAATTCCCAATTTCTTAAATCCCTAATTCCCCTTTTCTGATTCAATTAAAATTTCTCAATTTAAAACTAATTCCACGTCAAAATCTATCATTTTTTACACTAAAATCCACGTAATAAAATCCCTTTAAGTAAGCTAATTCTCTGTACACCACGTCATCAGAGGCAGACGACGTTAGTCATTACTTAACGGAAAGGACTTAATTGCCTCATTTTTATAAATAATAAGATCGAATTGAGACAAATAAAAATATGATGACTAAATTGAGATTGACACACAAATATGATGACCAAACGAGAGTTTAAACCTTTATTTTAACTAAAATGAATACTACATTGAAAATTTTGAAAATATTAAAATTACATTAAAAAAGCAACCAAATATTAAAAAATAGTAATTAACTTTATTCTTTCATTAAAGGATTAAAGACAAAACTTTTAATTAATAATTACTGAAACAAGCATCTCTTAATTAAATGAGTTACAGTTAAAGTATTGATAAGTGATTTTGAATATAAAATAAGTCATGTGGTAAGATAGATTTCTTCCGATAAGATTTTTTTACACACAAAAAAACAAAAAAAATTGAATCTTTATTCCCTATTTGAAGGATAAAGTTATGTAAAACTACCATGCTGGTTCGTTACACCTTGTAGACAGGAAATGAGAGGCATGTTTGTCATTTTCCTTTTAACAGCTGTGAAAAACATACGAAAGGAAAAAGGTGGTCGGGGAACAGCTGGACTTCAAAAACGGCTCAAAAAATCTCACAAAAGGCAAACCTGCAATTCCTTTTCTCAATTTTTTTTTCATTTCAACCAAACAGAAAAAAAAAACACACACACAGTGATGACGTGTCCAAGATCTTCCTTGGGCCTTTTTCTTTTCACCTCCAACCCTTTCTGTTTCTCACATACTCACAACAACGATCCCTCTCTTCATCCTTCTATGCACGTCCATTCATCTTCCTTCAACAGCCCCTTCATCTTCTTCTTCTCATTTCTCTGCTAATCCACCATGTTCCTCACCCTTCTCTCTCTCTAATCATGTCTCTCTCAGGTACCTTCTTCTTCTGCATCTTCCACCCTTCCCCTTCTTCTGTCGGAATCTCATTTGCCCCATTTCAGATTTTGATCCAAAATCCCTTTTTGATCACTTTGCTCGCCCTTTCACCTCGCTACTTCTGTTGGGTCACTCTCTATTTTTCGTTTTGGAAATCTTCCTTGCTTTAATTAATTAACTAGCGGTGTTCGTGTTGTTTATGACGCAAATAAATAAAAAATAAATAAAATGTGTGTTTTGTTCTTGGAATATCACATTGGGTTCTTGGAGGTGTGCTTTATGGAGTTGAAGTTATGGGGAATCTCACGCTGGTTTTATCTGTGCTGGGTTTTGCTTAATTTTGATCTAAAAGAGAGTTCCTTTTTGGTGAATGCATATAATAATAGTGGAGTAAAGAGTGGATGCACTAACTGATCCAATCATAAATCATCATGTATGGTGTGGTTTGTTACTTTTACCATAAATACCTTAAAAGTAATGAGTTGACAGTGTGATCTTTTTTATACTGATAATGTAACTTTTACAATGATTACCTCAAAATGCAATTGATTGTTAATGATTTTGAATGAATTGACGGGGATTCTATTGGCTATATTGGTATTACTTCGTGATTTGTGGTTGCACTTGCTGTGATATTTCTATATTTGAAGTAGAGGTCATTGATTTTTGGCTCGCTATTGCTTTTTCCTTGTTCAATAGATCCATTAGTTTGAATTGTTGCGAAGGAAACATTACGACCATGCTGATTCATTACCGATGGTTTGATTCTGAGGCTAAAATACGGTTGTTATCTAATTGTATATCCAGTCCCTATTGCAATCAGTAAGCCACTTACAAGGTGTTATCAGCTTGCTGACCCTGGGGATTTTGGTCCGAGTGAATAGATAACTTGGTCTCAAGTTTGCAAGATGCCATATTATATACAGAGACTTTATAGGCTATGCAATGCATCCTTTTCACCTGATGGACCTGTGTCGGAAGAGGTCATTGAGAAAGTTCGTGAGAAGTTAGGTATATTTCCTTTTTGACTTGTTTATCTTGCTTTTATATTCATTTTTATGGTCAACTTTTAGAATGCTTCATGATGTACAAAAAGTGTTAGTTCTGGATTATTGATTGTTTTATACTTTGCTAATAACTTCAAGCTTTCTTTGTTTCCCTCCCTTTTTCCTCTGGATCACTTGTCTCTGCTTTCGTCAAAACCAGTTTAAGGTATTTGTCTTTTTAAAGGAGTTATAACCTCAAGGTTGAACTTTGAGGGGGACCGCACTGTTAGCCTGCTTGCAATCCTTTTTGATTCCTTCTCCTTTTAAGGGTAGGATTTGGGTCACACTTTTATGTTTAAAGCTAGGATGAATTAAACTTGAAGCTTTGTGGTAATTAGAATTTTGATTTGTCACTACAAATTTACTTGCTTATTATCTGTTAATGGATAACGGAACAGATTATCCTTTTGAAACATATTCTTCTGCTGATGAACTGTTACCATCAATTTTTGAGGTGAGGAGAAGAAGGATTTATCATAAGTTGTATGTTCAAAGTGTGTATCTTCAATTATTTTCCTTTATCTTGAGTCGTGCCTGCATGGTTTCTAGCGCAGACAGAATTAACACATTACTACTAATACCTTTATGGTTTCCTATATTATTTCTTAGATTAGATGACTTTGATCCTGCAGCCCAATAATTTTTATGTCTAACAGATATTTTATTGATAACCTTACATAATGTTTCTACAGAGAGAATCAAGCCATCAGATGTAGGTCTTGAACAAGAAGCACAACTAGTTCGGAATTGGCCTGGTCCAGCACTTGAACGTAATGGGAGCCATCAATCTTTGCCACCTATAAAATATTTGCATTTGCATGAATGTGACTCCTTCTCTGTAAGTAAAGTCTCATGACTTCAGATCATGTTTACTCTGTTAGAATTTTTTATGAATTTGGGCCTTATATTAGCAATACTAACTGAAGTTTTATTTGTTTTCTCTTTTGCAGATAGGAATTTTTTGCATGCCCCCCTCATCTATCATTCCTCTCCATAATCATCCTGGAATGACAGTGTTGAGCAAGTTGTTGTATGGCTCAATGCATGTTAAATCCTATGATTGGATGGATGCATCTGGCTCTACCGATCAATCTGAAGGTCTATTTTCTAGAACTTCATATATTTTAATGTTGCTCTGTTTATGTTTTAGTCTGCTGTATTTATATGCGAGTGTGATTGATTTTCCTCCTTGCATTTACCTTCTTAAAGAACACTAACTCCAGCCTCGTTGAGGTAGAAGAGATGGTAGTACTGTACTAGGCATCACCAAAATATTCCGATTGGATAGCTTAGATAACAACTGGAGTAATATTAGTTCAGAAATCAATACATGGCATGTGTCCTTTCTTGATTTTATTTGGTATCGTTTGGAGCTTAATGAAGAATATGTTATGAAAAGGCTAAAGTTGTCATGACACTATAAAGTAAACGTGAATAAGGATAGATTGTTGTTCTTAGTTACTCATCTACTTCCTGATCTATTACTCTGTGCAATTGAGTGCTTTAATTTGTAAGGAAGTTATAATGGATTGATAGAATACTCGACCATTTTGGATTTATATCAGGGTTACAGTTACAATATTCAAGTCCATAAACTGTAATGAATTTTATCCTTTCTTCACCTGCTAGTGTGTGTTCCAGCGCAAAGACCAAATAAAACAGACAGAGTCATATTTTGGGAACTTATATACTCTTAATATTGAAACTTTGCAAGAAGGTCTGAGTGACAATGTTAGACTGATGAGTGGATATGTTCTTCTGTGTGTGTGCATCAGTAACACTTACTGAAAACGCTATCTAATTCTAGGCTGGTGATGTTATTTTCTTTTGTCAATACAAATTCTATTTCATTTTACATATAACAAGCTCTTTCATAAGCACATATGAATGGTATTGGAAAATAAACATTCACCTAGAATTTTTCCAATCCTTGTTATATATTAATGTTACTTAAATTCCATCATAATTCCTTAAATTTCCTAAACTAGTCTGGCTAAACCCCTAAAAGTTTTATCTAAAGACCATGTTAAAATTATCTTATATCATTATCCAATTAAAACTTAAATCGCTCATTACAGATAAAATTCCACAAGAATATTGAGAATATTTGGAAGTTTGTACTTTAATGTGAATATTTGGAAGTTTGTACTTTAATGTGAATATATGTATTCCCCATACATTTGTAACTGCCCCTGGACCTCTAATTTTATTGAATGCAATTTAGATGGAACAAATCTAGCCACTAAAATTTGGTACTTCACAAAATTGAGTTGTTGGATTTGAGGATTTACAGTTTCCTTTTGAAGGAAATCACCTAGCTTGTCTTCTTGTTCTTAAGCTCATACATGGGAGTAATCTTTTCCTGAGGTCTTTACCAAGGAACCTTCCTTGGAATAGGAACAAAGTTTGAGTTTCTTTTTAGAAACTTGAAAAGTTTAAAGAATTTTCATTATCTTCCCTTGTGTGAAGCTGGAGGTGCTTTCCATCAGAAATCTTTTTGAATTTGAATGGCTTCTGATCCTTTGTTTTGCATGTCATCTTCTTCATGTTGGATAATTTTTGATGGATTGACTGATTATTTATAAATTCTTAAAGCTCTATTTTTATTTATTTTTCTCGTCGTCTATTAATTGAGCTCGATTGGCTTCTTGAATACCATAGTGAACATAATTGATTGGAGGAGAATTTCGATCTACATGAGTTGCATCTTCTAAACTACTTTTGTCACTTCTAAACATTTATTCCTTTTGACAAATCATAAAGTATCAACAATAATTTATCGTGTTCTTAATGCCTTATTCTGAACAATTTAGATTATTAGTTAACTTATCAATTGACTTAGAACACTAGTGTCAAAGGAATGAAAAACGAGGGCTAAGAATTTTCTTAGAAGTTGACAAGTGGTCAAGTCCTGGAAGTAGTCTCTCCACTTGCCGGGTAAGGCTGTGTACAATACTACAAATTTCTTTGAAGAAATTCTGGAATTTACTAATTTACCATAAAACATGAAAGTTGTTGGTTGTGATGTGGAAATGTAGCTGTTTCTTGTTTTACTACCAGGCATTTTTCCAAGCATGTTAGAACTTTAATGGTTTGGAAACAATCTTCTGATATTTTTTAATCCAAATAGTATGTTAATACAACATTTGTTTCTTTCACAGTTTGCCTTAAAATTACACAATCTCCCAATAAACTAAACTAAAATGTCCCTGAGGTCCTTCCTTCACGAAGTTACGGAGGAGGGTAAATTATACAATGCCTTTCCCTTCCATGTGGAGAGAGTCTTTCCTGATTTCAGCTCATGACCTTTTGGTCACCGAGGCACAACTTTACCCACCGAATGAATCCCCTAAAATATTTGCTACTAAAATTACATCCGGGTTATCTAAAACCAATGTTATTATTATTATTACCTAAACCATTTCTGCTATGAAATCATACTTTTGGTTTACATGTAAATCGATGATTCTCTGTGCATATAATGACTTGATATATCAGTTTTATAAATTTGTTGAAAGTAACTTATGGTATGTTTCTTATGCTATTGCACTGAAACTGTCTCAAAGTAAAAGAAAACAAAAGTTCATGCCTGCATCTAATTCAGGGTTATAAACAGAAGACTGCAGGGGTGTGTGTAGGGACCATAGTAGTTCAGCAGCTACATGTTTGTGCCAGTGCTAGTTTTGAAGTAATTTATTGGGCTTAAGTATCTAAATGTCTGTATGAATAAACCTACACCCCTGTGGCAATGAAGATTTTAACTAATTGGGTTTAATTTAGTGGAAGGAGCCAGCTCCACATTAGCAAAGCATGGTTTGAAAATTTGAAACACCTTGGATAGAGTCACCCACAATTGCAGAGTACTATCCTTTTGTTTTGTGATCAATTTTCCTTCATTGTATTACCTGTCTCATTTGCCCTCATTTGGTAAGTATTAATAGCCTTTTTTTTTATCCTGCTGACACCAAAAGTTGTTAATCTGTGATTCACAGTTCGACCTGCAAAGCTTGTGAAAGATACTGATATGACAGCACCAAGCCCCACAACAGTTCTTTACCCCACCAGTGGAGGAAACATCCATTGTTTTAGAGCTATAACTCCTTGTGCTATCTTTGACATATTGTCTCCTCCTTACTCTTCAGAGCATGGAAGACACTGCACCTACTTCCGGCGATCCCAAAGGAAAGATCTCCCAGGTAATCTCATTTATCTTCATCACCAACCTCTGGAAACTATGTTCTGTTAATGATATTGCACCATTGCCAACCTTCATTTCCACTGCAGTTAATGTTGAGTTGGATGGAGTGACGGTTTCTGAAGTGACTTGGTTAGAAGAGTTTCAACCTCCTGATGACTTTGTGATCCGGAGAGGACTGTACAGGGGTCCAGTTATTAGAACTTGAAAAATTTTCTTCTTTGATGTGTCTTACACAAAAAAGAAATTGGCTTATCTTTAGAATACAACAAAGGGAACAGTGGAATGTGCAATAATTATTATATTCTTTGTCTATGTCTGTGAGTCACTGAAGTGTGTACATAATGATGCACTAGTGTAACCTATTTACAGACCTCAAAAGTAATCCAGTAGAATAGTTACGTAATGTTGAAATAGTTCGTGTTAGTGGCCTTATCAAAATCTGTTTTCATGGAGAACAAAAGGGTGTTGTGATTTGGTCACTGATTATAGTAACATTCTGTCATATTCAGGCTTCAAAAGAAAAGCAAGTCCATAACAACTAAGCTACTAAGCCTACTTTGTAAGAGTTTGTTTGAATTTATTTTATAATTTTAATAATATTAATTACTTTTATACGTTATTGTCAATTTATTCTATAAAGTTTTATGGCATAAATTTATATATACATAATTATATGTGGAATTTTACATCAGCCTCCACTTACATGATATCAGTACATTTTTATAACATTTTTATTAAAAATCACATCGATGATAACATTTTTATCAGATAACAAATTACAATTTTTTAACATGCTTAACACAACCATTAAACTCTAAAGTTTATTGAAAACAAAAAAACCAAGAGAATTGTGTTGAAAAGTACTAAGCTGAACCGTCAGAAAGGGAAAGTCGAAGCCAGATAACTTAGTGCCATGAGCGTTGACATGTGTGTTGGCTAAATCATACTTTATAAAACATCTATGGAAGTCAACGGATACGAAATTTTAGATCACACTTGCCTTATCTTTTTGTTGAAGTTCACTTTCTGAAAATGACACGAATATATTGACATAGACAATTAAAAACTGGTTGCTAATTTATCTTTTGGTGAAAAGTAAATAAATAAAATATCCATTCATCAATATAAGTAAAATGTCAAAAGGAATATTCTTACTTCACCCACATACTTACAGAGAAAATGACCTGTAAATATTAAAATGGGATGATAATAAACTGGCCTGGGAAATTAAATTGAGTTTACAACATGGCTATATGTACAATAAGTTAAAAAGTTAATAAATAAATAATTGATTTAATATAACAAGTATTGATATATTTCATTTTTAGTAATGTAAAAAAGTGTTGCAATTTTAAAAAGAAAAGAATGAAAGGAATCATTAAATATTTATTTGAAAGGTTTAAATATGTCGCTAATTCTAAAATTTGAAATTTATTTTTTTATTAAATTTTGATAAAATTTGGTTTTCAAACTTAAAAAATAAATAGATCCATCTAACACAATTACGTTAATTTTTTTTTTTACATTTTATGTTAGTGTTTGATTTGTTTATATAATTTGACATGTTCTAACTTAAATACCAGTCTGTAACATTATTTATCACGTAAAAATAATTAACATTTTTGAATTAAGATAACTATATCTATTCATTTTTAAATTTTAAGATCAAAATAAATCAAAATTTTGGATTAAAATAAATTATAATTTGTATCAAGTTTAAAGACTATAAATATATTTAATTATATTTTAAATTTATAAAACAAAACTCGAATATTCTTTTAAGTTTATTGCATATTAACATTAATTTTTGCTTTAATAAATACATGTAGCTATCATTAAATACCATATGTATTTAATTGCCATAATCATTAATGAAGTTGAAACATAATCAATAGAATCAAAATGTTTGTATTAACACTACAATAATTATATTGTACTAAAAAGCTAAATATGTACTTATTATATTAAACTAACTATTTACTCACCATTAATTACAAATTAAATGTTTATTTGTATTTTTTTAACAAGAGTCAATAAAGCTAATATATACTCCATTCATATATGTGGCACAATTACCTTCTACAATTATTCTTTATAAAGTAGGAATTGTGGTATATTTCAAGTATGAAATAATAATTTCAGAAATACCTAGAAGAGAGATATACCGTATGTTTGATCATTTTTACAATAATTATTTTAAAAATTATATAAATAATAACTTTTTTTTTACTATTTTAGTTAAATATAAAAAATATTTATTAAAAGTAATTTTAATCTAACCTAACTATATTTAATATTATTATAGAAAAATTTGCTATATTTAAATTTAGATACTATTTCTAATAAATATTATTCACTTTATTCAATATTACTATATAAAAATACCCTTTTTTATTTAAATTTAAATACATTTCTGAATAAATAAGATTGCAAATAATTTAAAAAATGTATCTTTTATCTTTTAACATTAAAAGTATTGAAAAATTGAATGGAAATTCTTAATCCTCATTAACTTAAATAATTAGGATTAAGTTAAATAATTTAATTACATTTGAGTCAATAGCTAGTAGTTAAAAGTACTGAAGAAAAAATTGTATTTAATTGAGAAAAGTTGAATTATTATTTTCTCTATCCCAATTCCATCATCACATTTAACATTTTTAATACTCCTTTTTCTTTTCAAAGTAAAGATAGTATCATTATTGTTGATGATTAGAAGATATAATTATTCCATATATTTTTTTATCTACAACGTGAAAGTGCTCCAATACACGTGTAAAATAAAATAAAATAAAAAAAATACTCACCCACACTACCTTGAGACATGCAAAAAGTAAATTCTGATTATTTTACAACAAAATTATATTTAATTTGATTATATTATTTTAACGTAAAATTATTGAAAACATATCTTCTTTTATGATTAACTATGTTTTAATTCTAAATTATAATGTGACTTTTGTCTTTATTTGAAACTTTGCTTGTAAAAATACATCTTGTTTATGTTTTTTTTTGGCTTAAATACTATTTTATCATTGTTTTTTGTTTAGTTTTTTAAATGTAGTCTTAGTTTTCTTTTTGAATCTTGTCTTATTTTCTTTTTTAATTTTGTTATGATCTGTTTTCGTTAATTAAGTTTAAATAGTTAAAAAAAATGTTTACTGTATATGCGGTGTGTCAATTATGTTGACAAGAAGAGCTAAATAACTTTGATGATGATCCAAATCTAGTTAATTTGTTTTTGGTGATGCTTAAATGTTCCTGTTATGGTTAACTAATTGATAAAATATGTTAAAATGGTAGAACCATATTATTAACTGGTTGCCAACAAGTTAAAAATACATGTAAGGAAACTCACTCTCTATTTTAATCAATTAACTTACCAAATCGATTAAAACTGTCAGTATTATGTTTTTCTATACAAATGAGTTTGATTTCTTTTCCAAGCACGAAATACACTGTAATAACATTCATATGTAAAGAAACAACAACCTTCAAGCTTTCTTGGAGAGCTAGAGCATCAATTGGGTGAAATATGACTTCAAGCATACTAGCATGAGGGGAAATGGCTAAAGAGTAATAATTTCTAATTTCTTCTATAATATGTGCACTAGAGGTATTAGTTTCCTTTACTTTTTTTTGTAAATTCTGATTATTACTGTATACTTGTTGGGTAGGAAACGTTCTTTGTGTTAATGTGTGTAGCCTTACTATAAGAAGTTATTCTTGTTTTGATTAGAGATTTAGATTATATAGAAGATCTTGTAAGTCTATAATCTCAACAATTTAATAGTGGATTCCTTCCAACTCAGGTTGTTTGGAAGAAGACTAGATGTAAACGCATTAGAATTGAGCTAATATAAAACCTTGTGTGTCTTGTTCTATTTTCTTTATTTGTCATCTGTTAAATCTTTGAAAGGTTGAAAAATTCATTTTAAATAGTTTAAGAAAGGTAAAACCAATTTTAAACCAATTACCTACCCTCTTGATTGAGATATATTGATCCTATAATTCTAACAATTGGTATCAAAGCTGGTTAATTGAATCTTAATTGATTAAAAGATCCAGTCATGCCCAATATATCTTAAACATTTGTTGAAGGGGCATCTATAAACATACCACCTCTATTTGCTAGAGAAAATTACCCATTTTAGAAAATAAGAATGAAAATTTTTTTAGAACCAGTGGATAAAGGTGTATGGGATTTTTTTGTAAATGGACCCTTTTAACCCACAAAGATTGAAAATGGTAAGACTATGTCTAAAACATTCTCACAATGGACCCTTGATGAAAATAAGAGAGCACATATGATATGAGAGCAAAAAATACTATATCCTCTACACTAACCTTGGATGGATTTTATAGAATTTATATTTGTGAATCAATTAAAGAAATGTGGGATTTTTTGAAGGCACACATGAAGGGATGAATGAGGTCAAGAGAGCAAAAAAGAACACCTTGATTCAAGAATATGAGATGTTTAAAATTAAGAATGAAGAAAACATATATGATGTCCAAAAATGATTCACTCATATAATCAATCATCTGGTGGCTTTTGGAAAAACCTTTGATAAGGAGAAACTGAACATCAAAATCTTGAAGAGCTTAAATAAAACCTAGCAACCTAAAGTAAATGCAATATTAGAATCTAGAGATCACTCCACAATGAACATGGTAACCTTGTTTGGAAAATTGAGAGAAAAGGCACACCATAGCACTAAAATCTAGTTTTAGGAAAACTGACTTTAGGGATGACCAAGCTACTAAAAATTCTAATAGTGAAGCCTTAAATCTGATGGTAAAAAGGTTATATAAATTTTATAGTATACAAATAAAACTAACAATGCTTCTGCAGGAAACAAAAGATCATTTAAAAAATAGGATGAATTTGCTGGTCCCACTTCCTTTGAGTGTTGAAGAATAGGACACATCAAGCCATGCCCTGTACTCAAACTAAAACAGAAGCTGGAAGAAAAGAATGAAGACAACAAACACAAAAAGAAAAAGAAAGCTTACATTGCATGGGAGGACAATGCATCCAACACCTCCAATGAATCTAGTGAGAGTTTTGAAGAAGAAACAAACTTCTGTTTGATGGTTGAATCTACATTAACTGAAAGTAGTGTAAGCAACTTTGATTCTGAAAGCATTGCAAATAAGTATTATCAACCACTTGATGCATTTCAAGAATTACATGAGGAAGCTAGGAAACTCTAATACTTAAATAATAAGTATAAAAGTGAAAATAAATGGTTGGAAAACATAATAGTGAAAATGAAAGTGGGAAATCAAAATGAGAATCTCTAGAAAATACATCTAAAAACACCATGCATGAGAATAAGAAATGTGATCAAGATTGTGAAAACTGTTCAAGATAAATGAAAAGAATCAAATATCTTATGAAAACCCTCTCTAAGTTCACACTAGGAAGTTCAAATCTTGATGCTCTTATCAGTTCTCAAAGAAGTGTGCGGAATAGAGAAGGAATAATTATGCAAGTAATAATAATCGATTAAAAACTAGAAAGTTTGTTGACATAAGTAAACCTTCATCAATTATATATTGTTATTGCAATAAACTAGGTCATGCATCAAATTCATGCAATTACATAAATTCCGGAATTCCTAAAGGAAAGTTTAAATGGGTTCCTAAGGAACCACTGAAATCCCCTTATATGAAAGGACACAAATTTAACTGCCACTAATCTCTAATTTGTGTTGCAAGATAATAAAAAAGGAAAGAAGTCCATGTGGTGCTTAGATAGTGGCTGTTAAAGGCATATTATTGGAGATGCAATCAAATTCAGCAATATATCCTACAAAACTAGTGGCCGTGTCACATATGGTGATAATAAGAAAGGTAAAGTCCTAGGCCTTGGAAAGGTAAGAACTTCATCAACTTTTGAAATTGAAAATATGTTGCTAGTGGAAGGCCTTAAACACAATATGTAAGTGTCATCCAACTATGTGAGAAAGACTTAAAAGTTACCTTTGAAGTAAACCATTGTTTGATCTGTTGTGCATCATTTGATGAATTAGTTCTCATTGGTAAAAGATACCAAAACATTTACATGGTTGACTTTGGAAACATATCTTTTGATTCTATTGTATGTTTGCTTGCTAAAAATGATGAACCATAGTTATGGCATAAGACATTATCTCATATTCATATGTCTCACTTAAACAAACTAGTCTCAAAGAATCTTGTCCAAAGACTACCTGAAATCAAGTTTAAACAAGATAGATCTTGTGATGCATGCCAAAAAGGAAAACAAGTAAAAACATCCTTTAAGTTAAAACATTATATATCCATTACAAAGCCATTGGAATTAACACATATAGACTTGTTTGGCCAATTTAAAATAAGAAGTATAGAAGGAAATTACTATTCATTATTGCTTGTTGATGACTTCTCTAGATTCACTTGGACTTTCTTTATCTCATCTAAATGTGATACCCTAAATTTTTTTAAGAAGTTTGCATTTTTTATTCAAAATGAACAAGAATTAAAAATTAAGTTAATTAAGAGTGATCATGGGGTGAGTTCTAAAATGAAAAATTTGCAATATTTTGTGAAAACAATGGTATCTAGCATAACTTTTAAGCTCTTAGAACACCATAACAAAATAGTGTTAGAGAAAGAAAAAATAGATCCTTGGAAGAGTTAGCAAGAACCATACTAAATGAGAATTCACAACCCAAATACTTTTGGGTTGATGTAGTAAGTACTGCATGCAATGTACTAAATAGAACCCTCATAAGACCTATTTTGAAACTCACACCATAAGAGCTGTTCAAAGGTAGAAAACCCAGCATATCTCATCTAATAATTTTTTGCTGCAAATGCTGTGTTAAAAAATGGTAAAAGTAATATTGGAAAATTTGAACTAACCAACAAAGTTTACCGAGTCTATAATAAACATACACTGACTATAGATAAATCTATACATGTTTTTTATGAATGCATTAATAACGTAACTAATGCATGTCATCCAAGAAATATTATAAACGTACATGAAATAGGTGCAGATTTGACAAAAGAATTTGAAGGTGTTTAACTAGAACAAAAACCAAATAGTATTGAAAACAACTGCACAAACAATTTTCCCAAGGATTGGATAATATCGAAAGACATGTCAGTGGAAAATGTGATAGGAGACATATCCAGAGGAGTATCTACAAGGAAACAATTAAATCAATTCTGGATGAACGTTGCATTTATGTCACAAGTGGAACCAAACTCAGTAAATGAAGCTTTATAGGATGAAAACTGATACCTAGCTATGCAAGATGAATTAAATCATTTCTAGAGGAACAATGTGTGAGAGCTTGTACCAAGAAGTCATGCTCATCAAGTGATTGGAACAAAATGGGTGTTTGGAAACAAAATGGATGATTCTAGTGCTATCATAAAGAATAAGGCTACTATCATAAAGGAAGTTCTTACAAAACGCTATAGTATACATTCTGAATAGCACGTTAAAACCAACTATCATTTACTAATATTTATCAAGTCGAACGTCTAAGCATTTAAAAGAAAAATCTTAAAGCTCGCTAACGTGATATATTATAAGGGTTGCGAAAAGTTTTCCATTAACACTATTCAACCCCCCCTCCCCTCCCTTCTAGTGTGTTTTAGGTATACTTCAAAGGTGATAAGGCCTAGTTGTTTTTATTTGCTCCAAACTAAGCTACGTCAAGTTCTTTCTTAAATTCTTCAAGGAGTTCCACTAATCACAACGGATTACAAATGAGCGTTTATGGAAAAGCTTTGAAAAAAAAGCGATAAGGCACACTTGGTTTTATACTAGTTCACTTCAAACTGAGCTACGTCCAATTCTTCGTTAAATTCCTTTAAGGGATTTCACTAATCACAACAGATTGCAAACAAGTTTAACCACTCTTGGTATACAACTAACCCATTGGTTAGAACTAGTAATCACTCTTGGTATCAACTAGTCTAACTAACAAGACGGTTTAAATCCACTGAGTTAAACTTACAAATGTTTTACTTCACTTTTGAACAAAAACAATAAAGTGCTTTGTAAATTACAAGAACATAATGTATAACTCTCTTAGAGAAAATTTGAAATCAATACCAAGATATTCTGAAAACTTGTAAAAGAACTCTTCTTTTCCAAAGACAAGTCTAAAAGGCAAAGCTTAAGAGAGAAGCAGCGTGAGCGTATTACAAATAATATTGATTATTGTTATCTTCTCTTCATGTAGTCCTCTTTATACAGACGTCTTCATAAAATATCTGTTATTTAGAGCTTTTGACTTTCTTATAGAGTTGTAGCTTTTATGGTAATGTGTCAGAAGATATGTTACGTCTTGGTAGAGCAACTGTGTTGCGAATACATAAAGGACAAGTAGAAGGCACGAAGGAAATATTCCTCGAATATCTTCCTATCTCTTAACGTTGTTATGATCATGAGTAGGTTTTTGAATAAAGGTAAAGATTTGAACAGAAAAAGGAAACACAACACAATAGACAAAGAATTATTAGAACGTACATGTTTTAAATCGTTAAAAGATCCTATGTATTTAAACATAATTTAAAAACTATCTTTTAAGTTGTCTGTTTGAGTAACTTAGCGTTTGGTATATTTATAGTGTGTAGTGCTTACCCTAATGATGAGTGCATATTTATGCCCACATTTATGTTTTAGAATTCAAATTTTTAATGAGATTTTTGTGCTTAAATTATTGATTTAAAGTGAATTTGTGACAATTGGATTTATTGGGTTTGGGAATTAAAAATGCTTAAAATGTGATTCTTAGTTGCATAAATTATTTTGGATGTTCTAATGTTTATTTGTGCAGCTGAAGTTAAAATTTTATTCATTTAAAGCATGAAATTGAATGGTCAAAGATGGTCCAATCTAGTCAACTCAGAACTCTTATGCAATTTTGAAAAGACAGAGATGACTAAAGTGCAATTAGAGGAAAATTTTAGACTTATGTGTAAATAAAATAAAAAAGGTTGAAATGTAATTTTGGACAAGTTTAAATCTGTTAGATATTTTAAAAGATATTTTGGAGAAAATATATCTTAAGATATTTTACTTGATATTGTTAAATAATTATCTTATTTAACTATATCAATAAATATCAAAAGATAATATTTGCCAAATCTTTTTGATCTAGGAAATATATTATCAAATATTCTCAAAAACTGATTAAATCTATTGAATATTTGAAAGATATTAGATATAAGATAAAAGATTTTATCAACAGAAGATTCAAAGTCCAAGCCCAATCAAGCCCTATATAAAGAGACCTAGGGGAGACAGAAAGGGGATCTTCATTCATTCATTCACCACTCCTCTCTCTCTTATTTCATCATGTATTCAACTCCATTGATGGAGAGCTAAGCATTTAGGGCTATTCTGCTGTAATTTCATAATGGATTCTGAGGTTAAGTGAATTAATGCAATTGTTTATTTTGATTATTGATTTAAGTTGCTCTCTCTCTATGTCTTTCATCTCTCTACCATATTAAAAGCAAAGATTTTTGCATCATAATGTGTTTGAATCTACATGCATATTAATTATATGAGTTTTAGGGTTTCTAGGTTTAATTGAGAATCTACTTTGATTGAATTTAGGAACTTTCATATGATTAAATGGTTTTTACTATCAATTGAGAATGTACTTTGGTTGGTAGTAATAATTTCAACTATAATCAATTGAGAATTTACATTGATTGATTAGCTTTTAATTTGGTTAAGAGATTTAAGAATAGACATGATTAAACACAATAAAATTGATTGAGAATGTACTTTGGTTGAATTTATTGTGAATAATCTAGAAAGGTCTTGCATTTGATTGAGAATGTACTTTGATTAACTGCATAACTGCCCTCAAATTAATTAAGAATGTACTTTAATTAATTTGAAACTTAAACAATAATCAATTGAACAATGATCTGTGAATAACCAATGATGAATCTATTTTGGAAAAGTAGTGGAAATAGCCTGTTTCTTCATAATTGTTTTTAAGTTCCTTCTTTGTTCTACAAAATTCTTTAAACATTCTCACTTTTATTCATAAGCATTGCATAGCATTCATAAGAGTCAAATATTCGAAAGCAATTCCGTGTTCGTTGGGAGACGACTCAGGATTACTTTAGCCCTAACTATTTTCTTGAATACTACTTGGCAATACTGAAGTTGCCTTGAAAAGTAGTATTAATTTGATAGCTCCAACGACAGCTTATCAAATTTGGCGCTGTTGCTGGGGAACTACGGTAAGTATTTTGAATATTTTGATTCTCATTTTTATTTTTTTTATTTTCATTTGTTTTTATTTTTTTCTCTAACGCATATGCATTTAATTTAGTTTGAGTTATTTTGTAGCTTTTAGTTATTCTTTTTGTTAGTAAAGTCTTTGTTCTTGCTTAAATTAAGAATTTCTCTTGAGAAATACTTGAGGCTAGTTTGAATATACTCTGGCTAGGAAAGACTTGGTACTTAAGTTGTCCATTGTGACACACCTCTCTTTCCTGGGAGTGGACCCAAACAAATCTCTCTATTCTCTCATTTGAAGTCTTTCACTAAAGCAAGGACAAAAGAAAAAAAAAACAAAGAAAAAGTTTCAAGCAGACTACTTAGTGCATGACCAGAGCTAACCCGGGAGAATTCTATCAAATAAACCCGGAAGTTGAAAGGAGTTTGCGTGAGGTGCGGAGAAATTTGAAACTTGTGTGTTCTACTGAGGGAACACTGCCTACATCTGAAGTCATACCACCTTCAATATCCCCAGTCACAAACATACCACCTGATCCCTTACCTGATCCTAACCCAAACAGAATGGCACAGAGAACCATTAGACAACTAGCCACCTCCCACAATACAGTTACCCAAAGTAACATTCAATACCCTGATGAAGAATGGGAGTTGAGACCTGACCTGCTAAATGCATTACCAAAGTTCAACGGGTTATCAAAGGAGAATCCACACAAGCACTTGAGACAATTCCACATGTTGTGCGAAAATTTCAGATCTCCCAGGATCACAATAGAAAGCCTAAAGATGAGAGCTTTTCCTTTTACTCTTCAAGGAGCAGCTCAAGATTGGTGGTATTATCTCTCTGCACGGATTACAAATTGGGAAACCATTGAAAGACTATTCCTTGAAAAGTATTTTCCTGCATCCAGATTATCTGCCATCCGTAGAGAAATACAAGATATAAGACAGAGAGATAAAGAGAATCTTAGTGAATATTGGGAAAGATTCAAGAAACTTTGTGCTTCATGCCCTCAGCTCAAAATGGCAGACTTCATTGTAAGCTTTTATGAAGGCTTAAGTCCAACTGATAGGTCATGGGCAGATGCTGCAAGCAGAGGATCTTTCTTAGACAGGTTACCAGAAGATGGGATAGATCTAATAGAACGGAAGGCAGTAGACAATCAACAATATGGAACAAGAGAAAATTCAGTGACTTTGTTGAAAGGAGTACATGAAATTGAAAACGGTGTAGTTGATGGAAGGAGGATAGATGAAAGATTGAATAATTTAGAAAGCAAACTCGACAAGATTGCAAGTTTGTTTAAAACCTCCACTCTACAAATTGTTAAGAAGTGTGGGATTTGCATTTCAACTGATCACTACACTGATGAATGTCCTAGCTTGATGGAAACTACTGTGGAAAACCCATCTCAAGGTTTTGCTGCAAACATGTTTGGAGGAAACAGACCATACCAGAATTATCATGATTCATCCTCAAATAGGTATCAGTAGAACTGGCAACCTCATGTTTCACCTCAACAAAGGCATGAACCTCAACCCGAAATGTCACTGCAAGATTTCATGAAAACAATGCTTGAGCAAAATTCAGAAATCAAGAAATCAATTGTAGATTTGACTAAGAGGGTGGAAAAGTTAGAGGCTAAGGAGTCAATTAAACTGCCTGCACAGACAGTGATCAACCCACAAAATGTAAGTGTTATTACTTTAAGAACGGGTAAGCAAGTACAAGGCTCCGAAGGAACCCAAGAGCATGAAGGTAAGGAGAATGAAGAAAAACATATCAATGAAAATAGAGGACCAAGTGAACCATCACCTGAGACCACCACTGAGAAATCCAGGTCAGTATCCTCTAACTCTTCTTCTTCTAAAAATTCTTCTTCATCTTATTCTCCACCACCTCCATATCCCAATCGGTTGAAGCCGAGAAACAAAAAAATGGAGGAATTAGACCAAGAGATCTTGAATACTTTCAAAAAGGTGGAGATCAACATTCCCTTGCTTGATGCTGTTAAGCAAATCCCTAAATACGCTAAGTTTTTAAAAGAAATTTGCACAAATAGAAGGCGTTTTAGGGATAATGAGGTTGTGAATTTGGGAAGAAATGTGTCAAGCTTGATTAAGAAGCATATTGAAATACCGCGAAAATGCAAGGATCCAGGTATGTTTTCTATTCCTTGTGTTATTGGAAATTCAAAGTTTGACAATGCCATGCTAGATTTAGGGGCTTCCATTAATGTAATGCCTTTATCATTGTTTACATCTCTATCTCTGGGACCTCTTAAGACTACTGGTGTGGTCATTCAACTGGCCAACCGTAGCACAGTTAACCCTGCAGGTGTGCTTGAGGACGTGCTTGTCTGAGTAGACAAGTTAATTTTTCCTGCAGATTTCTATATCTTGGACATGAAGGATGAAGAAGGAATCAGTCCAACAACTATTATCTTGGGAAGACCTTTCATGATGACTGCACGAACCAAGATAGATGTGCATGCAGGAACACTATCAATGGAGATAGGAGACGAGAAAGTGCGTTTCAATGTGTTGGAATCTGGGAAACATCCGATTAAAGATCATTCTTTGTTTTGTATTGACTTATCAAGTAATGTTGTAAACAATGATTCTTTTAGTTTCTCAAACATTTTTTCAACTTGGGACTTTTCTTTTTCAAATATGTCGTGCCTTATTTTGGACGACAAAGGAAACTGTAAAACATGTGATATTGAGGACGCAATGTCAATAGGTGATACCTCTGTGATGTCCGAGTGTGATGTTGAGGTGGTTGAAATTACCTTAGGCAGTAAGATATTTCCATCTGTGGTACAACCACCCGTTTTGGAGTTGAAACCTTTACCATCCTATTTGAAATATGTTTATCTTGAGAGGGATGGGAAACTCCCTGTTATTATATCTGCATTGCTTACTGATGAGCAGGAAAAACAGTTATTACAGGTGCTATTACAGGTTATCAGAGACCACAAGGAAGCGATAGGCTGGATTTTAGAAGATATTCCTGGCATTAGCCCTTCTTTTTGCATGTATAGAATACTTTTGGAGGAGGATGCTAAACCAGTGAGACAACCTCAAGGAAGATTGAATTCTCAACTGATGGGGGTTGTAAAGAAAAGGGACACCAAGCTACTACAAATAGGTATTATATACCACAATTCTGACAACATTTGGGTGGGCCCTATACATGTGGTTCCCAAGGAAGGTGGAATCACAATGGTCAAGGACGAAAAGGACAAGTTGTCTCCTATTCATGATAGAAGTGGGGCACAGAATTTGGTAGTTGACCATCTTAGTAGGATTGAAAAGGGAAAAGTTAACATTCCGATCCAGGATGACTTTTCCGATGAAGTCTTGCTAGCATTCCTTCCACCATGAAGGAGGTAAGTTCCCTCATACTTTTTCTGTGCATTCTATATTTAAGGCATACATTGAGCAATATGCATAGTTTAAGTGTGGGGGTGTGGGGAAACAATTTGATTTGTTCCCTGTTTCATTTTCTTTTCTTATTTCTTTCTTTAATAAACATTTGCAATGGATTTGAGAGTTTGAATCAGTAACTGGGATGATCATATATAGAAAAAAAAAAAAGAGTCATGTTGATATGAATGGATTGCTTTTATGATTTGCTGATTGAGTTGACTTGAGAATTTCCTAATTAAATCATTTGTGAAAGAAATTGAACCATGTGTGTTTTGAGCCTAATGATAAGGATGGACCATCATGTGCCATACCTATTTTTCTTGAGTGATTTATCCATGTTTTGATGATAACCTAATATTTAGCTTGATTCTGTGGAGTGCAACTGAGGTGAATATGCATGATTTGATATGATTGAGGCATTTCTTGTTTTAAGCTACTTGGCCAAATAACCTTACCTTAACATTAATTCATTGGAAACCTCTTTGAGCCTTAAGACTATTTTTCTTGTTTCTAGTAATTGCCAAATGAAAAAGAAGAAGGAAAATCATATGAAAGAAGGAGTAATGGATTGTGTTATAAGTAAATGATGAATAAGTGTGTGGGTGAGTGTCTCACCACAACATAAAAAAAGAGAAGGCAAAAAGGAAGATGAAAGTTCAGAGTTTTGAAAAACAAAATAAAGAGAGAAAAAGAAAGAAAAAAAATCTTCCTAAAAAAGAGCAAGAAATAAGGTTGTTTTTGAAATAAAGTGTCATTACTCTTTCTATATCAATTTCAAAAACCTAGAAATTCCAAAGAAAATTTCCTACCTCTGCCTTGGCCCCAATATAACCTTTAAAAAGCCCTCATGATCAATAATTGCATGTTTTCTGAAGTGTGTGAATGTCAGAGTCTTGGTAAATACCAAGGATGTCTACTTACATGGGTATTTTGAGTGTAAACACAAGCCAAAAACACTTGAGAAATTTGGAGAGAAATAGGTACATTTTGACTTGAGTGTTATCTTTCATATTTGATTTTCTTGGGCATTCAAAAAGTTTAACTCATGTGTGAAGAATAAAGTGATTTCATTTGCATGTCCATGACAAAATGATGTTTAGATGTTTGATCTATGTCCGGTGATGTTCATTCTCTTGATCCAAATGCAAATATGGAATAAAATGACTCAGAACAAAGTTTTGAAATTAATCAATTTTGCCCAGGAGTGCAAAAGGATAAGTGTGGGGGTGTGATGAGTGCATATTTATGCCCACATTTATGTTTTAGAATTCAAATTTTTAATGAGATTTTTGTGCTTAAATTATTGATTTAAAGTGAATTTATGACAATTGGATTTATTGGGTTTGGGAATTAAAAATGCTTAAAATGTGATTCTTAGTTGCATAAATTATTTTGGATGTTCTAATGTTTATTTGTGCAGCTGAAGTTAAAATTTTATTCATTTAAAGCATGAAATTGAATGGTCAAAGATGGTCCAATCTGGTCAACTCAGAACTCTTATGCAATTTTGAAAAGACAGAGATGGCTAAAGTGCAATTAGAGGAAAATTTTAGACTTATGTGTAAATAAAATAAAAAGGGTTGAAATGTAATTTTGGACAAGTTTAAATCTGTTAGATATTTTAAAAGATATTTTGGAGAAAATATATCTTAAGATATTTTACTTGATATTGTTAAATAATTATCTTATTTAACTATATCAATAAATATCAAAAGATAATATTTGCCAAATCTTTTTGATCTAGGAAATATATTATCAAATATTCTCAAAAACTGATTAAATATATTGAATATTTGAAAGATATTAGATATAAGATAAAAGATTTTATCAACAGAAGATTCAAAGTCCAAGCCCAATCAAGCCCTATATAAAGAGACCTAGGGGAGACAGAAAGGGGATCTTCATTCATTCATTCACCACTCCTCTCTCTCTTATTTCATCATGTATTCAACTCCATTGATGGAGAGCTAAGCATTTAGGGCTATTCTGCTGTAATTTCATAATGGATTCTGAGGTTAAGTGAATTAATGCAATTGTTTATTTTGATTATTGATTTAAGTTGCTCTCTCTCTATGTCTTTCATCTCTCTACCATATTAAAAGCAAAGATTTTTGCATCATAATGTGTTTGAATCTACATGCATATTAATTATATGAGTTTTAGGGTTTCTAGGTTTAATTGAGAATCTACTTTGATTGAATTTAGGAACTTTCATATGATTAAATGGTTTTTACTATCAATTGAGAATGTACTTTGGTTGGTAGTAATAATTTCAACTATAATCAATTGAGAATTTACATTGATTGATTAGCTTTTAATTTGGTTAAGAGATTTAAGAATAGACATGATTAAACACAATAAAATTGATTGAGAATGTACTTTGGTTGAATTTATTGTGAATAATCTAGAAAGGTCTTGCATTTGATTGAGAATGTACTTTGATTAACTGCATAACTGCCCTCAAATTAATTAAGAATGTACTTTAATTAATTTGAAACTTAAACAATAATCAATTGAACAATGATCTGTGAATAACCAATGATGAATCTATTTTGGAAAAGTAGTGGAAATAGCCTGTTTCTTCATAATTGTTTTTAAGTTCCTTCTTTGTTCTACAAAATTCTTTAAACATTCTCACTTTTATTCATAAGCATTGCATAGCATTCATAAGAGTCAAATATTCGAAAGCAATTCCGTGTTCGTTGGGAGATGACTCAGGGTTACTTTAGCCCTAACTATTTTCTTGAATACTACTTGGCAATACTGAAGTTGCCTTGAAAAGTAGTATTAATTTGATAGCTCCAACGACAGCTTATCACCTAAACAGTCTAAAATTTTTATTAGACGTTATTCATGTTAGATGCTCTTATGTCGTTTATTGTACTTAAGTTATAGCGTTGAATGCTTTTTATTCTAGGCGATTTAAACATTTAGAAGCTATTTCATTTAGCTGTTAAAGTTCAAAACAAGGTTTGCTTAGAATATTTTGCCTTAACAGTTCTTCCATGGTTGCTTTGTTATGTAATTTGTTCAGGTTTATTATACTCTATAATTTAAGCTTATTGACTGACCATGGGTATGCGACGGAGACGACAAATCGTGTAAAAAAAAGGAATGAGGTTGAAAACTAGTCTTTGGGAGTCGTCACTATAGTTTATTTGGAAAAACTATGGAAAGCCCATAAAATAAAACGTGGTCTATGATATGGGATTTTGAGTTTGGGAGTCGGTTACGCATTGGAAAAGTGTTAACACCCTACAATGCATGCCTAAAAGCAGTACCTTTAATTAAATGTACAAAGTTGATGTGGTTTTAAAAATGTTTAATTTTCCCCCAAATTGACAATCATAAAGAAAAAAAATATTTTTGAAATTTATCTAAAAATCTGTTTGAAGAATTGTTTGGAAAATTATTATGGATTATTTTGGATTTTTGGGAAGTGAACCCGATAAGGACTGATCTTGTTTCTACTTATCTCCACTCATGATGGAAAATCAGAGATCAAGTAGTTTTGAGACTTTTTCATTGAAAGTATATTGATATTTTTTATTTTTTATTTTTTGGATTTTTTTTTAAAATGTCATAAGATGTAAATGGTCTCACAAAAATTAAAAACAAGTGATGGATGAAACTATATTTTTAATTTTGAAGATTATATATATATATATATATATATATATATATTGTATATTAACATGGTTGAGAAAAACAAAGATATTAAGCACTACGATGATGAAGACGATCACATAAGCACTCATATCTTTAAAACATTATTTAATTATTTAGCAAAGGACATTTAACTACCAAGACAATGCAGACAATTACACAAGTTCTTATACATTTAAAAATACTATTCAATTATTTTAAAAAAGGTATTAAGTACTAGGACGATATGGACTTGTAGAAACACTATTTTTTTTTGTAATTTTATAACTTTCATAATTTTTATATTTGTTTTTTTAGAAGAAGAAAAGTGAATTTGAAAAGTTGTGATACACAAATGTAAAAGAGTATAGTGGGATATGTAAAATGAAATAAATGTGTGTACCTAAATGGAAAAGTGAAGAGAATGATGATTGAGGAAGACCTCGCTGTTAAAGACAAAATTGTCTATACGCTCAAAAGCTCCCATGTTTTGAAGTTTAGTCAAATAACATTAAAACGAGATGATAATCAGAAAATAACTTAAGGTGAAAACACAAGAGTTAGAGCATAAACCCCAAACATACACAACATAGAACCAGAATCCCCAAACATAGAAAAACAAAGGAAAACACTTAGGTCTTTGGAAATAGAAAAACATATAGGTCAAAACACCCAGACGTATAGCTAAACGCTGTTGTGCCTGAAGTTTCTAAGAGAGACTGAGTTAAATGCTCATTACCTAGAATGGTGTTGGAAAAAGAATGGCTTAGTTTCAACACCAAGAGGGGGGTGAATTGCTGAAAATAAAAAATTAGAGTCTTTTCAAAATCTTTTTTTCAAAGTATAAAACTTTCAAAAGTTTCTTGAATCTCAATGAAAAAGATAAATCAGTGCAATGGAAAATAGTTGACTATACTGAAAATAAAGTCGACTTGAAAGTAAAGAGTTCAGGGATAGAAAATTCAAACACAATTTTTATACTAGTTCGGCCAAATATACTACATCTAGTGTCCTTCCTGTACCCGGAAGCAAATGCACTATAATGGTCAAGGTTTTTACAACAAGGTTTCTATAGAGACCTCCACGTCAAAATATAAAACACCTCTCCAACCCTCTAACCAAAGTATAGGCATACAACACCCAAAGAACAACAACAAGATATCCCCTCTCCTGCAGTCTTTGTCAACTTTGAACAATCCTCAAAGTTCCCAGAACGCAGCATGTCCTCTTCCTATAATCAAAACAGGGAAGAAACAATCTTCACAAGATTGAGAGAAGTAGATGATCATATTTCCATTACACCTCAATGTGCAGTATGATCAAGTCTTTCTTTCAGCACAGTAAGCTTGCTCTTCAAGCAACTATCAAAGAATCATCTCCATGGTCTTCTTGATAAGTTCTTTGAGCTTTTCACTTTCTAACAGAGATCAAGATTTGAAACAATAGAATGAAAATGTTATATTTACCAAAAGTCTTTGTAGAACACAAAATCACGTCTATATATAGTTTTTTGTAAAACAGACACTCCAAGAGTTGACTACACTACTAATACAATCGACTTCAGTAAGACAATTAAGACATTTAGTAGCAGTCAGACCAATTAAATTGATTGCACATATAATTCAGTTGACTTGTAATTAATGCTTGGTCAAGGATACAAAATATAGTCGTTATAGTTCACAAGCATCAACAGTTTTTCAAAACATAACTAACTAAGTCGAGTAGCTTGCGCATACAGTAGACTATGTCACTTCAATGTAGTTTTGAAAATCTTTCTTTGTAGAATTACTCACAACACTGTTTTTGAAAATTTGTGCAAAGTCACGAGTTTTAATCGACTTGCTTCATAATGAAGTCGACTTAAAACTTGTAGTTTTGCCACACAATATAAGTTCAACCAAGTGCATGTGGTTTTCTTTTCTTAAACATATGTTATGCAGTCACAGATGGTATCTCATGTAGAAAGTAGTGAAAATGTACACATAGATAGAACAACACAAACATGTTCTTTAAGTACTCATAGACAAGAAAGTCTTGAACAAGTAGCACATTTCAGTACATGTTTTATTAATAATGTGTTGTTATCATAAAAAACCAGAAGCACTGTGAGATTGTAAGAGTTAGCTAAGCCAGTGCTTTCTTTATCAACAATCTCAACAATCTCTCTCTTTTTTTATGATGCAAAACCATGATTAATAAACAACCATGTTTGTACACAACATCTCATAAAATCATTCATATAATCAAACTGTATTATAGCTCATATAATCAAGTTGTATCAGAGCAAATGATTAAATGATTTTATCAATATATTAGAGCAAACAAATGAACTATTTCTCAGATTTAAAATGAATATATCAGAGTCACAAAGACAACATATATACTCTGTATCAAACAGTTTCAAGCAATCAATAGCAAAGCAAATAAGCAATCATAACAATCAAACTTTCTCCCCCTTTGTGCATTAGCAAAAAAGGTATGCTCTATGATAAAGATATGCTGATAAAAGGAATTGCTAGAGATGCATCAATATAAACATATTAATCAATCAATGATGCTCCCCCTGTTACAGATAATCACATGAAAAGAAATAATCTCCCCCTACCATTATGCATGTTTTATAATCAAAACCAAATGCACAATGCAAGATTTTAGACCATATAAAACATGTATCAGAATTGTATCAAAAGATCTGTAAGCAGATCAATTCAGCATAGATACAATCAATCAACAATCTCACAATATATTCTCACAAATATATTAATCAATCATAAAACATAGATATATTGAAAGAAAACAATATAAAATATGATCAAATAACAAAATAACCAAATTCCAAATCATGGAATTTATAACCCCTGTTAACCAGTCAGTCGATTGATCCATATTCTCAGTCGATTTGCATTGCTCTCCATGTAAGTTGAAACTTCAATGGTTCATCCAGAAGCAATGTTTCTTGTAAAACCTTTCAAGATCTTTTGTAGATCAAGCATATTAGAATCATTTAAATGCAAGAAAGTAGTACATATATGAATTAAATATGTAGAAGAATTAATGTAACAGTAAACATATGCATAATCAACTTCACCAAACACAAAGTCAATTTTAATTTGATTTAAACTGATTCAGTTATCAATTTAGCACTGATAAAATTAAAACTAAACATCTAATTTCATTGATAGATCAAAACGATATTACAATCAGATATATCAAAAGATAATGAGTGGCATTCTAAGCCATTACATAAGATAACTAGAGACAAACAACCAACAACCAAACTAACACAAACTAAACAACAATTAAGACTCAAGACACACTGTTGTAGACACAAGACCCCTATTCTATGTAGATCATTATTCTTGTTCCTATTCATATGAATCCATAGAGTCATTGTCAGAAATTTCTTCTTCATTTCCTTGTTGCGGAGCTCGGTCAACTATCACTTCAAGCTGATTGAGCTTATCAATTATTATCTTGAGCTGACCAACAACAAAGTCCACATAATAATTGTCAGGAAGGATGTTTGTGCTTTGTTCAATTGTAACTGAAGTGCTCCCTGTTAAGTCTCTATTTTTCCCCATTTTTCTATGTTAATATTACTCTTTTAGGATAGTTTAGCTTTTAATTTTCTAGAATTAAGATAGATTAGAGTAATTAGGATAAAAATAGGTTTTTATAGAAATAGTGTTAATTTTTTCTTTTTAGATAAATAATTAGTATTTTTAAATAAATAAGTGTTTTGTTCTTTTAAAATAATCAGAAAAATAAATAAATCTTTAGTTTTTTTTTTACTTTTTCTTTTTACAGTTTAATTCTTCATTTCTCTATTTTTGCAGGATTAACCCCTGGTCAAAGGGGCCAAGAAATGGGTCAACAAGAGGAAAAAAGGGTTGGAGCTGGTTTGGGCCTATGCTAATGAAGTGCCCTGGTCAAAGGACCAATTGGTCAAACATTGAGGGCTGAATTCACTCACTCAAAACGCTGCCGTTCAGGAAAGGCTATGCTGAAGGTGCTGCGTTGACTAGGAAAAGAATTCTGATGCTTTCAATGGGCTGACAGTAGGTGCGCACAAGCCCAAAATGCTGAAGTTGAGCTGAAGTTTTTTATGACTTCATGAAACGATGCGTTTCAAGCAATGTTGAAGGAAAAGATGGAAGAGAGAGGTTTCTTTACCTCGTGCTTCATTCGGCAGAAGAGGTTTAAATTAAAAGGGGGATTTCTCCCAATTCTGTCAACACCTAAAGCTAGGGTTCGTGGTCCAGCGAGGTGGAGAACTGCTGCGACGAAGCATGAAGCGAGCTCCATGGGCCATAGGAAGACAGCCCAGAGGAAGCTGGCCCAGAAAGAAAATCGAAAAGTGCTGAGCTGGATCGAACGATTGAAGTTTGCGGTCAGAGTTAGTTTAAGGCGTTGATTCAAGAAGCTTCTACCGTTATTCGGTTCTTCCCCCTTTCCCCCTCTTTTTCTCTTTTCTGTTTTGAATTTTCCCCTATAAAAGGGAGGTTTTGTAATATTGTAAACACGGGTGGTGGGTGACAGACACCACTATACACTCTAAGCTCTAGATTTTCATACCTTTAGGGTTCTCCAATTTTATGCTTTAGTTTAGAATTTACAGCTTTCGTAGAGAGTAGAACTTTGCTTCGCTGGGGTTTTTGATCTCTCCATTGGGTGACAGATGATGGAATCTTGGACTCTGGTATTTTGTACTGTTGATTTCAGATTTTAATACAAGTTCTATGTTTTGAGTTGTTTCATTTTACATTCTTGATTGTCTTTATGTTGATTTTCTTTTCTGCAATTTAATTTTCAAGCCTTTTACTATGTTAATTCTAGTTTGATTACATTGTCAATTTGCATTTCCTGAATTTAGTTTGGTTTCATTTACCGTTCTTGCATCCCTGATGTTCCTAGTTTTCATTTTTTTTTCTTTTATGTTCAATTTAAATTTGACCATTGTTCATTACTTACTTAGCTATGTTTCTTTTTACTTTTGTTGCATATCCTATATTTTGATCTGTTTTGATAGTAGTAGATGATTTGTTTACTGAGTTAGTTGATATGTGATTAGGTTAGATGTCAATTCTATTTTTGGGTGTTTTCAGATTCTACAAATTTTCATGTACAGTTACGGTTTTAATTTCTTTCTTAGCATTCATTTCCATATTAGTTTTTATCGTTTCTTCACTTAGTTAATTACCAAATTAGGGTTTCCTTCATATTAATTGAATTTTAAATTGTGATGCATTGTTTCTTTCTACTTTTCCATTAGTTTTTACTTAGATTTTAATTCTTTCAGTTTCATTCTTTTTAGATTTAAGTTTTACAATTTTCTCCCCACCTAGTTTTTAGTGAATAAGTATTTTTAAATAATAAGGCTTAATTCTATAATTCTAGCTTAACAAGTACCAAAGTCCACAGATTGATCCTTGGTTGACCCCTATATTACATTAGTGGGGAAATTTAAGGTTTGTTGAGATTTTAGGCGACAAAAATCCTTTCAACACTCCCAAAACAGTACATCAAATTTTCTTCCCCTCTAAAGCACCAACCTCTCATTGTTTTCACTAGTCCAAGTGATACAAGAGTGTTTCTATTAATAACATTTGTGCAATTACACAAATGTTTCCTTTCACCTTTTGTATCCATCCCTGAAGCACAAGTATATTGCTTACAAGAACTGCATATGGTAGATAATGAGAGTTTTTGCGTGCAACTCTAGTTATGTGATCTTTCAAAACTTCCACCCAGTTGGTGGGAATGTCATTTTTAATAGCATGTAGAAGGTAGACATCCTATGTAGTCATTTCATCCTGTATCATTCTTCTAGGTAGAATCACCCAAGCAAGAAGATGTGCTAATATCATTTCTTCCATCTTAAGATCCTCATGCAGATAAAGATTTTCTCTTGAGCGACTTACTTGAAATCTGAGCCAACTTCTGCATAAATCCTTTTTCTTTAACCAACGATTTTCTTCAGAATTTGGTAGATGAGAAAATATACCTTCAACTCTTAGACCAGTTGTTTGTTGCCAAATATCTTTGTCAATGTGAATATTAATGCCTTTTAACCTTGAACGAACATCACCATTGACAATCTTTAAGTTGTGGTAAAATACTCTCACAAGATCAGGGTACCATTTGCCTTTCATCTGCAATAGTGTAGTGAGATTTTGAGTTTCAATCCATCTCAAAAACTGAAAGTTTTCTCTTTCAAACAGACTCAAGTCTAAATACTTGGGTGAGACAATGATCTTGCAGCTTCCATCAGCAAACCTCATATGAGATTCATCATCGCTAATCCAACCTCCAAGATTAGCTTCTCTTTCAGTTGCTACAACCTTTCCTTTGCTTCCTCTTGAGGGATGTGATGAAGATGCCATATGAAGTTAGCAATTGGATTCACTGTTTTTCAGTCTAGGGTTATGATCATACACAGATATAGTACACTTTGAGCTCAACAGGGATTGTATCCTAGACACATTTAACAAGAGGGTACGAACAACATCTTTTTACTTATGCCAATTTTAAACTTTCAAATTTAGAAAGCCCAAAACAGAGACACAAAGTCAATTTTATTAAATCCTAAGTTGACTGCTGTATGACAAAGAGTTTTCAAAAACAGGAACATACATACAACAACATGATTGTGGTCATAATCCAGTGTACTAAAAGTCGTAAAAATGGTTTTCACATCAATACAAACAAACAATCACACAATCACACAATCATACAATCATACAAATCAAAACAATTTTCATGCATGATGCAGTAAGATGGTATTTGTTGCCAGTTGTAGATCCTCAAGAAATTTGATACTCCCATGTTAATCCATCGTTGAGTTCTCACTGCATGTCAAAACATTTGCTGTTATCTTGCAAAACAATTTAAATTTTTTGATGCAGGTACCCATTTGAATTTGCGTCCTTGATTGTTAGTTGCAGCTAGTTGTTCCTTAGGAATCCATCTGTATAAGCCTTTAGGAACACCAACCTTTCTGTAAAAATAGTTTCTAACTGTATGACCAATGTTATTGCAGTAAAATCAAACATGTTTAATAGGTTTACTCAAATCAGTAAACTTCTTTGTATTGGTCTTATTATATTGAGCTTTATATCCAATTCCTTGCCTATATATAGCTCTACCTGAAGACTTTAAAATAACATCTAAATTATCTCTACCCTGAGTGAACTTAGCTAGAGTGCTAGTCAAGTAATCTATTATTTTAACATGAGTAGGACATTTTTCACAAATTTTTTCAACTGTTACAGTCTCAGTGATTATAGTTTTAGCAAATAATAAAGCAACATCTAACTCTTTTTGCAGTTTCTCATTATCATTGACCAGATTATTTATTCTTTACTCATAATTCTTTATTTCAGAGTTAAGTCGATTGACCTTATATTGCAGTCACATTGCTTCAGCATGTATTTCCTGAAATCCATCCAGTAACAATTCGTACTTCACTTCAATAGGTTCTTTCTCGAACTCTGTATCACTTTCATAATCTGTCAGTGATGTTCCAGCAATGAAGCATATGTTTGATTCCTCCTCACGATCACAATCTTCATCACTTGAGGATTCTGAATCAGTGTTCTCCTAGGCAATATAAGCACTCTTTTGCTTTCTGTTCTTGTCCTGAGGAAACTTCTTGTTAGTTTTCTGCTTCAACTTCAGATTTGGACAATCAGGCTTTATGTGTCCTTCTTTGCCGCATTCCTAACATTGAATTGCATTTGATCTTGAAGCTTTCTTGGCTTTGGCATTTCCTGCATGGTTAGTAAGTTGACTAGTATTTTTCATAAATCGATTGAATTTCCTTACCACCATAGACATCAGTTTATTGTTGTCAAATTCAACATCTGAATCATCCTCTGATTGTGCAATCTTCGAGGCTTTCTTGCTGGAAGCTTTCAATGCTATGGACTTCTTTTCTTCAATCTCTTCCTCGTCTTTCAAGTTCAAGTTCATGTTCTCTTAGCTTCCTGAACAAGGTAGCCATATTCATGCTAGTTAGATCCTTGGATTTAGAGATTGTAGTGACTTTTGGTTGCCAGCTTCTGTTCAAGCTTTTGAGAATCTTGATGTTGATCTCTTCTTTATCAAAAGCTTTTCCAAGAGCCATTAGATGGTTGACAATGTGAGTGAACCTTTTCTGAAACTCATATGGTTTCACCAGTCCTCATTCTGAAAAGTTCATACTCTTGTATTAAATAATTCTTTCTAGCTCTCTTGACCTCATCCGTGCCTTCATATGTTACTTCCAAGACGTCCCATATTTCCTTAGCAGTTTTGCATTGAGAGATCCTAAAAAATTCATCAACTATTAATGCAGAGGCAATAATGTTTTGTGCTTTAACATCATACTGTGCTTTACAATTTTCATCTTGAGACCACTCAGAAAAATTTTTCAAAACAGTTTTTCCATTGATAACTTGAGATGGCTCAAAGGGACCATTTACTATTGCATCCCAAATACCTCTATCCAAAGATTCAAGAAAAATTTGCATTCAAATTTTCCAAAAAGGATAGCTTTCACCCGCAAACTATGGTGGTCTATTTGTAGATGCACCTTCACCAAAGGTTTGAAAACTAGAAGCCATTTGCCAGGAATATAGGCGATTCAAAGAAAAATGTAGTCGACTAGTTTTTCAAATATCTTATGAAAATCAGCTCTGGTGCCAATTGTTGGAAAAAGAATGGCTTAGTTTCAACACCAAGAGGGGGGAGGGGGGGGGTGAGGGTGAATTGGTGAAAATAAAAAATCATAGTCTTTTCAAAATCTTTTTCCCAAAGTATAAAACTTTCAAAAGTTTCTTGAATCTCAATGAAAAGGATAAATCAGTGCAGCGAAAAATAGTTGACTATACTGAAAATAAAGTCGACTTGAGAGTAAAGAGTTCAGGGATAAAATTCAAACACAGTTTTTATACTGGTTCGGCCAAATTGCCTACATCCAGTGTCGTTCCTGTACCCGGAAGCAAATGCACTATAGTGGTCACGATTTTTGCAACAAGGTTTCTATAGAGACCTCCACGTCAAAATATAAAACACCTCTCTAACCCTCTAACCAAAGTATAGGCATACAACAGCCAAAGAACAACAAGATATCCCCTCTCCTTTAGTCTTTTTTAACTTTGAACAATCCTCAAAGTTCCCAAAACACAACACGTCCTCTTCCTGTAATCACAATAGGGAAGCCACAATCATTACAAGGTTGAGAGAAGTAGATGATCACGTTTCCAGTACACCTCAATGTGCAGTATGATCAAGTCTTTCTTTTAGCACAACAACCTTGCTCTTCAAGCAACTATCAAAGAATGATCTCCACGGTCTTTTTGATAAGTTCTTGGAGCTTTTGACTTTCTAACAAAGTTCAAGATCTGAAACAATAGAATGAAAATGTTAGATTTACCAAAAGTCTCTGTAGAACACAACATCACGTCTATATATAGTTTTCTGTAAAACAGACGCTTCCATAGTTAACTACACTACTAATACAGTCGACTTCAGTCAGACAGTTAAGACAGTTAAGACATTTAGTAGGAGTCAGTCCAACTAAATTGATTGCACATTTAAGTCAGTTGACTTGTAATTAATGCTTGGTCAATGATATAAAATATAGCCGTTATAGTTCACAAGCATCAACAGAAATTCAAAACATAACTAACTAAGTCGAGTAGCTTGCACATACAATAGACTATATAACTTCAATGCAGTTTTGAAAATCTTTCTTTGTAGAATTACTCACAGCACTGTTTTTGAAAATTTGTGCGAAGTCACGAGTTTTAATCGACTTGCTTCGTAATGAAGTCGACTTAAAACTTGCAGTTTTGCCACACAATATAAGTTCAACCAAGTGCATGTGGTTTTCTTTTCTTAAACATATGTTATGCAATCACAGAAGATATATCATGTAGAAAGCCGTGAAAATGCACACATAGATAGAACAACACAAAAGTTTTTCAAAACTATGCTTAACATTGTTGCATAATCGATTGCATGCGTGCTGTATTCGATTAAGTCTGTTATTGTTTTGAAAATTTGTTAATGCTTGACATAATTGTCTAACAGTCATATTTTTAATTGTGTTGACCAAGCATTAAATGATAGTCGAGTGCATTAATTGTGCATTCAATTAATTGTTGTGTTTGCTGCTAACTGTTATAATAGAATTGTGTTAGGAAAATGATAAAGATGAAGTTTTGATGATGCCCAAATCAAGTCAAGATTTATCAAGATTCATGAAGATCCTTTGAAGACTTTTTTTTGTTATAAAAAGCTTTTGTAATAATTGTAGTTTGATGTTTAGGACTTTATATTTGCTCTTCAGAATCTAAAACGCACGATTTTAATCGATTAAATCAAGTATTAATCGATTAAAATGTTAAAGGTGCTGAAAAATCATCTAGAAAGGGAATAATCGATTAATACCTTTTTTAATCGATTAGCTAATCGATTAATCATGAGAGTAATTGATTAAAACTAGCCGTTGGAGTTTTCTGGTTTTTGAAAACTAGCCGTTGCACTCAATTTAATCGATTAACAGTAATATTAATCGATTAAAAGCGTTAAATGGCCAGTTTCGAAGCATGGAAGAGTTTTTGCTTGAGTCTATAAATAGGCTTTCTTTATCCATCATCAACAACTCTTCCCTTGCGCTAAAATACTCAAAACTCTTTGAGAATTGTATGCTCTTGCTCAGCTAAGGAAACTCTTGTCTGTGGAGCTGGTGAAATGCTGCTACGGTGACGGAGGAATAACTGGTTCATCCTTGATGCGTTTGAGGAGGTGTGTGGAAGAGGATCATCCTTCATGAAGTATTCAGAGGAGGTGTTTCATCCTTCGTGAAGTATTCGGAGGAGGTGTTTCATCCTTCATGAAGTATTCGGAGGAGGTGTCTCATCCTTTGTGAAGATTCAAAGGAGGTGCAGGTTCATCTCTTGTGGTATCAAGAGAGGTGGTTTCTAAACTCTTACAAATTGTTTCTTTGTGAATGTAGTTTGTAATTGTTTTGTGCTTAGTGAACTGTTTATCTTGGTTTGAGATAAGCGACTGAACGTAGGATTGGTAAGATCCGAACCAGTATAAAAATCATCTTTGCAAATTTCTCTCAACCTTACTCTTTTTTTTATATTTATTATTTGCATAGTAAGATAAATTGAGAAGAAATTAAAAGTCACACGTTTGAATTAAAAACCCTCTTGGTTTGTTATTCCACGCTAACCATTCCGCTGCATCCACTCTGACAAATTGTTATATTCAATTAAATTAGTAGGTTAGTCGATTGAAATACGTCTTTGATGTGTTATTCTATAAATTGATGCAAATTTGAATTCTGTAAGAAAATTTTTTATTCTAACATTTTCATATCCTTTGTAGAAAGTTGTGATCTTACAAAAAAGAGAGAAAAAGATCCAAGAAACAAGATTATCCGTGGTGATCAACAACTTGTGTTTTCTTGAAGAGCAAGACTGCTGTGTTTTCAAAGGCTGATCAATCTGTACATTTGGGTGTTATTGCGCGATCAGGTTCTGCAACCTTTTGAAGATTGGTTTGAGGTTCCCTGTTGTGATTAAAGGAAGAAGAACAAGTGTGTTCTTGACTTTGAGAGTGTCTCAAAGGGTTTAGACGGTAGAAGAGGAGATTCTTGCTGCTGGTCTAGTTGTGTATTGCCTATATTTTGATTAGAGGGTTAAAGATGTGTTTTACATTTTTTACGTGAGGTCTTCTATAGAAACCTTGTTGTAAAAACCTTGATCATTATAGTGCATTTGCTTCCCGTGGTTAGAAGGACACTGGATGTAGGCAGGTTGGCCGAACCAGTATAAAAATGCAGTGTTTGAATCTTCTGATCCCTACTCTCTTTTATAATCGATTGCTTTCTGTACTTATTTGATTAAGTTTCTGCTGCATTGAAAATCTTTTACCTTGCGTTTCAAAAAATGTTCAAAGGCATATCTTTTTGTGAAAAAGATTTTAAAAGCTTTTGTTTTTAAAAGCTTTTGTTTCTATTAAATACTCTTAAATGTTAAATGAGTTTTGAAAAAACAATAAAATTTTATATAACATCCTATTTAATAATGTAAAAGTACTAAATAAAATTTATATAAATAAAAATCGTGAGATAGAAATATAACTGCTATATACAATCATAAATAAAGAAAACTATGAAACTAGAATGTTGAAAAGAAAAAGGTTTATATACAATAGAAAAAATCCTAACTGTGTTGTTGCCTCTCCCTCACCTTGCACCAAATCAACTAGAACATCTTCATATGTTTACACCATTAAGGTGATTATTGCAAAAAAAAAAAGAAATAAACAAACAGAAAAATATAGAAGAAAGGGTAAACTAATGTACCAAAAAGAGTTTTCATAAATAAATATAAACATCATATCATACTCATTCATAAAACAACATTATCATATGTAATGAATCATTCTAGACTTAAAAAATTTAGATAAAGCATTGATGTGAAATTTTGGAAGGTCATGCATTTGTGATGACCTCTACTGCTCTGTAGATTCATTGCTAATGGGTTTCACCCTACCACAAATAATGTTAGTCCGTTAACGCCTTAGGCCAACGTAAAGCCTCTAAACTAGTACATTTTGCTCCTTTCACCACATACCTCACCCTTCTCTACTTGAGATTGAATGGTTATTAGAGCATCAGGATAACCTCTAACGTTTGGACTCCCAAGTCAATACTTACATTACTAAAACGCCACATAGAATCTCTCCATAAGATCCATGGAATTAGGGAAAACACATATGTCATGCACATAACCATTAAAAAACTCGTCATAATCATCATATCATACATGAATAAATTCCACAAACATTCACAATCATGTTACCAGCCCATGAAGCATCACAATTTCCATAATAAACATACATATAACTCATGATAAACTACTTTAAACAATCAAAGGATTAAAAATCCACCAAAAACATACATTTGCGCTCAGAGTGACGCATAGTGCAAGACTTCTCACAGAAGGTGATACTTAGTGGCACAGTCCTAACATTCACTACTAAACATTTCACAAAGGGTGACACTCAACGACAATCTTATTGAAGTTACGAGAAAACACTAGAAGGAGGGGTTAAATAATGTTTTCATAACCCTTTTCGTGGCTAGAAGACTAAGCATGATGTATGCAACACTTATGAGTTACCTGTACTTTATCTATAAACACAATTTTTGTGAAGATTGTTTACAAAACTAACTCAATATTCTCCAAAAGAAATTTAAGCAGCAACACGTTGATGGTGTAAACGCTAGCTGAAAACTTGATGCTAACTTGAGCGCTTAGAATGATTGCATTCATCAAGAGCCAGTCGTTTACTGAAAATATTACAACACAAAGTAATTTTTATACTGGTTCAGTTGTTAGAGCTACATCCAATTCTCCTCTATGTTAACTTAGAGGGTTTCATTAAATATTCAATGAAGTACAATAAAGTGTTTTAAACAACTCCTGATGTTCCTAGTCATATTGAGTAATCATTGTTATTTCTGACTAGTAGAGTCTAACTCACTCCTAATTGCACAGTATTATTCACCACTCATGGTATCCCTAGACGCTTCTAGTATCACTATGATACATCGTCTAGTTGAGTATCACCCACTCTTGGTGTGAAGTATTCTTCACCACTCGTGGTTTCTCAGTCAACAAGTAGTTGTTAGTTACCCTTGACTGGATGAGTATTCACTCTACTCCTGGTATCCTTAGTCAACAAATAACCTCCTATTACCCTAAACTGAATGAGTATCCCCACCACTCGTAATATCCTCAGTTAGTGAATAACCTCTCGTTACCCTAGACTGGATGAGTATTCTCACCACTCTTGGTATCCCTAAGCACTTTCGGCATCCATTGATACTGCCTAGTTGAGTTTCATCCACTCCTGGTTATGCAGTATTCTTCACCACTCTTGGTATCCCTAGTCAACGAATAACATTTAGTTACCCTAGACTAGTTGAATATTCACGTCACTCCTGTTACTAGACAATTTCGGTACTTCTGATATACTACCTAGATTTCCTTAACTCTTTAGAGCTAAGTTGTAAGTGTTTTAATTCTTTCTAGAATTGAAATCAATGATTGCTTATAAGCCATTCAGACTTTTACTCTCATAAAGAGGATGTGATTACAATACAATACAGTCTAAACACTCACAACTGTTTCTCTCTTCACTTTTTTCTCTCATCTTACAAAAGTAAGCAAATAATACGTTGCAGCTCAAGAAAATTGCTTGACTTTCCTTTTTCTCTCTTCTATCTCCTTACAAAGGTAAGTACACATTAATATAGGTTTAGAGAAGTTTTCAATGTCTCTCTTCCTGCTTTCTTCAAGTGGATGTTCTGATGAAGCTTGAGTTATCCTTCTTTTCTTGAGCTCTTTTTCTTTTTCCTTGGTTAGAGGAATTTTGCTTTAATAGCTCAAGAGATTTCCTTTCTCAATTAATGATGATATATCTTCATGTTCGTCTCTCCTTCATCATCATCTTCTTCTGCTTTTTATCTTTTATTTATACACTTTGATGATATAGTGGTTCTGATGATGCTTGTCTTGAAATTTGATAGTATGGTCGTTAGATGAAGCGTGTCTCGATATTTGTTCTCTTTTGGCTATTGATGTAGATGTCTGTCATAGGATGGAGTCTTTCTTCAGAGCAGACATGTTTTCCAGAGCTTTATCAAAAGCATATTTGACTTCTCAATTGGAACAAATTTTGATGAACTAATCAATTTTCTTTTACCTTATTCATTTTAACGTTCATTCCGATTCTTATGAGATGAGGTAGATGAACGTTTGTAGTAATCGTCCTACATAAGATAGAACATAAGTTGGTACAATGTGTACGTCCTATTTCCTGTTTGATTTGATGTTTTCAAGTATTGTGTCATGATATCTTAAGATAAGAACATTCCTTAAATGTCTTTTTTGTTACTGACACCTACTACTGATCTATTTAGGGCTTTGATGTATACTTCATTCACCAGATTTCACTTTTCTTTTTGTTTTTGAATGAACATTTATTGTCATTTAATGCTCGCTTAGAACAACAAGGTGATTTTTAGTTTTCTACCATTGAGGTAGCGTTTAACAAATTTTCTTCTAAAGATACCAAACGTTGAGTAGAGACTCCATCGTCGGTTGAAGTGTCAATCTACCTCATGGAGTCATTTAGACTAATGTAAACATTTTTTCTGATTGTGCCCTTTTAGAGCAATGACATTTAACATTGTTTGTATATTCTTTGGTGTTTTAAGTTTTAGTCTTTTAGAATGTTTTTGTCAATGACATTGTCTTGACATTATTTCGTTTTTTCTGAGAGTTAGACTTAATACCCCTTGGGGTATAGTAAGCTTACGCGTTTTGCTTCAACTCTCTTAGACGCTTTGACTTAACAGTAGTTTAGCATAGCGTTTGGGTGTTTTAACTAAATTATTTTTCTATTTGCTAAAAACCCAAGTGTTTTTCTACAATCATATGGTTTTCTAATAATTTTCTTTAGTCTTTCTTTAGCTAGTCTAATTCGGTTTCTCTTATGTTGTATCCAGCTGGTGGTTAGGGTGTTTTTCTACAATCCTATTGTTTTCTAAGAGTTTTCTTTAGTCTTTCTTTAGCTAGTCTACTCCTATTTCTTTTGTTATGTATTTAACTAGTGTTTAGGTTTCTGCTTGTCCTATTTTTCTAATGTTATAGCTTAGTTTGACCTTTTTGTGATTTTGTGTGTGTTAGACTTCTTTCTCAAAGGATCATCCACATCTTTTCCTGTTGTGTGGATATTTGTTCTTTTTTAACTTAAAGTTTATGTCCTAGAGTTCAAAGTTTGTTTTCTATTCTTCTATTTTGTGAAGCTTCCTATTGTGTGGTTAATTGTTCTTTCTAACTTAGAGTTAATATCCTAGCGGTTAATGTTTTTTTTTATTCTTATATTCTATGAGACTTCTTTGTTTTATGTTGTTTAGTTAAACTTCAAAACCAGGGTTTCTACAAATGGCCTTGTGTTGTCCTAACATTGGCACTCAACGTCATTCTTCTCGCTCAACGTCATTCTAAACCTACATTGGTAACTAGCGCTCAACGATACCTTGTCACCGCTCAACACCAGACCATTCACACTTTTGACAAATTTTCGATGATTCGTTGATAATTACTATTATTAAGATTTATTAATGAAATTTTATATTCGTTGATAATTACTGAAGGAAAAATTCGTTAGTAATTATAGAAAAATTCGTAAAAAATTATCAAAGAAAAAATCTACTAATAAATTTTGTCAATATCCTTCTTGTTCTTTATTTTAGCTTTCCCAATCTAGAAAAATCAATACAATACAAATGAAAGGGATAACTCATCTTCAATCTAATTAAATCCTTCATTACAAACTCTAATAAACTTTTAAGGAAAAACTTGTTAGGGTTCATGCCAATCCAGTCACCGATGATGGAAGTGGAAACTTCTTCTTCCCAAGCAAGATGCCCGTGACAGCGGAGCTCCTACGACAATGGTGACCTTGTCGTAGTAGCTAGCCAATCTGGAGCTCGCAATAGTTAGTCCATGGAGGCGAGACAACTCTTCGTCATGGTGAGTTGCCTCTTCCAAAGTCGTAGTGGGTGTGGCTTATGGTGTATTTCTCTACATTGATGGTTTTAAGAGTTGTGCATGATTGGTTCTGGTACATCTTGTTAAATGTGAGTATATAATGGTTTTTATGTTGGTTCACAGAAGGGGGAAGGGGGGAGTTCAATTTTCTAGTGGATGGCTCGCGGAGAGAGAGATAGTGGACGAGAAATTTGCCACTCCTTTTATCGATGAATTTTATTAATGGAAAAATTCATCGGTAAGATGAATTTTATTTATTAACAGATTTTACTGGCAAAAAAAAATCTTCCAATAAATGAAGTATGTATTACCAATGAATTTTATTGACAAAAAAAATCAAACAGTAAAATCTGTCGATAATTCAAATTTACTGACAAATTTATTTCAATTGGTAATTCTTAGAAATAAAGAGGCTTGTTTCTCAACATCAAAAAGGGGGGTGAATTGGTGATTTATAAAAATGCACTCTTTTCAAATCTTTTTGCAAAGTTAGAATGATCTTTAAACTTTCTTGTGTTGTAAATAAAGCGCGTATGCAATGAAATGTAAAGAGATAATGAAAGAGATACAAACAACAAACTTATACTGGTTCAACCTCAATGCCTACATTCAGTTTTCCTTCTAATCAACCTTAGATTGAAGGATCTTTCACTATAATGATTTGAGTTTTACATCAAAGGTTTTACAGAGCTCTCTCAAATGTATATACATTTCCTACTCAACAATCAAGTATGTATATATATATATATATATATATATATATATATATATATATATATATATATATATATATATATATATAAGAAAGAAAACACCTGCACACACAGACCCACACGTTCTTGTTGTAGAACCCCTTTGAGAAACATCTCTCAAAGTCCAAGAGCTCCTCACTCTTCCTCCTATCACGCATGAACATGGAAACAACACAATCAACGATTGTAGAATACTCTTCTAATCAATGCAGATATATGATAACGATTGAATTACCGTTATCTGTGATGCAATTTTGAAACTAAATAAACTCTTTTTGACTTAGAAACTTGCTTTGACTCTTTTTTTTAGCTTTATTCTGTGAATAAGTAAATAGAGGTAATACTTAATGATTTTATCACTAAATTCCCTCAACTTTGTAAGTTAATGGTATGTTTTGGAAGAAGAGCAAAAGTATCAAGGAGTTGGAACTCAAGAGGGACAACAAAAGCACCAGAGAAGAAGGTTGAAGAAGGCACAAGGCGCTTGATTGCCCTTTTTTGGGGCCCTCAGCGCAACATGTCGCGCATAAAGCTTGTTTTCCCCCTTCAGGGGCCCTTAGGGGTGATGTTCTCGCATTAGCGCCTGCTTGCCCTTCTGAGGGGCGTTGAGTGCTAGTTAGCTATGCCGCAGGACGCCTGGTTGCGCTCAACCAAGGCGTTGAGCACCACTCCTCTTGCAGTTTCGCCTGCTTACCCTTAGTTGGGGCGCTGAGCGCTAGTGACTTGGGCTTATGGGCCAACTTTTGGTCTATTTAAGGACTTGCTCGCATTAGGGTTATGATCTTTTGGTGGTTGAAGCACAGAAACACAATTTTCGACTCTTTGGAGGCAGATTGGGCATGCGAAAGCTATCTTCATCTCTTTCTAGGGATTTTATCTCATTCTTCCATTGTACATCAAGGTTCTCCATGACAATGGAGAACTAAACTCATTTGTTGTTGGGAAAGATGTAACCTCTAAACTTTCATGTATTTGAATATGATTTAATCATTTTATGCTTCTTTCATTGAATGTTAGTGATTTTCTTCTATTCGCAATGCTAATTATGTTTTGGCCATTCGTAGTTTGATATTTGATTCTTTTGAGTATTGGGAAATATCTTACGAATCATGATATGGAGAATTTTACTCAAAGGGAATATTGCCTAGACATAGGGATATGACGTTTGGTTGTCTTAAGCTTTTGTTCGTAATGAAAAATTAATTATTAGGGATGCAAGACATTGCGGTCTAATAATTAAGGACAGGTTTTTTACACCGAGACATCGGGTTCTAGGTAATTTAGAAAGTGACATTAGCATTCCAATAAAGAAAACAAATTCTTATATGCATGAAAGTGATTAGGTGAAATGTAAACCCCAACAACATAATCATCTCATATTATCAATATCATTCATTCACTCTTGTTTTAGACCCAACTGATCAAATTGCATTCATATTTACTTTTATTGCATTTGCATTTTAATCCAATGGAATTTTATTCAGTCTTAATTAGTTATGGTATTACACAATTGCTTAGTGCCACAAGTCTTTTAGGAAACAATACTTGGTCTTACCATTTATTATTACTTGATACGATTTGGTACACTTGTCAACCGTTTAACAATACACCTCAATAGTGCGGATAAGATCAGCTAGTCACGTTCTCAAAGCTTCTCTTAAGAATTCTTCAAGTTTCTTCAAATTCCTCACTTCTTGATTCCTTGAGCGTCTAAGCAATCTGTAAAAATTTTCTCAGATCAAGATATCAGATATGAAAATGTACAAATGATCAAAAGTTCTTACAATTGCATGTAATGCATCAAGTTGTATTTTTCATCATGTCAGACGTAGAATAATTGATTATGTTAGTAATGTAATCAGTTACATTAAAATCAGATGTAACAAAAATACAACTAACACATGTCTAATTGAATGCACAATTAATGTAATCGATTTTCATTTAATGTTAGTCAAACATATTTAAAAATATGACCGTTAATACTATTATGACTAAGCTGAAAGCAGTTTTCAAAAGATAACAAACTTAATTGATTACATAAAATGTGTAATCGATTAAGCTAAGCACTTAACCTGATTTTGAAAACTTTTTCTCTTCAAAAACTCATCACAACACATTTGAAAATGATGTATGCAAAGACACGAGGTTTAATCGATTTAACAACTAATGTAATCGATTCAAAACTTGTTGTTTTGCCATAGTTTAAAACATAAGTTGTTTGATGAACTTAATTGACAAACTCACTGTAATCGATTATGTCATGCAGATTTGATTTTATGCTTGTGGTTTTCATCACACAGAAACATAAGTATGCATACAAAGATATAAACATATCATAATCAGTAGTATGCAGAATCAATAGTATGTCAACATATGTATTAATCACAACAAGCATTTACATATCCACATATGTATCAATCACTAATACATATTTCTGTTGTGTCATGATAACATCTATGTGTTATTACAGTCAATGTGTTGTCGTCATAAAAAACAAACACATCAAGGATTGAGTTCAGCACTCATATTGCTCCCCCTATCAACAGTAATTGCATGAATTTTTGTAGTGATGTATTGTACATGTTAAGGTAACCTTATGGCTAAATACATATTGGCCTACTAGGTCGTTATGTATTCGGTCAATGAACGTATTAACATCATCAAGATCAACTAGAAATGATAACCCATTACTAAACAAAGGATTACTCCAAGGTTAATAGGTGATTAGGTCACATGGTCTAGACCCATCCAGGTAAGGGCCAATGAACAATAATATAAATAGTATGTCCTACGAGATACATTAATTACTATATTTATTGTTTGTTGACGTGCTTGACTGACTTGGGTGTTAGAGTGTCTTCTACAAGAACAACTCCTACCCAATTTAAAGAAAACGAGTAACCAAAAGAAAGATGAATACCTTGAAGATTGAAGATTTGAAGTCTTTATAAAATACATATTGAGCTCTTTATAGATTGAGACTCATGCAATACTATAAATAAATTAAATAGATGCATATTTATCAACTTAGTATATATATATATATATATACACACAATAGGAAAGGTTTCGTCCAATTCGATGCGAGAGCATAAATTTCTTAAAAGTGGAAAAAGTTACTATAATGTAATTTTAAGAAAGTTATATTTATAAAATTTAAATTAAAATATTTTTAGAATATTTCAATAGAAGATGCTCTTAAATAATTGTTTTTAAGATTTCTTTTTTCATTGTTCAAAATGTATCACACCAAGTGATTGGATATCTGGGTATATACTTAGTCAAATAAATTGAATGAGAATGAGACTAATATACTAGAAAATGGAAAATAAATAAAATAAGACAAGCTTCTCTCCAAAATAGATATATAAAAAATAAATATAAATAAAATAAAATAAAGATTTGATTATATTAATTATTAGAAATCTCATCAATGTGATTTTATCAAGTGTAAATCTTATGTTACAACTGAATTTCTTATAGTTATGTGAAGATTAAAGTCTAAGTGATATCATAATCATGTAGTAAGATGTGTTATTTATCTCACATATCCTTCTATTATTAGACTCTTTATAGGATGTTTATATAGAAAAAAAAATTGAAAAAACAAGTGAAAAGTTTGTAATTAATTTTATTGATGAAATAAATAATTAGTAAGTTAATGTAATGACTGGGTATGAATTGAAATCGAAAGATGAAATAAAAATAATTTGATGTAAAAAAAATCATTTTAAAAAATTTAAATTAATTCCAAATTAATTTCTGTAAAACTTAAAATATTATCATAAATTTTAATAAATAAAAAAGTATATTTTAGGATAAAAATATTAAAACAGTTATTATATAATCTTAATAAATAAAAGTTTATATTTAAAACCAAAATTTAAATTATTTAATTTAATTTAATACACATAAATTTGTTAGTCAATAACCAAATTTAATTTAATTCTGTGGTTTCTTGTTTTCTTCGTTTCTTATTTGTCTGCACAAATTCTTCGTTCGGAACAAAAGCATCAGAGCTTCTTCTGATTCATTCAAGTTAATTTTGTTAATTCTCTTAGCATGATTCTTTCTTTATCTTCTCATATTTTTTAATATTGATAAATTCGTTCAATTTAATACGTGAATATCAAAATTTGGTATATATGATTTTCAAGTAGTTAGCTAGTAATTTTCCATGAACTCAAAATCAAAGGCAATTAAAAGCTATACCTTTGGCTTTCCGTCAACCATAAATAGCACTGTCCATTTCAATATATACGTGTTATTATTTCTGAGAATGTACAGTTGTTGAAGAAAAAGATAAGGTATATATATGTATGATCGAAAGTTCTTGGTATTTTCGTGGTTCTAAAGTCTCATACCATTGACTTGTGAAAGATGGTATAATTCCAAATTTATAAAGCATTATATAGCAAAGACACATGTAAGATAATTTCATGGTATATAGAGATTTATACTGAAAAGATAGATGGCGAGACACTTTTCAAATGGAGGTGAAGATGGTTTGATGCTTCATTCTGCACCTATATTTATGTTTCTCATGATTATTAAACAACAATTGATGGTATTACCGACGGTCAATTTCCGTCGCTATATGACATATTTCGTCGGAAATTCATTTTATCGACGGCTTACCGACAACCTTCATTCCGTCGAAAAAAACGTTGTCGGTAATGTTTACCGGCCGATTTTGTCCTTCGATAATTATCGAAGGACAAATCCTTCGGTAATTACCGAAGGACAGTACTTGGGTAATTACCGAAGGATTTGTCCTTCGGTAACGTCGTCTTTATAGTCATGACAGTTTCTTTTTTATATAATCCCACTGAAATGCACTCTGCAGTTTGCAAAATTTATACTCAATCACAGTAAACCTGCACAATTCAACAACAACATCCAACTCAAAATACAATCCAACATTCACCTAGTGGAGTCAACTCCAATCAATGCAAACTCCAAACAATGTAAACACAATCCAAGCAAACATATTATATGTCTAATGTCTAAAATTTGTAATTGATAAACAAAACAGAACTCCACTAACCAATATAGGACTAAATATAAAATTGTTCTTAGAAGCTAAAGTAATAATAATGTAAGTAATGTGCAAAGTCATAAAATCTAATAGTCGTCATAATGTTCAGCTTGATGATTGTCTTCCTGTTCATTGTTTTGAGGCTCTGAAGTTGGCTGGACAGATGGGGACTGGACTGATGGGGTATGGACTGATATGAGCTGGACATGTGTGGGTTGAACTTCAGTAGGCTGGACTGGTGTGGGCTGCGAATGAGAGGTCGGAGGCACTGCAGACTGAGGAAGCAATCTCATGACCAGTTCTTTAAAACTGGTAAACTCTTGTCTGAGTTCATTATATTCTCGGTCACGTGTTTGAAGCTTCTGCGTCAGGTCACGAACGGTCTCATCAGGACGATGGGAGGAAGAAGAAGGTTGGTGCTTTAGACCACCACGACCTGCACTGTAATTTGCAGCCAGTTGCCCTGCCCCATAGATTCTTCCTTTTTTCTTTCCACCAACAACATCAATCCAACACTGTGACCTAATAAGGTCTTCGTCATCATCTGTTGGTTGGGTTGACTGAAGACATGAAGAATGTGAGGATCTGACCCGTGAAAGTTTTGTTGAAAATTCTTCCTGTTAAAAATGATCATAAAGTATGAGTAAAATATACAATAGAAGGCACAAAGTTATGAATCAAGACTACAATTACAAGTATTTTCTTACATGTGTCTTTCGGGACCTTTCATCCACGAACTGCTCAGTTCCCTTGCGAATATGAGTTTGGTGGAAAACTTCATCAACATGCACAGATCGTCCCAACGCAGCTGCCTGTAACAAAATATAAAATTTGTTATGTACATTAAAATTAAAGTTACATAACTTATATGACTAAATGGATACTTACCATACGCATGGCATGTTCATGTACGGTGATTGATCCACCTGTATGGAGAACACCGCCCCTTTCTGAAGACCGATTCTTCTGGGCGATTACACACTTTGCCCGGTACTGTGGCGAATTCCAATGCTCCAGTAAAGAGGTCCATATTTGCTCCCCAATCCAGTACGGGCGTTCTCCACCTATCCTTGCTTCTCGAAACATCTCAGAAAGCCTATGTGATGCCTTTGAGTGAAAATTGCGCTGAATTTGAACTTCATGTTGAGGTAACCATTGAACCTTCATTTGTGACAACAAGTCATATAAAAATTATGTAAATTACTATATGTGTTGCATTACAATTAACATAGATGATGAATGGTAAATAACAAAAGGAAGTTGATTTCCTTTAACCTTAAATCGCTCCCAAAATGGTTTTCTGTCATCAAGTAGTATTGCTCCCCATGTTGGCCACGGCTTTAGAAATTGTTGCTTAATAGACCTTGTTATGGCCTGAGAAGCAACTCTAGATGGCACAAACCTGCATATAAATACATCAAAGTCATTTAAAATAACGATAAGTTAAACAATTAATGTAAAACAAATTAGTAACAAACTTGGTTCGGTGTTACCCTTTCCCATAAGGTTCAATCATCGGTCGATCAGTAGGAGTAGGGTCATCACGGTCATCGCCACCCGAATCATCATCAGCAAATGGTGTGGGATGACCATCAGACGGCGGTATGGAGGATGAGGAGGGTATAGAAGAAGATAAGGCAATTTGAATACTACTGTCATAAGCATACAATAAGTGTATGCAAAGATAAGTCCTAAGTATTGAAATACCTTACACATCCTATGAGCCTGTGTATTAAAGTTGAGGGAGACAACTTATTACTACTGAAGTTCTCTTTTATAGAGTACTTCGAAATATTTTGTAGGCCGGTGAAATTAGTACAAATCTTAGATGTAAAAGTAAAAAGAATCATAGTCTTTGAGAGTCCAGTTTCACAAGCAATGCCAATAAGCATGACAATCACATAGGCACATTGAATCACATAAAGGCAATCTGTACATCTAAGTTTGCAAGAAAAGGTATACCTAGAAGGAATAGAATTTTGCCGAGGCAGAGAAGGTAGCCTCGTATTAGTTTAGGTTTCTCATGCTATTTTTAGGATGAAAAAAAAAAGGAATATACGACAATATGGAATGTTAAGAATTTATTCTTGGGTTTATAATATAATATTTTAGGCTTTTGCATTTGCCCTTTGCTGCATGATCTTGTTATGCTTCTGTTGTAATTTCATTACTTGACACAATCTTTGTTAATGTTTAAAAATTTTATCAGAAATCCCAAAATTTTGTGAGCCTCTTATAACAAATGTCTGTAATGATTTTGGAGTTTTCAATAAATTTAAGTAAATATACAGTGTGCTACCACTTTGTTTTTAGATCATAATATATAGATGGGGAAATATGATGAAGTATTGTGACATGAGAGGCAAGGAATTATTGGATGCTAATGTACTTACAGGTACTGACCTCTGTGAATGAATGAGGGGCAAGAATATAAATGAAGCTTCTATAGTTGGTGTTGGCTTGCCTTGTTATTCACTCCTAGAAGCAGTTATCTTCAGCATCATTGCTAAGTGGTTGATTGCCTTTTTCCTATATTTTCATTTGGTCTCTATGTTATGCTTATATATACATACATATATATATATATATATATATATATATATATATATATATATATATATGTATTACCTTCCGTAGAAGCAGAACACATGTGTGAGTATATATATATATATATATATATCTTTCAGCATCACCGTGTACTCAACAACACGTGTGATAATGCTTAATTGTTAGCAGGGATGTAAACCTCTTGCATAACAGAAAAAACTAAAATTACAAGGTAGAGGTAGCTCTCTTTAATAACAACATAAAAAATGATTTGAATTGTACTTGTTAAAAACTCAAAATGGATGATTTGAGAGGCACTTTTGGACAGTTATGTTTAGAGACCTAATTTGATGCTGAAAGCAACTTTGTATCAATGATTTGAAGGTGTTCAAATAATCAAACAGCAAAGAAAGGGACCAGACCAGAAAATCAATGGTCTACTTACCAAATTCAAGCAAATTCAATGGTTTGAATAATGATTTTACATTTTTGACGAAAACTGACCAAATGAACACTAACAACAGGTTTCAATTGACCAAATACACTTGCACAAAGATTGAAAAGGCACTGATATACACAGATTCTCAAAATCACCCTAATAGTTGCCAAATTATGCATAAAATTGGACAAAACTGCAGCGGATTTGTAAATTCATGTGAATCAATGCTGGATAGTTTAAGAAATGTGTAAGACAGGTCCTAAGCAACTACATCTAGCCTCATAATTACAGCTATGAGATAGAAAATGGCCTAACACACACAATGAAAGCAGCATGGTGCAGAAACTGAATAAAACAGTAACAAATTCGAAAATAAACAAAGTTTTCAGCAACTCAATCATTCATTTTATAATTCTGCCATGATCATGAGTTGTGATCATTTCAAACATGTTTAAAATCAGTAAGCAAACTAGTATAAATCGTTAGGAGCATGAATTCTGGACATAAATAGATTGTAACTATGCAACCAGAAATTCACAGTGTATGTAGAATGATGAAACTGAAATAAGAAAGATCCTAATCACTAGATCTAGTTGCACATTATGAACTAGGAGATTATTAAGTGACCTACATCATGGCAAACATTATAGCACGGTGCAAAGCTGGACAAATTAATATGACAGCTCAGTTTTGGTGAAATTTGAACAACTCAAATATGATTTTCGAAAATCAGTGGTAAATGTGGATTGTAGCAACTTCAATCATGATTAAACACATCAAAGAAACTTGCATGAAAGTTCAAAGACACAATAACTAGTAATTAAAAGAACTTATCCATTGATCTAGAGTAAACGAAAAACATTCTCTAATTTATTTAACAGTGCATTATGGCAGATTCATCAACAGAAAACATGAACATTTTGGTCTTATAACAAGGGCTAATACAGTTGCCCCTCGTGGAACAGTTAATGTTGATGATTTCATTTACGAAGTTTCCCAATTGCGTAGTGCTAGAACGAGAAACTTACCAACCCTGCAAACGATCCTCTACGAGTGAATGGCTCTGCCTCTACGTGGGAGGGAAGGAGATGGACGCTCTGCTAATACCCTCCAAGAAACCTAGGTCTCCAACAAACCCTCCAACCAAGCGCCCTTCTGCGACTCAAGTGACGATGGTTGGTCCTTGCAAACACAGAACAAAGTGCCACCGAAGATGGCGTTAATTGCTGCAAATGGATGTCCGAGGGATGGAGATAGCGTCTGTGAATGACAACGAAATTTGGGTGAAAGTTGCCAAGCAAGGGTTAGTTGGCTCGAAGAACAAAACGAAATTATTTGGATCTTAAGTGAAAGATTGGTGAGGGAAACGCTGTGCACAAGCTGTAGAGGGAGTTGGGAGAAGGAGTTAGGGGAAGAACGATGTAGAGTAATCTGAATATTACAAGAAGATAGATTTCACGAAATGAGGGAGGAAAAAATCACATTTTCGTAATTATACACCATCAACTTACCGAAGGTCAAATTCCTTCGGTAATGTCCCATGTCAAGTACCGAAGGCCAAAATCCTTCGGTAAAGTACTCCTGTAGAGGCCGTCGAAAAATCCTTCGGTAAACAAAAATTACCGAAGGCCTGGGAACCGTCGGTAAAATTCCGCCGGTAATAATAGAATTTTTTATAGTGATTGCTTCTCTTTCTATCATTTCAATCATCATATTTGCTTGTGGAGACGACAACAAAAGTACCAAGCGGAGGGGTGGCGGCGCTAGTGCAGACACTGGAGACGGTGTTAGTGGCGTCGTTGTTGGTGATGATGTATGGGGGTGGCACATATATGAATAGATGGTGAAGAAGGTTTGGTGCTTCACCTAGGCCTGCACCTATATTTTTGTTTCCTATGATTATTGCTTCTCTTTCTATTGTTTCAATCATCATGCTGGATGTGGTGGTGGATGTCGCGCAGGCGGTTAAGAGTAAGGAATAATATACAAAGTGCATGGAGTTTGGCCTGGATTTTCTATTAGGCCCATTTATAATATATAAGTGAGGTGTAAACTTCACCTTAAAATTCGATTTTGTGTGATTGAGTTAGGCATTAACTCATTTTCTAATATGGTATCAGAGTTATGGTAAAGCCTATTCTAGTGAGTTTTAAGTGGGCATTTCTGTTTTTATTCCATCCGTTGTCGGGCCGTTATTGGACCACTCAATTTCTACTATCACGCATGAGATGTCTATACCTTGGCGTGAAGGGAGTGGTTTGGAAGTCCCACATCGACTAAAGATAAGGCCAATTTATAATATATACATGAGATGCAAACCTCACCTTAAAAGCCGGTTTTGTGGGATTAAGTTAGACATAAACTCATTTTCTAATATAGGTAGAAATAATTGTATTAGTTAAGATGTAAAACAAGTTTGTGTTTGAAAATTTATACTTTTCCTTTTTAGTATTTTTCTACAAATTTAGTATAAGGAAGTCACAATTTTTTTTTATAATCTAAATTGTTTACCAATCATTCCATATGAATTTTTTAATCATGAGTTTAAAGAAGAATTATGCCTTCTTTTATCAATTTGGAAATAAAATTTGAAACTGTTGAGCATATTTTTTTTATTAAGATGAACTTATGAAAGATCTTCCTGATTCACGTTTATAATTAGATGTATTAATTTAGTCTTCTTATATGGTTTGGTCCGGTTAGGATCACAAACATTTACACAACAAAAAAAGCATTTTATTGAAAATGTTCACAAGGTCAAAAGATTTATAAAAATCCTAACCAACCCCCGGAAAACAAAATTTTAATTTTTAATAGAAGAAAAAATGAAATTAATTCTTAATATATCGTAAATTTATATAGTTTTAATTTCTCAAAGAACTATATACAAACATTTTAAACAGATTTATATAGATTTTGTAATTGGTTATATAGAAAAATTGCACAATAATATAAGAGGTTGAAATTCCTATTGGTAATATGGTAAAGGACAAAAAAATATAACAACTTAGCAAAAAATAATAACGCAACGGAAATTCAATCCCCTCCTTGCGAGAATCTGCGAGGAGCACCAAACAAATAAACAAAAATAGAATCTAAAGCACAAAGAGACACCAACAATTTTTAACGTGGAAAACTCCTCAATGCAAGGGTAAAAACCACGAGTCGTCCAGACCAAAGAAAAATTCACTATGATCAATAATAGGGTAAAGAGTCTCTAATAATTATACCAAAAGGTATTTTCAATAAGCCAATTTAATTAAGCACAAATGCTTACAGATGAGAATAAAGAAGATGAAAATTCTCCAAAATAGGGCTGCTGGTGCGGGACCGATTTCGCCCAAACTAGACCTCTGATTGACGATCTGAACTGTCAGAATGAAGAACCATATGTCTGAAACCCACTGTCCAAAAATCAGCCCGATCCAACGGTGAACGACTTCACAGCAATGAAAACACCAGTGCAGGTTTAGGGTTATGCGGGAATGACTTTCTCTCTTTCTTTTTCTCTCACTTGGCTTTTGCCTCTCTTCAAATGACTCTCATGTGCTCTACTAATCTGACCCATCTCAATTTAACCTAATGAGACATAATGGACCACACTATTTGGGCCTATTCTCCACATAGGAAGGGAGCCCAATAACCCAACAAATCTCTCCCTCACGACTATGTGGAGATATTCGCCAAACCGGCGATTTCACAAAAAACTTCAAACTTTCCTCTTGGCAATGCCTTGGTCATCATATCAGCACCATTATCATCCGTATGAACTTTAGCTAATTCCAACAACTTAGCATCCAAAACATCATGTATCCAATGATACCTCACATCAATATGTTTGGATTTAGAATGAAAAGTTGGATTCTTACCAAGATGAATAGCATTTTGACTGTCACAATACAACAAGTATTTACCTTGCACAAAACCAAGCTCCTACAAGAATTTCTTCACCCATAACAACTCCTTACATGCTTCAGTAAGTGCAATAAGCTTCTGAATTTAGTGCTCCTGTGATAGCCAAAGTTTCTTCTCTTTTCTATCACGAGTGATACTTATACCAAGATTCTTCTAAGCAGCTCCCATGTCTTTCATGGCAAATGACTCGCCTAGTTGCTTCTTCAACCTATCAATTTTGGAAACATCTTTAACAACAATAAGCATGTCATCAACATATAACAACAGTATAATGAAATCATTCTCAAAAAATTTCCTGACAAAACCACAATGGTCAGAAGTAGTCTTCTTGTAGCCTTGCTCACACATAACAGACTCAAACTTCTTATACCACTACCTCGAAGCCTGCTTCAAACCATATAGGCTTTTTCGTAGCCTACACACATAGTCTTCCTTGCCTTCAACAAGAAAACCATCTGGTTGCTTCATGTAAATCTCTTCCTCCAAATCACCATGAAGGAAAGTTGTCTTCACATCCATCTACTTAACCTCTAAATCTAGAGTAGCAGCTAAACTTAACATAGTTATGATAGATGTCATCCTCACCACAGGTGAAAAAATCTCATTGAAGTCAACACCATTTCTTTGTCTGAAGCCTTTCACCACTAATTTGGCTTTATATCTGGTAGATGTAGAATTGCTCTCTTGCTTCACCCTGAAAATCCACCTGCTCTTTAAGGTTCTCTTACCCTTAGGCAACTTCACCAAGTCATAAGTGTGATTATCATGTAGAGATTTCATCTCATCCTGCATTGCATCCAACCCCTTTTGCTTTTCTTCACTTTCAATGGCCTCCTCATAACATTCATGTTCTCCCTCATCAGTCAACATCACATACTCATTGGTAGAGTACTTCTTAGAAGGTTGTTTTGGCCTGTTAGATCTTCTGGGTTGAGCTTCAGGTAGCTCAGGTACATCACCAAGACTCTCATCATGTTCCTCTTCATCAACATTATCAATAGGAACATCCAAGCTATCTTCAACCTGCTGATTATGAATATCACCATGGTGTCCATCATCATGAACATCAATATCCAAATCATTAATAGACAACCGAAATGGATCAACATCAGCCACATTACCATCTTCCTTAGGTGTAGACTTCTCCACCTTATTAATATCTTCAATAGTTTGATCTTCCATGAATTGCACATCACGGCTTCTAACAACTTTCTTTTCAATGGGGTCATACAACTTGTAGCCAAATTCATCCTGACCAAAACCAATGAAGATGCATTGCCTTGTCTTCACATCCAACTTGGATCTTTCATCCTTTGGAACATGAACAAATGCTTTACAACCGAAGACATACAAATGATCATAAGTAACATTCTTGCCGAACCAAATCTGGTTTGGTACCTCAGAGTTCAAAGCAACTGCAGGACTTAGATTAATAACATGCACTACTGTAAACAATGCCTCACCCCATAAATGCTTAGGCAGTTTTACTTCAGAAAGCATACACCTAACTCTTTCAATCAATGTCTTGTTCATCCTCTCCGCTAAACCATTCAATTGAGGAGTTTTGGGAGGAGTCTTCTCATGTGCAATACCATATTGTCTACAATAAGCATCAAATGGTCCACAATATTCACCACCATTGTTAGTACAAATGCGTTTCAACTTCTTGCCTGACTGCCTCTCAACCAAAGCATGAAATTCTTTAAACTTGTCCAACACTTGGTCCTTTCTCTATAGTGCATAAACCCAAAGCTTCTTGGAACAATCATCAATAAAAGTAACAAAGTAAAGTGTACCACTAAAAGACTTTACCTTCAACGGGTCACAAATATCAGAATGCACCAATTCAAGCAACTCTGACTTCCTGGAGGGAGGATGCTTCTTGAAGGATACTTTGGTTTGTTTACCAGCCATGTAGTGAGAACATTTCTCCAACTCTACATTCTTCAATCGTGAGAGAACATCCTTTTTAGCTAAGTAGTTAAGTCTCTTTCACTAATATGCCCAAGCCTTCTATGCCACAAAGATGACTCCATATACACGACATTCACACTATCTTTGGCAACCAAAGCTTTTTTCCAGTAAGGCTAGAGTTTTTCTCCCCTTTAGCCACAATAAAGTTACCTTTGGTAAGCTTCCACTTTCCAGAACCAAAGTGGTTATCATATCCACCATCATCAAGTACCTGCACAGAAATCAAGTTAAAGCGAACATCTTGAGCATGTTTAACTCCTCTAAGCAACAACTACATCCCCATGTTGGTTTGCAAGTGAACATCACCAACACCAATAACTTTAGACACCCCATCATTACCCATCTTCAATACTCCAAAATCACCAGGTGTATAAGATGTCAAGAACTTCTTCTTGGATGTAACATGCAGTGTAGCACCACTGTCAATTATCCACATGCTCTCATCAGATACAAGACTAATAGTGTCATAATCACGAAGACAAACAAGGTCACCACATGTAGTAGTAGTAGTAACACGATCACCATCATCATTATCTCTTTCTCTTTGCTTACCCTCTAGAGGGGGAGTGTACCAATGTGGAAGGGACTCATCCTTGAAGGGAAGATTGTTGGAAATGCAAGTGCGAGTCCAAGTCCCACATTGGATAGAAATGAGAAAGTAGAGCACTATATAGAGGTGAAAGACCCATTAACCCATTGCCTTAAGGTTTTGGGTAGAAAGTGGTGTCAATTCCTTATATGGTTGGGCTCAGATCTCATTATTGCTATTGTGTCTCCTCGATGAACCTCCTCCTTGATAGACCCAATAGTGGTATCAGAGTCGATGGTTAGTCTTGGTGACCGGCTCAGACGAGTATAATGATCCCTATATCGAAAGTCTTCTTGGCAAAGGGTTCCAGGTAAGCGTGTCCCGTTAAGATGAACGACGGTATGAAGGGCTACTCGTGGTTGTGGTTGGATGAGAATACTTCTACTGGAGGGGGAGTGTACCAATGTGGAAGGAACTCACCCTTGAGGGGAGATTGTTGGGAATGCAAGTGCGAGTGCAAGTCCCACATTGGATAGAAATGAGAAAGTAGAGCACTATATAAAGATGAAAGACACGTTAACCCATTGCCTTAAGGTTTTGGGTAGAGAGTGGTGTCAATCCCTTATATGGTTGAGCTCATATCTCATTACTATTGTGTCTCCTCGATGAACCTCCTCCTTGATAGACCCAACAAGTTTAAATATTTAATTTTTTTATTGATTAAACATATTTTGAAAATATATAAGATAGTTAATTTAATTTTGTTATGAAAAATTAATCTATTTTTAAATTAAAACTAAATAAGATATCTCAATTTTGAAAGTTTAAAATAACGAATTTATAAATAATAAGTTTATGAATTTTTTATTATATATTATTTTTTTTTTTTGGTGTATGACTTTGATGTGAATTTTATTTGAATGAGTCCAATATTATCATATTTTAATTAGACTCTAAATTTCTTGTCTCTTGTTTAAGACTTTATCACAATGTAATATGTATTTTTTATTAAATGTAATAAATTTTTTTCTTTAAAAAATTAATAAATAGATTATAGTCAATAATTATATTAAACTACATATAATATAATATTAATATTATATATATATATATATATATATATATATATATATATTTAATAATATAATAATAAATATGAGATAAAAATATTAATTTAAATATATAAATTAATTATATATTTAATTAAATAATTTAATATTTTGTCATTTTATATATTTAAATTAATATTTTTATCTCCATATTTATTATTATATTATTAAATATATATATATATATATATATATATATATATATATATATATATAAATAAATAAATGATATTGTTTGTAAAAATTAATTAAAGAATTATATTAAGTTAAACCCACTTTAGAGAGGCTTTGGTGACACTTCAATAAATATGATTGAAAATTATTAAGGAAATATATCTTTTATTTTCTGACATTAAAAATACTGAAAAATTGAATTAAAGTTTTAAATTCTCATAAAGTTAAATAATTTTAATTAGATTTGAGTCAATAGTAGAGGTGTCAATTTAACTCGTGGCCCTAGGGCCAACCCTAACCCACTATTGAAAAAGTCCTATTTTAATAAGCCCCTCAAGTAGGGGGCCAGAAAAAAGCCCCAACCCCCAAAGCCCCCTCTCAAGTGGGTTAGGGTCAGGGTTAAAGTGGGTTTAGCCCCACTCCAAAACTTTAATTAAATTTTAGAAACAATATAATTTATATATACATAATTTATTTTTACTCTCTCTCCTCTCTCTCTCTTCTCTCTACCTCCCTCTCTCTCTCCCTCCCTCTCTCTCTCATACGTCTTTCCTATGAAACTCAGATTCAAACTTCCATTACTCTATTTGAGTTGTATCACTCATTTTGAAGAATTACAATATAGCGACCATTACAAATCGTTGACTTTCAAATTCACAAAAGAACGAAAGAAATATAAATAAAAAGAAAATAAAAAGGTAATAAATAAATGAATGAACAAAATAAGTTGTTTTTATTAGAAAAAATAGAAAAAGAAATCTGAATAGCTGTTTGTTGTTAATATAAAAAGCTACAGTAGATTGTTAAGAAAGATTAATTATTTATTTTACTACAAATAATTGATTGTGTTGGAATTTTATACTTTTTCATTGTGTGAAAATTAGACACTTTATGTAAAGGAATATATGTAATACTTAACATATTAAATCAATATTAATTTATTTAATTAAAAATGTGAATAATTATTTTTAAATTTTAATTAAGAAAGACATATGTCCCTGTTGCATTTTCCTACTCGAACATAACAAATTAGGTTAATTGGAGGATTAATAAAAATTAAGTAATTTTATTGAGGTTGACAGGAATTAAAATAATATAAACGATAAAACAGTCCTTAAATCAAATATTAAGCCATGCAATACAAATACAGAAGTCCAGAGATATAAAAGCTAGGATTAAGACAATAAATAAAAAAATATTGTAAATAAAAAGTATAAGAAAAACAAGAAACTTAAATTAAAACTCAACTTAAAATGCAAAAGAAAATTTGAAAGAAATCTCGTATAAATCTATTGAGATTAAAAATATAGTTATTAAGATTATATATAGAATTTTAAGTACAAAAATTAAATATTTATTTTATATAATAGAAAAGATAATTAGGTAATTTTGGTCTATCAAATATAATTCGATTATATGTTATATTCTGACTAATTTTCTAATTTAAATTTTCCAAGTTATAACAATTAACACATGTTTTTTTTCTCTACAAAAATATAACTTATTGTTGGATATTTAGTTTTTTCTATAAAAAGAAAAGCCCATTGACTAGCCCTAACCCACAGGACTTTGGGGCTTTTTAACCCTGAGGGCTTTTTTAATAAAAGACATTTTTGGTCCTATGGACTTTTTTGGCCCTAACCCACATGGACTAGGGCCAGGGCCTATTATAAGAACCTATTTGACAGCTCTAGTCAATAGCTAATAATTAAAAAATTATATTTAAATAAGACTTGAATATATTTTTTCTTTATAAATCTCATCGTGATCTATTACTCTCGAGGCTTTTTTTCTTAATAATACAGATAAGAATCGTTGTTGATGGTGATTAAAGATTATGTAATTGTTTGATATTATTTGTTCATGTGCTAAGTAAAGTTGCGATATACATGAGGAAAAAAGAGAAACTCTATCATACCTTAACGCCTATAAAAAATAGAGTCTAATAATTATATTAATTAGTCCACAAATTGTTCAAGATTTAATGAATTTTTTTAATTGATATATAAATTTAATAAAGTACATGTGAATATATATATATATATATATATATATATATATATATATATATATATATATATATAAAGTTGTAAATGGCTATTATCTTGAGTTAGACCTCTACAACTTCCTAGATATTTCCCCATTTTCAACTACACCTTATCAACAACATAATTCATGAAACCTTTAAACTTATATATAAAACAAAATTTATACATATCGAAATGATATTTTAGGATGTAACCCATATATGAATACAGTCTAAGTAGATTATAAATATTACTTGATTGATTAATTTGTTTTTATTACAGTAAGTTTACATTGAATTTTGCTTATTCCTTTCTCCCAACTCATTTGGCCATTGCCAGATGATGACTTTAATAAATATTTTATTGAAATTGAGAATAGTTGAGATTAAATAATCTAATTTAGTCACTTTAATAATTTATTTATTTTTTAAATTTTTATTCTCTTAAAATAATTATAAATGCTTTATTTAAACTGTGGGAATATTAAATACCCATAATTGTTAAATTATTTTTAGAAAAACAATAAATTGTAATAAATTACAATTACATTATATTAAATATTTATTTTTTTTATTTTAAATTTAAAATATAAACCCTCTTCTAAAATATTATAAAAACCTCTTTCATACATAATTTATGTATGAATTATATCATATTAGATTCTAGACAAATTAATCTAATGTATATCTCATATATTGTACAGCATCTAATCATTTGCTCTTAAATTATATTGCTTAATCCACTCACTTATTTATTTTTAAATTATTAATATAATTTTAAATGAATGAAGTACAAAAAATAGCTTTAATTTGTGAGTATTTATGTAATATATATATAATTTTCCTTTGATTTATATTTATTTTATTTAGTCTTACGAATAAAAAATGACGTATTAAAGTCATTAAATAAAAATAAAATTAGAAAATAATTTAATTCCTCGTAAAATCAAAAGGAACTATTTACATCATTAAATGGAAGAGGAAATATAGAGAAACTTAATGGATATAATCAATGTGCTGAATCTACTGGAAAACTTAATTGTCAATTTGATTTTTCTGAAGGTCTGTTGAAAAGACTTGGTCAGTAGATTCAGAATTACTTATCCAATCTTAATGATCTTGGGGGCTCTTCTATAGCATAACAAAATTTGCTTATGAGGAACAATCTTTGTTTCTTATTTCTTAATTCTAATCAAACATATAAATGCGTAAGAAAACTTACTTTTCATTATACAACATCATAAACTTTCATAAATTGGTACAAAGTACAACAATTCCTACAATGTTGTCCGATGTAAAAAGACACGTTTAAGGTCTCTAATGGATATATATCACAAACCTGCACTTCACAATGAATACGTTCAACATGCAGTCTGCTATGCACTTTGCTAATAGATAGCTTCTAAATCACTTCCTCCTCTGCCACCTCAACATCCGCCACCTCCGCATCCGCCACCTCCTCCACCACCTCCGCATCCGCCACCTCCTCCACCACCTCCGCATCCGCCACCTCCGCTTCCACCGCCATCCCCTCCACCACCGTGGCCATGCCTACTCTTGGTACCTTTGTCGTCGTCTCCACAAGCAAATATGATGATTGAAATGATAGAAAGAGAAGCAATAATCATGAGAAACAAAAACAGAGGTGCAGAATGAAGCACCAAAGCCTCTTCACCTCCATTTGACTCACCACCATCAACCATAGCAAAGTGTCTAGCCATCTAACTTTTCACTATAAATCTCTATTTCATCACATTTTCGTAAATGCGTCTTTGCTATATAATGCTTTATAAATTTGGAATTATGCATCTTTGACAAGTCAATGGTATTATGAGACTTTAGAACCACGAAAATACCAAGAACTTTCGATCATACATATACCTTATCTTTTAATTGTTTTTGATTTTGAGTTCATGGAAAATAGCTAACTACTTCGAAAATTCATATATACTAAATTTGGTTATTGACTAACAAATTTATGCGTATTAAATGAACGAATTTGTTAATATTGAAAAAATGTGAGAAGATAAAGAAAGATTCATATTGAGAGAATTAACAAAATTAACTTGAGTGAATCAGAAGAAGAAGCTTTCATGCTCTTGTTCCAAACCATTAGTCTGAATTTTTGTTTCTATTAGTATAATTGTTCTAAAATACAAGAGTACAAGCAGCATGCATTTCCAGACATCTTACCCAATGCTTGAAAATTTTAAATCTTAATTTCTATTACCCAATGCTGAACTATTTCCTTATTTTAAATGTGTGCTTTGATTAGTTCGTTTATTTTAAATGTGTGTTGAATAATAGGTATTCTTTTGGTCTGTGACACTAATTATCTAATTTTCTGCATGATTATTTACTTAATAGCATAATCACTCTCTTAGTTTTTAATATAAGAGAAAAAAACAGTGTTTAAAATGTTAACTAATTATATATGCTATTTATTCGGACTATTATCCTTAAATGTTCTTTATAATTATCTTAAGTTTATTATTAATAACCATCTTTTACTTTTAGATAAGTATTAATTACCTTCCCTTTTCATCTTAAGTTTATTATTAATGTTAAAGCTAGAAATTTTATACTTAGGGCACAATTTCCCCATAGAATTGACCATTATTTTGTACTTTCGTAACCCCCATTGTTATGGACTTCAATTCTTTCAAAAGTTTTTCGGACTAGCACTAACTAGTTTTCCCAGTTTCCTAAGCTCTACTTTAACCTTGTTTGCTTTGCATAAATCAAATGATTGGACTTTCAAACACAAAGGTATAACTGGAAGTGAATTTCTTGTACTAATCAAACATTTGGACTTTTAAATATAATTATTATCGTCAACTTTTTTCATATTTACTATTTTTCAATTATATTAATAATTCTTAAATTTGTCTAATAAATTTTTTTAATATATTACAGAAACTATTATTTTATATTATAAGTATTTGATCAAAGAATTATAAAAAATGATAAAGATAATAAAGAACAATAAAATATTAATTAATCATTTTTGTCAAAAACATGTTTGTTTTTATTTAATTTTTAAGATTCAACAACGTTATTTTTTATGTTGAAAAAGAAACCGGTTTGTATGTATTACTTTACGAAAAAAAAAAAAACTCATTTCATAAGACGAGGAGAAAGTCCTTTCATGGACGATTTAAAAAATAATAGAGGAATATTGAAATCATGTTTCAATTTAAGAAAAAAAGAACTTGCACAATTTCAACTTTAAACTAATATTCACATAATTAATGGCTTCCATATAATTCAAATAGTTAGTTTTAAGTTTTTGTTATTACCGTTCTGTAAAACTCTGCATGCCTATTTAAACCATGCAGACTATGTCAATAACACAGAGAGAGGTTTTATTTTGATGTTTACGTTCTCAGACTCAATACTGTGAGTGCTGCTACTTTGTGTCTATGCTGTTTGCATTGCTTTCGTACCAATAGTGGTATCCAGAGCCTGGTGGAGAAGGGTGGCTGAAACGTTTGGCGATCAATAAGAGAGTTGTTCTTGGTCAAGAAAGCAACGGTGCTAATGGTTGATCTCTCTTCTTTACAGTTCCCGATCCTCACAGAAAAAAATTGGAACCGCTGGAGCACCCAGATGCGCGTGGTGTTCCGAGTACAAGGTGTCAGTGACGTGATTGAAGGGGCTGAGCCGGATCTTTCTGGAAAAGAAGATAAGAAAAAGGAATTCAAGCAAAAGGATGATAAGGCGCTGCTGATCATTCATCAGTGTGTAGATGATACACACTTTGAAAAAATCCAAAATGTAAACACAGCTAGGGAAGCGTGGAGTATTATGGTGCAATGTTATTCTGGAGGAGAAAAAGTTAAGAAGGTAAGACTCCAAGCTTTAAGAAGACAATATGAGCATCTGGTTATGGAGGAAGATGGTAGAATAAGTGACTTCTTCAGCCAAATTATAATGATCGCAAATCAGATGAAAGCTTGCGGAGAAGTCGTTACAGATACTATGATCATCGAAAAGATCATGAGATCGCTACCGGAGGTGTTTGATCACATTGTTGTTGCTATTGAAGAATCAAGAGATGTTGGAACGCTCAATGTAGAGGAGCTTCAGAGTTCTTTAGAAGCATATGAGATGAGGAAGCGTGAGAGGAACTCTAAGAAACGTGATGATCAAGCACTTAAAGTCAAACATGTGAAAGGCGAAGAGAAAAAGAAGTTCAAGAAATGGGAAGGAAAATCCAGGAAAGGTAAGTGGAAGAAGGAAGGAAGTGGTGTAGATGCAGAAGAACCAGACGAAAGATCTGATTCAAGCAAATCCTCTGACTCAAAGGACAAGAAATATTACAAAAAGGGTTTGAAGAAAAAGAAAGATAAAAGGAATATCGAATGTTTTAACTGTCATAAGTATGGTCATTTTGCTTCTGAGTGTTTTCCAAAAAGAGCGAATCAAAATAAGTCTTCAAGCAAAGAAAAGGAGGCGCATATTGTTCAAGAAGAATCAGAAGAAGACACATTGACATTGATGGTAATGACGACCACTGAATGTGTGAATTCGAAGAACAAGAACTGGTATCTCGACTCGGGCTGCTCGAATCATATGACTTGCAACAAAGAATGGCTGGTTAACTTTGATAATACAAAGAAGAGCAAGGTCAAATTCGCTGATGACAGCACGCTTAAGGTTGAAGGTATGGGTGACGTTATCGTCAATAGAAAAAATGGATCAAGAGCGGTAATTTCGAATGTGTTGTTCGTACCTGACATGAAATGTAATCTCCTGAGCATCAGGCAACTTGTTGAAAAGGGTTTTTCGGTGACCATGGGTGATCAGAATCAAGTGAAACTATACGACAGTAATGGCAAATTAATCTTGACCAGCGGGCTTTCAAAGAACAGAACATTTCAGGTCTGTCTCGATGCAATAGAAAATATACAGTGCTTCGCAGCGTTGAAAAATGATGAAAGTTGGATGTGGCATCTACGTTTTGGCCACTTGAATTTTAGAGATCTGCAGAGGCTCGAAGAAAAGACCATGATGTTAGGTATGTCTCACATTTCGTTACCTGTTGATGCTTGTAAATCCTGTTTGGCAGGTAAACAACCAAGGAAATCATTCCAAAAGAAAGTAGAAACAAGGTCAAAGGAATGCTTGAATGTTGTACATGCTGATATCTGCGGACCACTCGAAACACCATCTTTGGCAGGAAATAGGTATTTCATTGTTTTCATTGATGAGTTTAGCAGGATGAGCTGGGTATTTGTGATCAGAACAAAAGGTGAAGCATTGGAGATTTTCAAGAAATATGTAGTTAATGTAGAACAGGAGAGTGGTAAGACTCTGAAGATCCTACGAACTGATGGTGGGGGAGAGTTCACTTCACATGCTTTCGAACTATTCTGCCAAGAAAAGGGCATAATACATGAGGTGATCGCACCGTACACGCCTCAGCACAATGCATTGGTAGAACGAAGGAATCGGACGATCATGAATATGGCCAGATGTCTTCTTAAGGAGAAGAATTTGCCACTGAATCTATGGGCTGAAGCTGTGATGATAGTTGTCTATCTTCTCAACAGGTGTCCAACCAAACAGTTGGAAGGAAAGGTTCCACAAGAAATATGGACGGGATCAACACCATCAGTGAAGCATCTAAAGGTATTTGGATCTTTAACGTTTGTTCATGTTGCAGATCATAAACGAACTAAGCTTGAAGACAAAGGTGAGCCGATGGTGCTTGTGGGCTATCATCCAACTGGGGCATACAAGCTTTATGACCCAATAAAGCAGAAAATGATTATTAGCAGAGACGTTGTTGTGCTTGAGAATGAGTCATGGGATTGGAATCATATGCATGCAAGATCAAAGCAAGTTTCGGTGCATGGAATCACCAATGAAGGACAAGGAAGCGTTGAGGTTGTTCCTTCGACAGAGGAAGTCCCTGTTTGCGATAATGATGAAACTTTGAGACCAAGAAGACGAACAACAAGATCATCCAGATTCGATGATTACGAAGTATATTCAGATGAAGCAATTGATGAAGATGGAAGCTTGATTCACATTGCTCTGTTGGCTGGAGCAAAACCTGTAAATGTGGATGAAGCCTTGAAACAAGCAGTATGGAGAAATGCAATGTTAGAGGAACTTCAATCAATTGAAAGGAATAAAACGTAGAAGTTGGTGGATCTTCCATCTGGCAAGCGTAGTATAAGTGTTAAGTGGGTGTTTAAAAGAAAGTTGAACCCAGACGGTAGTGTGTCGAAACATAAAGCACGACTCGTTGCAAGGGGATTTCTGCAGAAGAAAGGTGTAGATTTTGATGAAGTCTTTGCGCCAGTTGCAAGATTAGAGACCATACGTCTGGTGATTGCTATTGCATGTGAACGAGGATGAAAGATATTCCAGCTAGATGTGAAATCCGCATTTCTTCATGGAACATTGGAAGAAGAGGTTTATGTTCAACAGCCTCCTGGATTTAGAGAGAGAGACAAAGAGGGAAAGGTATACAGGTTACAAAAGGCACTATACGGTCTGCGACAAGCACCTAGAGCCTGGAATAGGAAGATAGATTCAGCGCTGAATCGATATGGATTTGAAAAATGCAGAGTAGAACATGGAGTATACGTTAAGAAGGTCGTAACAGGTAATTTGTTGATTGTTTGTTTATATGTGGATGACCTTCTTGTTATAGGTTCAAACGAAGAAGATATTAATGAGTTCAAGGAGGTAATGAAATCAGACTTCGAGATGACATATTTGGGTGAACTGTGTTACTTCCTGGGAATGGAGTTTGCACGCTTAAAAGGAGGGATCGTTATGCACCAACAAAAGTATGCAACGGAGTTACTCAAACGGTTTAATATGCACCGGTGTAATGCTGCACGAACCCCTTTGGAAGTGAATGTGAAGCTTAGGAAAGATGAAACTGAAGAGGAGGTGGATGAGACAAGGTTCAAGCAAATTGTTGGCTCTTTAAGATTTCTGTGCAACAGTAGACCCGACTTGGTGTTTGGCGTAGGCTTGATCAGCAAGTTTATGAGCCAAACAAGGAAAAGCCACATGGAATCCGCGAAGCGTATCTTGAGATACATCAGAGGCACACTAGACTATGGAATACTATTCCCTTATGGAAGTCAAGAGAGTGATTTGAAGCTTGCTGGATTTTGTGATTCAGATTATGGAGGTGATACTATAGAACGAAAAAGCACATCAAGATTCATCTACTTCATGAATGGGGCACCAATGTCATGGTCTTCAAAAAAGCAATCAGTGGTGGCGCTATCAAGTTGTGAGGCAGAATACGTTGCAGGATGCTATGCAGCCTGTCAAGGAGTCTGGCTTGAGGAGCTGCTGACGGAATTGAAGATAGTATCGGACGATCTTGTGAAATTGAAGATGGACAACACTTCAGCCATCAACCTTGCACGAAACCCAGTGAGCCACGGAAGGAGCAAACACATAGAAGTGAAATTTCACTTCTTGAGAGACATAGTTAACAAAGGAAAAATTGAGTTGTGCTACTGCAAAACTACAGAGCAGTTAGCAGATCTATTCACAAAGACGTTGACTGCTGATAAGTTCGAGACTATGCGGAAGAATATTGGAATTGTATTGTTTAAGAATTTGAATTAAGGGAGAGTAATGACTTCCATATAATTCAAATAGTTAGTTTTAATAGTTAGTTTTAAGTTTCTGTTATTACCGTTCTGTAAAACTCTGCATGCCTATTTAAACCATGCAGACTATGTCACAGAGGTTTTATTTTGATGTTTACGTTCTCAGACTCAATACTGTGAGTGCTGTTACTTTGTGTCTATGCTGTTTGCATTGCTTTCGTACCAATAATAATCATAATATAATCATACTTTTCTATAGTTATATGAAAAAATTAAATATATTGTTTTAATTTATTTGAGATTTTTGAGAGTAAAAACGACAATCTGATTTATGTAATGCTTTATAAATTTGGAATTATACATCTTTGACAAGTCAATGTTATGAGACTTTAGAACCACGAAAATTCCAAGAACTTTCGATCATACATATACCTTATCTTTTAATTGCCTTTGATTTTGAGTGGAAAATTTTACTAGCTAACTACTTCGAAAAATCATATATAATAAATTTGGTTATTGACTAACAAAATTATGCGTATTAAATGAACGAATTTATCAATATTAGAAAAATGTGAGAAGATAAAGAAAGATTCATACTAAGAATTAACAAAATTAACAGAATTAACATAAAGAAAAATTCATACTAAGATTCATACAAGGAGCTCTCGATGCTCTTGTTCAAAACGAAGTATTTGTGCAGACAAATAACAAACGAAGAAAAGAAGAGACCACAAAGAAAAAAAAATTGAAAAATAATAAAGTAAATAAAAATGAAAAAAAAAACTCATTTATCTTTCTTCATATACAACAATGGTTTTTGAAAAAGAGATACAAATATATCATAATTAATTAAATACAAGAAAATATTTAAAACATAAAAAATTACTATTATATAATCGATTTTTTTCATAAATACTTTATTACATTTACGTATATTATTATTAGATATATTATTTTTATTTTTTTTTATTTTTTATATTTAGTTAGTTTGTTAGTACTTTTATTCTTATTTTAAGCTTAACTTATATTTATTTTATTATAAATAGAGTATCTTATGTGTATATTCAACCCAAGAGAGATTAATATCATACATAGTTTCCACTATATTCAACATGGTATCTAGAGTATAAGGTTTTTTTGACAAAAAAATTATGTTTCCTCTACAACTACACCCATCGCTGCCGGCGATGACACCATCTAGCGCTGCCGACAGTGTCATCTTCTACCACCCACATCTACTGTTGTCACTACTGGAGTTTCAGTTTCGACCAATGATTACACAGTTTTTATCGTCTCGACCAGGTGATCACCGTTCCATCAAAGACGTCTTCATCAGAGCTCCTGCACATTTTTAGTGCCTTTTGAAGTTGTGAATCTACTCCCTTTTCCACCGTGTATGTGGCACGTCGTCTCCTCTTAGGCAGCATTTTAGAGCATCGAGGTCGTTGCGTGATCGCACGTCCTGTCTCTTCTCTGAGGTAGTTATTCACAACATTGATGTTACTCTTTTCCTTTTTCAAGTGCCTTGATTGTAGAGTCTTGTATTTTTAATGTTTTTCTCTTTTATTCATTCTTGGCTTCTTCCGTTGTTGTCTCTTTTGAGCTTCATTTTATCACCATTGTGTTTGATCTATCCATATATTTTTTGCTCACGTGCAAAGATTGTTTTTGTTAGTTTATTTATAGTCGTGGCGGCTCTTCAACAATGATCTCTTTATACATTGGATGTCAACAATGCATTCCTTAATGACAATTTGCAAGAAGAGATTTACATGGAGTAACCTTGATACACATGATTTATATGCACCAACTTGAGGGGAGTCTTACAAATATTATCTTTATCTTTTCTTTATCTTTTATCTTTAGTTAGTTTATTATTATTATTTACTTGTATGCTTATGGTGAACTAAACTTCAATTGTTGTTGGAGAATAGATGTAATCCTTTGAAACTCTCATGTATTTGAATTTATTTATATTACAAATTCTTCTTTCATTAATTGTTATGGTTTTTCCTCTATACTCTGTGCTTGCTTTGTTTAACTCATTCATAGCATGATAATTGATTTCGTTGATATGGACACATACGGGGGAATCTAGATTTGGGGAATCTCTCCCAAAAGCAGTATTGCCTAGACATAGGGATATGAGTTTTGGTTGCCTTAAGCTTCTGTGCGTATGTAATGCAGAATTGATTGCTAGGGAGACAAGACATTGTAAACTAGTAATTAAGGATAGGCTTTCTTCACCGAGACATCGGATTTAAGGTAAATTAGAAAGTGGTATTAACAGTAATGAAGAAGAAGAATTCATTTATATATGAGAGTGGATAGGAGAAATCGAAACCCCTAAGAACATATTCATTCCATATTTTACATTCACTTGTGCATTTTTCTTGTCAATTGATCAAAACTTGCATTCATGTTTACTTTTTGCATTCTAAACCAAATGATTTTTTTCTCAAGTCTTATTTAATCAAGAAATCACATAACAGTTTAGGTCGTGAGTCTCTAGGGAATCGATACTTGGTATTGCCATTTTATATTACTTAATATGATTCGGTACACTTGCCGAAGTCATAACAAGTTTTTGGCGCCGTTGTTGAGGACTCGTGGTTTAACTATTCTATTTGTGTGATTATTGATTAGCTTTGACTTCATTTATTTTATTTTATGTTGTTTTGTTTTATGCTAATAATTGCATTTTAGGGTTTTGTTTTCCTGTGTATGTAGGATACGATTCGTACTAGAAGTAAGAAAAACTCGGAACCTCTTCTTGAAGGACTAGACGAGAGTAGAAGGAGAAACAGAACGTCTAGATAATTATTTCCTTCTCCAGAGACAGTTTTACAACCTTTACCGCAAGGATCTGACCAAAGTACTTAAGAGATGGCTAGAGAGAATAATGGCAGACGCACTCTGGCAGATTACACTACACTTGTTGGTCCTCATATTTTAATAGCATTACAAGGCCGATGGTCAATGCTGCAAATATGGAGATGAAGTCGGCGTTGATACAATTGGTGAAGAACAATCAATTCAATGGACTATCTCATCCATATGAGCATTTGACCACATTCAACGAGATTTGCAACACTGTGAAGATCAATGGTGTGTCGGATGACGCTATAAAGCTTATTTTGTTTCCTTTTTCAATGGGAGGCAATGCTAAGTTATGGTTGAATTCTTTCCCGGAGGATAGCTTTACTGAATGGGAAGCTGTGGTTTCAAAGTTCCTGAACAAGTACTTTCCATAGTCGAAAATAAACAAAGGTAAACAAGAAATTTCTTCTTTCAGGCAGGGCATGGAAGAAACTTTAGGTCAAGCGTGGGATAGATACAAGTTCTTGCTGAGGAAGATGCCCACACATGGCTTTGGCGAAGCAACGGTAGACATTCTTTTCCTTGGAGGTCTTGGCTCACAAACTAAATTGATGCTAGATGCCTCAGCTAGAGGTAATATCAAGTGCAAGACTCTAGAGGAAGCCTATGAATTGATTGACAACATGGCTACCAATGACAATGAGATGCATAGTGAAAGAGGAGTTCCACCTCAACAGAAGGGAGTTCTACAGTTACAATCTCATGATGCTCTGCTTGCACAAAATAAAATTATTACTCAACAATTGAAGAACGTGACGAAGATACTCTCTCAATTACCAAAGGAGTTGCAGAACGTTTCACAAGTTCAACAGAAACTCTGTGAATCATGTGGTGGTGATCATATCAATGGTCAATGTGTTTTTCCAGTGGAGGCCCAAGAAGACGTTAACTATATGGGCAATCAATTCTGCCAAGGTAATTTCAACCAATGATGAAAACCTCACCCAAGCATGGGTCAAGGTCAATTTGGACAATCTGGGCAAGCAGGACAATTCAATAGACCACCGCAACAACAATCACAATGGCAACAAATATCTGCTTTATCTAATAGAACTTCAAAGCTTGAAGAAACTCTTCAACAGTTTATGCAGGTGACTATCTCCAACCATAAGAGCACTAAAGCTGCTATAAGGAATTTGAAGATGCAGATGGGCCAATTGGCCAAGAAATTGGAAGATAAAGTTGAAAAACAATTTGGGGCTAATATTGATGTTAACCCTAAGGAAGAGTTTAAAGCTATTGTGTGTATAAGTGATGAAAGGGTGGAAGAGAGAAAAGAAAAAGTTGAGTTGGAAAAGACAGAAGAAAAAGAAGAGAGAATAGGTGAGGTTGAGAGAAAAAAGAAAAAGAAGAAGGGGGGAGAGAAAAAAAATAGAGAAAAATATTGAAAAGATTCTTCCTTACCCAGGAGTGTAGTAGAAGAGAAAAAGAGAAGGAATTAGGGTGTTTTAAAGAAATCTTCAAGAAATTGGAGATTAAAATTCCTTTGACTAAGGCATTGCAACAAGTTCCTGTGTATGCGCAATTTCTGAAAAGATTCCTCAGAAAAGAAGAGTTGTCTAGATGAGGAAACAATTGAAGTACAGGGTAATTGCAGTGTTATTTTGCAGAAGGCACTTCCTCCAAAAGTTAAAGATCCAGGAAGTTTTACTATTCCTTGCATCATTAGGAACGTTAATATAGGGAAAGCCTTAATTGATTTAGGGTCAAGCATTAATTTGATGTCCCTATCTATGCTTGAGACGATTGGTGGTCTTGAAGTCAAGCCTATAAAGATTACTTTGCAGATAGCGGATGGATCTACTAAGAAGCCTTATGGTGTAGTGGAAGATGTTATGGTTCAAATAGACAAACTTGCATTCCTGGTTGACTTTGTGGTGATGGATGTGGAGGAAGATGTGAAGATCCATATTATTCTTGGAAGGTCATTCATGAAAACGCCAAGGTATTCATCAATGTGGATGATGGGATGATAGCACTTAAGACCAAGAAGAGGAGGTGATATTCAATGTCTTCAATGTTGAGCAGTAGATTCAAGTGAAGAAGACTAGTCATAAAGTTGCATATAAAGATGCACCAGTGACTAGCCTAAAGCTGTTAAGCTAGTCGGCAAAAAAAATTGTTTCTTGTCACAGGTTAAGGAAGAAGAAAAAGATGGCAAAGGGAAGATGGTTCATCATGACTCGGTGGATGAACAACTCAAACTTGGCACACTAGTGAGATTCAAGAACAAGTTATGGGTTGCAAAAGGTCTTAAAGAGAATGGAGTCATAGAGATTGAAGCTCCGTATTCAAGGAAAGTAAAAAAGGTGAACAAGAAGATGTTGATAAGTTGGTGTGAGGAAAAAGAGAAGAACACCAACATGAAAGAAGTGAATTGAGCTTTAACGTGTCAATCTAGTGACAATAAAAGAGCGCTTGTTGGGAGGCAGCCTAGTGATTGAAAAACTTTAATTTGTGTTATTTGGTGATGTAATTTAAAACTTTTGTTATTTTGTTTTGTTTTGGTTTTGAGCCTGCTATGGCACAACATCTACTGATGGATGTTAAGTAATTAAGTATCTACTGAAGGATATTATACTACTTGACACTTACTGATGGGTGTTGCGGAGAAGATTTGTACTTAGTGATGGGTGCTGGAGGATTCATGGTGTCAGGCTCGTGACGTTAAACAAGCGTTAACTGGGAGGCAACCCAACTTTCTAAACTCATATATTTGTGTTTTGATTTATTTCTGTTCTAGTGTGTATTTTAAGTGCTGTGTTGAATGTTTGAGGCGTGTAGAGGGATTAAATGTTTTGATTGAGTGTTGATGTGTGAGTTGGGTGGAAAACACATGAAATTTCAAAAATTTTGAGTTGGAGCTGAGGGCCCCTGTTTAGGAATGCCTAGGGAAAGCTAGAAAAGAGAGGACGAAAGTCACGCGCACCGCTCAACACCAATTTGGGGGCGCTGAGCGCGACTTTCTGCCGTTGGGTTTTAATTAAGTTGGGCTCAGCGTAGGGTTTGGCCCATTGCACACTTTTGCTACACTTTTATTGATGGTTGGAATTGGGGAAAATAGGTTTAGGTAGTGATTAAAGCCGATTAGGGCATGATTTGTGGTTTAACTGTGTGACGATGAGGGCCCTTCTGAGGGGCGCTCAACGTGATTCTGCAAGTGTGAATTTTTTTTTGTGTTCTTGGTTGTTGGTGTGTCTTGGTTGGATGATTCTGTGCAGGTGACGCTGAGGGCCCCTTGTTTGGCCCTCAGCCTTGATAAGAGAGTGTGTTTTAAAGTGATTCACTTAGAAAGTTACTAATGCTTGATGAATTTTGTGTTTGGTTGTGAATCTATTTGGTGTAGGAATGACATCTTCATCTAGAAAGAGGATTAAGATAGTTGGGAACAAGAGGAAGGATAAAGAACCGGTTTAATCCAACAAGTTCCTTTATAGTGCACTTGAAAGGCACTTTCTCATAGTGCAAGATAAGAGATTATTGATGAAGAGAAAGGTGGGAATCATTCCAACTATGGCTCCATAGTTTGGGGATGAACTAGAGAGAAGAGGATGGGAGAGCCTAGCTTCTTACACAACGACAGCTAATGTAGCTGTTGTAAAAGAATTTTATACGAATGCTAGGGATTCACAATCTATGTGAGGGGTAAGAGGATACCTTTTGATGCTGCCACCATTAACAACTTTCTATGCACTGAGTGGACTGGAGAACAGTGTGATAAGCTGTCGTTGAAGCTATCAAATTAATACTACTTTTCAAGGCAACTTCAGTATTGCCTAGTAGTATTCAAGAAAATAGATAGGGCTAAAGTAACCCTGAGTCGTCTCCCAACGAACACGGAATTGCTTTCGAATATCTAACTCTTATGAATGTTATGCAATGCTTATAAATAAAAGTGAGAATTTTTAAAGAATGTTGTAGAACAAAGAAGAAACTTAAAAACAATTATGAAGAAATAGGCTAATTCCACTACTTTTCCAAAATAGATTCATCATCGGTTATTCACAGATCATTGTTCAATTGATTATTATTTAAGTTTCAAATTAATTAAAGTACATTCTTAATTAATTTGAGGGCAGGCATGCAGTTAATCAAAGTACATTCTCAATCAAATGCAAGACCTTTCTAGATTATTCACAATAAATTCAACCAAAGTACATTCTCAATCAATTCTATTGTGTTAAATCATGTCTATTCTTAAATCTCTTAACCAAATTAAAAGCTAATAAATCAAAGTAAATTCTCAATTGATTATAGTTGAAATTATTACTACTAACCAAAGTACATTCTCAATTGATAGTAAAAACCATTTAATCATATGCAAGTTCCTAAATTCAATCAAAGTAGATTCTCAATTAAACCTAGAAACCCTAAAACTCATATAATTAATATGCATGTAGATTCAAACACATTATGATGCAAAAATCTTTGCTTTTAATATGGTAGAGAGATGAAAGACATAGAAAGAGAACAACTTAAATCAATAATCAAAAGAAACAATTGCATTAATTCACTTAACCTCATAATCCATAATGAAATTACTGCAGAATAGCCCTAGATGCTTAGCTCTCCATGAATGGAGTAGAATACATGATGAAATAAGAGAGAGAGGAGTGGTGAATGAATGAATGAAGATCTCTTTTCTGTCTTCCCTGGGTCTCTTTATATAGGCTTGATTGGGCTTGGACTCTGAATATTCAGTTGATAGAATCTTTTATCTTATATCTTCTAAATAACTAAGAGATTTAGATAATTATAACATTATTTGGAAGATATTTTCTGTTGATATTCCCAAATTAAATTAATTCAACAACTGAATTTTATCTTTTAGCTTTTCTGACTTTCCAAAATTGCACAAATGCCCTGAATTTCCTCTATCTGCACTTTAGCCCCTTCAAAATTCTTCAAAATTGTAAAAGAGCCCCTTAGTTGACCAGACTTTGACTGTTTGACCAGCTTTGAATCATATGGACGTGGCCAATGAGAGAGCGCCACGTGTTAGCCCCTTTTTCCTCCCAAATTAGGGTTTGCAATTGGGGAAACTTGTTCCTGTGCTGCCGCCGTCATGGTGAGAGTGAAGAACTCACGATGGTTTCTTGAAGGCGCGACTGTTTCTGCGATTGCTGGGTTTTCGCTGTGTTGATGGTCATGAACGGTGGCCAGTGAGCACGCCGGCGATGGTGGCTCTACGATGGTGGATAGCGGCGGTAAGGTGGTGGCAGCGCGAAGAACGTGGGGCGGTGGCGATGCAAGACTGATGTTTCTGTGGTGATAGTCATGGTGTCGAAACTAGGTTGATGGTGGTGGCTACCAGCGGTTTGAATGCGAAGGTGATTGGCCGTGGAAGAAGGTGGCGATGCGACATGCGCGTGGTGGCCAGCGAGCATGGTGTTGGCGGCGGCTAGGGTTTACCAGATTAGGTTTCTGGAGAAGGGTTGAAGGAGATGTTGACGTGGCAAGGGTGGTGATGTGGCAGCAAGTCATTGATTGAATCTGTGTATGATGGATTGGGACATGTTGCAACATCTGATGGAGTCTGATTTAGGAGTGGTAGGAGGGGTGTGTATAGGAAATTAGGGGGTGCAAGGGTAAAATTTGACTGTTTGGCCCATCTGTACATTGTTTCCCAAACAAAACCTGATTTAGGGCTTTAAATTGCAATTTGGACCAATAAAACTCTAATTTCAGCTGCACGAATAAATATTAGAACATCCAAGAATAATTCATGCAATTAAAATCACCTTTTAACGCCTCTTTAATTCCAAAACACAACAACTCAACTTCACACAAATTCACTTTAAATCAACCATTTAAGCACAAATATCTCATCAAAAATTTGAATTTTAAAGCATAAATGTGGGCATAAATATGCACTCATCACAGTGCCAATTTGCATTGACTATTGAAGAAGGTCGTAACTTTGATGATGTAAAGAGGGTGCTATGTGTTCCTGGAGGACACTTCCAAAGAAATAGACAGGAGGCGCCTATTCACATAAGAAGATCTTATCTGACGCCTCTAGCCAAATATTGGATGACATTCGCACATGCCAATGTATAGTCTTGCTCTCATGTGTCGGACATTACAACCAGCACGACAATACTCCTCTATTGTGTTCTTAGGGGGTTGAATATTGATATTGGGCAAGTGATAGCCAAGGAAATTCAAGGTTGTGCCCATTCTGTGATGAACAAGGCACCCCTGGGACACCCCTCTTTGATTACCCATCTATGTGAAATTGTAGGTGTTAATGTTTCTTCACCACTATTGAAGCATCCAAGAAAAGCGATAAACGTTTCTTATTATACTTAGTATTATGCATTGGACGAGGGAGGACTTCCGATGCCACCACCAAGGCCTCCTAGAGCGCATAGGAGGGCACCACCGCCAACACAGGATCAACCACATGATGTTGAGCCTTTCCAAGTGAGGGACATGTATATGTCTCTGATGGAGTCCAGGATGCAAGCTCTTTACAGAGGGTAGATGGCCACTGCTGAGATGATCATGGGTTTATATGATACGTCTCCTGGACGGCGGTGTATGACGAGGGAGGAGTTTAACACTCGCATGGGATGGCCTACAGATCCAGCATAGGGTAGTGGTGGAGCTGGAGTAGTTGGAGCTTCAGCCATGGAGGAAGATGACGATGAGGATGATGAGGAAGAAGAAGAGGAAGAGGACGATGATGAAGAGGAGGATGAAGATTCTGATGACAACATGGGTTGAGGAGTTGAGATAACATCTATAGAAGGATGCTATCATCACTAGAGCAGGATTTTTCTTATCTTTTGTTTTTATTTTTGTTGAACTTATTTGCTTCTATTCGTAGTAAAGGATTTGATGTACTTGGCTAAAAACTTAATATGCTATGCAATGGTTTAATGATGGTGATGTTTGTGATGAGTATTGGTTTATGATGCTGATGATATTGATTGATGCTGAGATGATGCATGATGCTAATATACAGGTCGTTGCTCACAATATTGTGAAACAAATGTATGAGGTAAACTTGTGATTGTGATATTGAGCAGGATGTTTATCTAAATGATGGAACTTGAATTAGCCTGTGTGAGGATTGAACTCTAGAGTTTTTTTTTTTTTTTTTTTGTGAATGATTGCTATTACTTTGGAAACATGAATGATTTTGCCCAGGTTTCTATGATTGAATCACTTGTGTGCTTGTGTCATATGATCAAGGCCATCTTTTGTTATCCCTTTTTAGCCAATGCATGATTTCAGCCCAATAAAAGATAGCACAATGTGTTCTAACCTTTGAACCTTGAGCCTTAAACATAATATGAAAACCCTTTTTGAAAATCTTTACCTTGAGTTAAGTTGAGAATATTTTAAGTGGTATTAATAAAGGTTCAAGTTTGGGGTTGTTGGGAAATTTGAAGAAGGAAAATAGAAAGAATAAACATTGAGCTAAGTGTTGAGCAATTGAAAAAAAAAAGAAGAAAGAAAAGAAAGAAAAGAGAATGAAAAGAAAAGCTCAATGAAAGGGAAAATTGGGAATAAGTGAGAATGGTTTTGGAAAGAGAGATGTGCTTGAATGATGAAATTATGAAAGGCTCTTTTAACTCAAGAATTTTGTGATCTGGGAAAACCAATTTTCTTCTTAGCCCAACCACATTACAAGCCGCAAAAAGATCTTGTGATGATACTTGCTTGTGAGTATGTTTGATTGTGGTTAAATGAAAGACAAATTTTTTTATGTGACATTGTAATAGTAGAGTGAATGAGTCACCTCTATATACACCTTTGTGATTGAGTGAAACACTTTGTCTGATGAGGAATAATTCCATGAATATATGATTACATCTATGCTTGGTTAATTGATCATTCATGAGGATAACATCTGTTGAATATTTTGTGATTATGTGAGCACCACAATGAGTTAATTGAATCAAGGCATTTATACATCTTGAATGATATTCTTTATGGTAGGTTGAATTGAGTGATTACTTGTCTTGAAAGAAAGAATTTTGAATGTGTTGAACCATTGTATTCATTGTTTGAATGTGTTTGAAAGAGCAACATCGATGATCTAAATAATTGTCTGAGAGGAGACAGGACGTGCGACAACGCACGATGAACCTGAAAAAGGAAAAAGATGGATCTCGACTGATGGTAATGCTCTAGCTAGGACAAGGCAAATATAGAAGCAAACAAGCCATGTTCTTGGAGGCAATGATGTGTAGAATTTGTGGTGGTGTGGAATGTCGAATAGGTTGTGGTTTTGGAGTGATATATGGTGATGGAATATGTGTTTAAGGTTTTCTAAGAGACGTTGGACCAACTCTTGGAAGAAAGTGGCTAGAGGAGGCCACTTGAGTTGCATTCTAACATAGATGTGGCAAGTTTTATCAATATATCCAGGCATACAATTAATGACCATCAATTAAAGCTTTATAACAACATTAGGAAAAATAAATCAAATGATTGGACTTTCAAACACAAAGGTATAAGTGGAAGTGAATTTCTTGTTTTGTCTTTAGATAGGAAGACTAATCAAATAATTGGAATTATAATATGATTATTATGGTCAATTATCTTCATATTTTATCATTCTTCAATCATATTCGATAATAATTCTTAAATTCATCCAATATTTTTTTTTATATATTACTAAAACTATTATTTTATATTATAGATATTTGATCAAAGAATCATAACAAATGATAAAGATAATGAAGAATAATAAAATTAATTATTGTTGCTGAGAATATGTTTGTTTTTATTTAATTTTTAAGATTAAACAATGTTGTTTCTTATGTTGAATAATTAATTGTATAAAACAATGTTTATTGTTTATTTTATATAATAATATTTAATTTTGGTTTCAAATTATTAAACATTTTTTATAATGATCAAATGATTTCAATAATTAAAAAAAATTAAAATCAGTTTTAGTCTTAGTGGTTTTCAAAATCTCAACTAGGTAACCCTAGTAAGTAGAAATATTTTTAAAGAACCCCAACAAGTACCGTGATTTTACGAAATCCTAGTAAGAAATGATGATTTTCGAAAATCTAAACAAACAGTGACAGTTTTTTAGAACTTAAGCAATTAGTGTCGTTTTTTGAAAATCTCAACAAGAACGACTGTTAAACACAAAACCATCGAAAATTATTTACATACACTATTTTTCCTAATGATTTTCGTAGCATCAGGAAATGTATTTACAGGGCTTAAAACTGCGGTAATGTAAAATTTAACCCTTGGTTAAATTCAATATTTTTATAATGTTTGTAGCAGACAGAAAAATACAAAAAAGTGATTTCTAAAAAATACATATTTTAGAATAATAAAAGTCATATATAAATTTTATATTTATATATAAACTATTTAATATTAAAATAATATTTAATATTAAAATAATATAATCTTATCATTTTAAATATATTAACAATTCTAAAATAAGTTAAATAAAAGCAAAAACAAAAAGTTAATATTCAATTTTTATTAAAAAAAATGTTAAAAACCAATTACAAAACAAAAGTTGAGATAAAAATATTAAAACAACATAACTTTTATTTTCGGAAAAACTACTTTTTAATAAATAAAAACCAATAAGTTAAATAAAACAACAGAAGTTTAATATTCAATTTTTCTAACAAAATTAAGAAACCAAAATATCAGTAAAAAATTCACCTATTACCAGGTACATTATTTTACAACTGACTTAATAAGAAGTCAGAATTTTATAGGTCGTGGTTCACCTAAGAACCACGATTTATTCTTTCTGCAAAATTTCAGACATTCTTCCAAAATTATCCTGAAATAAATTTGGAGAGTCAGGGAATAAGCTTTGGGTGTTAGGGAAACCATGACCTATTCCCTAAACAAATTTTAAATATTTAAGAGTATAGACCTCGGTTAGATGGGGAATCAAGACATAAAATGTGTAAAAAATTTTAAAATTATCATTTCAAATCAATTTTAGATTTTTTTTTATCAGAATAGACCTTCGTTAATATGGGAACGGATGTCGTATCTCCTCTATTACCGAGTTTTCTAGTGAACCATCTTAGTAACATTTGATTAGGTTAAAAAAATATTACACTTTCCATGAAAATATCTAAAACTCAAAACTCTCTAAAGCTCTCCTATCTATTACCCGAGTTTTCTAGTAAACCATCTTAATAACATTTGATTAGGTTAAAAAAATATGAAAATATCTAAAACTCAAAACTCTCTAAAGCTCTCTTATCTGCCACGCCCATTCTTCTTATTTTCTTGTTTCTGGCGTTTCGAATGTCTTTTGTGAGGGATTGTTTTCTCACATCCAACGAGATCAACGGATTGTAATAAACGGACCTCGTCTTTTGTCCGTTTGATCAACGAATTTTTTCAACCAACCGTCTACTCTAATGGTAATCAACATCGTCAAGTTTGGATTTTGAGATTGGAAACTCGTGTTGCAGCTTCCACTTAGAGTATACAATTTGTTCGTTTCAGGAGCCCAGCCGCTTACTGGTGCTGGAGGGGTCACAATTGAGGTGTGGTTTGCTTTTTACATGACTATTTGTTATTCGATTCTAATATTCAATGACATTGTGTTGGTGTGTGCTTCGAGATTCGAATCTGAAGGTTATGTTATTCCTTTCCCTTCCCGAATATTTATAAAGTATTTATTTCACTTTTATGTGTGCATTTGTTAGTGTAATGCCATCATTTTCTGCTAAATGAACCAGGCACATTCTATAGCCAGGAGCGTTCTCCGGCTGTATTGAAAAGTTGAAGGTGGTCTTTGGTTTGATGCTATTAGTTAGTTAGTTACATTTGGTGCATTTGTTTGTAAAAAGCTACACATGCTGCCTATGTATTCTTGATGGTTGGTTACTTTGGTTACTGGTTACTTGGTTGGTATAACAGCACCTGCAGCTGCTGCAGCTGCATCTTTCTTTTTTACAATCAATATGGTTCTTTCTTCAGTTACTCTTAATAATAACAAGAATTTTAATTTTTAAACGTATATGTTATGGTGGTTGTGTTGGTGACATTGATTTTGTTCATGGTGTTATGTTTTGGTTTATTGCCAGAAAAAAGCTTGACTGATGGATATATGGCGCCAGTGAAATTTGTGCTTTGTTTACATTTGGACAAGGCATGTTTTCTTTTTCTGGGGGTCTTATAATTTGGGAGCATTTGCACTTGGAATTTTTGGCATGTCATGGGGTGCGTTTACTTTTCCTTGATATCAATTAATCAAACTTTATTACATGTGAGTCACTAGAGACCATGGTCCCAGCCAAACGTTACATTTGCTTTATTCTACCGAGATATCTTTAGTCCTTTTTCCATGCTGGTGTAACTATAATTCGAAACTTAACATTTTTTTCCTAGTTAACAATTGTGCAGAGCTTCTGCTTCTACATACCCTTTTTTCTGTATAGTGTTGTCACTTGGTGTATACCCTTTTTAAAAAATGGTTTTCGAAGCCTGGTTGTAGTTTTCTTATGGACCTTAAGACATCTGTAAGAGTAAAAATAAGAATTGTAGTATAGGATTGGCGTATGCCTTCACGTTGCAAAAGAACAATTTTAATGGTTCAATCAATCCGTCAGCATAAAATGCCTAAACCAGCAATTGGAGTTTAGTGGAAAACACTGATTGATTGAAGTCTTTTTTTATTAGGGTAACAAGATGATTGATAAAGACCTTTGTGATGCTGTACTTCATTTCTTATGTTTATTGGACATATTGCAATGTGTCATATTTATTTAATCTCAGTAATTTGTGGATGACCATTCGTCCTCTATTTTTTTTTTCTTCTGCAAATACTGTTTTTGGTGCATTGCGTGGATTAGAGGTATGTATAGACTGTTTTTGGTGCATTGCGTGGATTAGAGGTATGTATAGAGTTTGCAACTCAATTCAGCTCCAACCTTTTCTGCCTCGCGCTTTTGCTGTTCAACATGAAATGGAGAGATGAAAGGAGTTGTAGATACTTGATATTTAGGGCTAAATTCAGATGTTTACTCTTTTAGATAACTATTAAATAGTGTGTGCAATCTTCATTTTTCATAATTGAGGATTAAAGTTTGTGTTTTCTCCATGATTGGCAAAGTCTGTTATTTGTTATGTTTATGTCTATTGTTCAAGATGTCAGCAGTTTGAAAGAATGAAGTCGTTGTCACTCTTAATCTTTGAAATTATGAACTAACATTAGCATTTAAAACTATTGGTATGTAGACAGTAAGTTGATTAAACTCAATTTTATTAGATTGTTTAACTTGAAAATCAAAAAGTGAACTATGCTTGTTTTTGTGTTTCTCAGCATGCATTGTGGCACACAGGAATCGCTACTTCCTGAAACTTGTTAATTTAGCTGTTTTAAGATCGCGATATTCTAACAATGCATTTTTGACAACAAATTGACAACGCCACGTGTCAGTGTTGCATTGGGCCATTTCAAACAACTTTTTTTTAAAAAAAAAATCTGATTTTGAAAAGGGCTGATGTTTCATTTCTGGATATTCCAAAAGTACCCTTCTTCATTCAGCAGTGTCCCCTCTCTCCAAATTAGGGTTTTCATTCTTCATTTCAACTTCACACTACCCATTTGGTCTTCTTTTCTCTACAGCCGTTGAAGAATCTCTATCCTTCGTTCAATAATCTCTCCCCTTCGTTCAAGAATCTCTCTCCTTTGTTAAAGAATCTCTGTCAATGTTGAACATGTTCCGTCGTCGCCGAAGTCTATCTTTCCCTCTAGATTTCGCGCTTTCGGCGACTTACGTTCAGCGAGAGACTGTGTTGGTCTGTTCGGTTTCGATTGTGTTGAAGTTGTGAAGTTTATTTTGTTCAATGGGTTCTTCGAACAAGGTATGTACTTTTTTCCTTTTCCATTTTCGTATTTTGGGATTGGGTTATTGTTTTTGGCTTTTGTTGGTGATTTTGGTGGTTATTTGTTTTGGGTTGTGATGTTTATTTTGTGCAATGGGTTCTTCGAACAAGGTATGTACTTTTTCCCTTTTTCCATTATCGTATTTGGGATTGGGTTATTATTTTTGGCTTTTGTTGGTGATGTTGGTGGTTATTGGTTTTTTTGGGTTGTGACTTCTGTTGGTTAAAGATAACAAAAATATTATTTTTTTGTGCAGTTGTTTGTTCGTCATTCATTGAAAACCAAGTTTGTTGCTGGTTTGAATGGAATTTTGAGTGAAGAGCACAAGTCCATTATTTCGAAGACGCAATTTGCAGGCTGAGCTGCTTGAAGAGAAGAATAAAGACGATGATGGTTACAATACGCCTTATGAGGGAGGAATTTACAATGAGTTTGCATGTGAGGGAGGAATTTACAACCATGAAAACGTTATGAAGGAAGGAGTACACCGAAAGCATTACAAAAGCAAAGCTTGTAGAACTCCTTACACTGGATATACTCCAAGACTTAATTAATTTATGTAATTTTTTATTAGTGCAGTATTTAGTAGATGTTGAAGTATGGAAGCCTTTATTTGGAACAATTATTTTCATTGTAATTTGTGATTAGTGCATGATCTAGTCCAAAACTTTATTTCGAATTTTGGTTGTTATTTTCATTCCATTTGTTGTTTGGTGGTATGTTTAATATCCTTTGTGATTTTTATAACAAAGGTCCAGTTCTTTCACCCCTACATGGTGTTTTTAGGTTGAGAGGGGAGTTCCTAGACCATTGACAAAGGTCTGGTGCAACTGTAAGCGATTACAAGGAACTGGTAATCGCTTACCTCCCTTTCCAGCACAAAATTGGCGTTTTATACCAAAACCTGAACGCTGCTACCCAGTCATGCTTGAAGAGCTCCCCATGAGTTCTTAGGTGTGTTTTTTCAATGTTTTCTAGATAGATTAAGCCTTTTGTCCATGGTTAAAGCGGTCCACAATAACAAATTTCAACCTAAGTCGATGGAAGACCAAGCAAAGGGGTTTCTAGATTGAGAGGTGAGGTCATAGACCATTGACAGAGGTCTGGTGCAGCTGTAAGCGATTACAAGGAGCTGGTAATCGCTTACCTCACTTTCCAGCACAAAAGTGACGTTTTGTACCAAAACTTGAGCGTTGCTACCCAGTCATGCTTGAAGAGCTCCCCATGAGTCCTTAGGTGTGTTTTTTCAATGTTTTCTACATAGATTAAGCCTTTTGGCCGTGGGTGAAGGGGTCCAAAACAACAAATTTCAACCTAAGTGGATGGAAGACCAAGCAAATATGTTTCTAGGTTGAGAGGCAAGGTCTTAGACCCTTGACAGAGGTCTGGTGTATCCGTAAGCGATTACAAGGAGCTGGTAATCGCTTACCCCGCTTTCCAGCAAAAAATTGGCAATTTGTACCAAAACCTGAGTGCTGCTACCTAGTCATGCTTGAAGAGCTCCCCATGAGTCCTTAGGTGTGTTTTTTCAATGTTTTATGGATAGGTTAAGTCTTTTGGCCATGGGTGAAGGGGTCCAAAACAACAACTTTCAACCTAAGTGGATGGAAGACCAAGCAAAGGTGTTTCTAGGTTGAGAGGCAACTTCCTAGACCCTTGACAGAGGTCTGGTGCAGTTGTGAGCGATTACAAGGAGCTGGTAATCGCTTACCTCGCTTTCCAGCACAAAATTGGCGTTTTGTACCAAAACCTTAGCGCTACTACCTAGTCATGCTTGAAGACCTCCCGATAAATAATTAGGTGTGTTTTTTCAATGTTTTATGGATAGGTTAAGTTTTTTGGCCATGGGTGAAGGGGTCCACAACAACAACTTTCAACCTAAGTGGATGGAAGACCAAGCAAAGGTGTTTCGAGGTTGAGAGGGGAGTTCCTAGACCATTGCCTGAGGTCTGGTGCAGCTGTAAGCAATTACAAGGAATTGATAATCGCTTACCTCGCTTTCAACAAAAAATTGGCCTTTTGTACCAAAACCTGATCACTACTAGCCAGTCATGCTTGAAGAGCTCCCCATGAGTCCTTAGGTGTGTGTTTTCAATGTTTTGTGAATTTATTAACCCTGTTGGCCATGGTTGAAGGTGTCCACAACAACAAGTTTCAAGTTGTCAGTCCTATGTGCATGGAAGGTACAAGTAAAGGTGTTTGTAGGGTCACCACCGCACCCAACCGACGAAGGAACAACGGTGGCAGCGAAAAAACAAAACCTTTCCATAAATGACGACAAGGGTGGTCCAAAGTGAGCCTTCCTCCAGCACTTCAATTGAAGAGTGGTCATAGCGAAAAAATGAAATCTTTCCACAAATGACGAGAAGGGTGAACCAAAGCGAGCCTTCCTCCAGCACTTCAATGGCAGAGCGGTCACAGCGAAAAAATGAAACTTTTCCACAAATGACGAGAATGGTGGACCAAAGCGAGCCTTCCTCCAGCACTTCAATGGCAGAGCAGTGACAGCGAAAAAACGAAACCTTTCCACAAATGACGAGAAGGGTGGACCAAACTGAGCCTTCCTCTAGCACTTCAATGGTGGAGCGGTCATAGCAAAAAAATGAAACATTTCCACAAATGACGAGAATGGTGGACCAAAGCGAGCCTTCCTCCAACACTTCAACGGTAGAGTGTCACACACGAGTACGTCCAAAGAAAACAATGGACCAAAGAACGATTTCCACAGCACTGGACAAATAGCACTTCGGTGGTGGAACGAGAGGTTGCAATGGAGAACGAAAAATTGGTGAGAGAGTTTCGAAAGTTCGAAGGGAACAATTCACTTTGTGAAAGAGGCCAACAGGTTTTCATCATTTTTGTTTCCAAATATACCCTCCATAAAAAAATTAAACTATTTAGAAAATTCATTTAAAACAACAAATGAAACAACGAGCCACATTTTGAAATCTAAGACAATAAGAGAAATGACAGTTGATGGAGCATAACAAAACATTTATGTCTTGGTTCAAATCTGAAATTGACAAAGAGCCACATTCTTCTCAGACCTTGTTGTGGCTTGCAAATGGTTTAAAGTTTGATGTCGTATGTTGTACAGGTTATGAAGTCAATAATTGCACATTCTATACGAAGACTTTGGATGATAAAAGCACAGTACAAAATAGTGGAGTCAATTTAGAAGCTGAGTCGCTTCAATTTTCCACATCAAAAGATCAATATCCTATACTTGGATCAATGAGATATTATGGTATAATATAAGAGATATGGGAGGTTGATTACACCAATTTTTTTTGTTCCATTGTTCAAATGTAAGTCGTTTAATAATAAGAGTGGTATGAAAATAGATGAATCAGGTATGACACTAGTTGATTTTCGAAAGGTGGGTTATCGAGACGAACCATTTATCATGGTACATCAAGCATCTCAGGTTTTTTATTTCAAAGATCTTGCGTCTGACCATTGATATGTCGCTCTTCAAGGCAAAACACAAATTGAAGTTAACAAAGACAATCTGATTAATATTCATATTGCTGACAACCATTCATTTCAAACTACGACAAATTTGGATGACCAACCTCTAGTTGACGATGTACATGCAATTCGGTCAGATCATAATGAGGGAATATACATATGATGAATCCATATCTTTATGTATGAATTTCAAATTTGTGTATAAGTTTTTTTATTAATATTACATAAGTCTTTTATTAATATTTCCTATGACTACTATTACATGTTTTGTTAAATTATATGATATTACAAAAAGTCTTTTATTAATATTACATGTTGTTATTTATTTTGATAGATATACGGTTGACCATCCACATTCATCTAGGATGAGGCTCCCACATCCAGACCCACTAAAGGACCCACTAGAATGAAACAACTTTTTGTCAGGAAAAATAGTGGTGAAAGAACACCCGTGAATGTTAATGTGATCACGGGTGTGGCATCTGGCCCAAATGCAGATGACTTCCGATCATACCTTGGAGTAGTGGCACATGATAGGATTAGTATTCTTACTCCATCTTTTAACCATGAGTCCAAGGTTGATCGGAACATTATATGGAACGATATATTGGTAAGTTAATTAATATCATTTGAATTACAGTTTTTTTATATTGAATATTTTGTACTGATACAACTTTATTATGTTTATTCCAGATGACATTTGACATTCCAAATATCGCAACACTTAAAAATAAGTGTTTATCAATTGTTGTTGAAAACTTCCGGGGTTTTAAGAGTAAGTTGACCTCGAGATATATATTTGGAAGCAAAACAAACTATGTCTCCATGTCAAACATATAAGGCCATTGATGAGGATCTTTGTACAAATTCGGACATCAGAGGAATGGCAGGTTAGTATAGTTAATATCATTCAATTCCTCATTAACAAATACATATCATATGAACTAATTAATTAAACATATGTGACAGGAAAAAAGAAGTAAAGCACAAGGAATAAGTGCTCAAAATAAAATAAAAAAACCTCACCTATTATCTCGTGGTGGGTATAGGAAGCTTGAGGAGAAAATCCTCAAGAAAAAGGCTGAAGCTAGACCACCATTTGAGGGTGGTAGCCCCCAACCTCCTTCTCCACCTTCTTGGCATGAGAAATGGAAGTTGGCTCGTTTAAGAGCATCGAGCGCCTACTCTTCTGACAATGCACGGGAAATATCTGAAAGAATTGTAAGTTATTACTGTTCCTAAAATAATAATAATTTCATTATACATACTACCTTGAACTTTTTTAAGAATAATGGTGTTTTGTAATGTTACAGGACTCCTTAGTTGAATAAAGCTCTCAAGGTTAATTCACTCCAGAGGGTCGCCAGGATATTCTTACTATTGCAATTAGACGACCTAAGCACCATAGATGTGTGCGTGCTATTGGAACTGGAGTAGGCATTTGAGATTATTTTGGGAGTTCTTCTCGTCAGACTTCATATGCATACAGCGAAGCACAAGAACAAAGGCTGACAAAAGAGATCACAAAAAAGCTTCAAGCGAACCTTAGGGAGGAGCTTAGGACAGAGCTTAGGAAGGAATTGTATAATGACGTCACTACAGAAGTGACTGATAGAGTTATGCGTCAGTTCCAGCAGCAGTTTGAGAGTTATGGCATGCGTCCGATACAATCTCCTGTACAAGAACAGGAACATGTGTCTCCCACAGGTAAAATTAATAAACATTTATGTTCAATAATTTCTATTTTTTGTATAATCTAACATTTACTCTGATAGGGAGAAGCGGGAAAGGAAGTTGTTCAGCACCAGCCGTCCCAGGGGATGACATGGACGATGCTAGTCCATGTCTGCTATACATTTTAGATGGTACCGGGACGATGTAGGCAGCTCGTGGAACAATGTTTCAGGCAGCGACTGTTGTTCATACCAGATGCCTCAGTTCCTCTACCCATATATGAGATTTTCACTGTGGCACAGGCATTCCAGTCTTTTATCTCTTGGCCTAAACACTTGGTTGGTTCGGTTTTTGACCCCCCGGTATGGAATTCTACTTTACACTTCTTAGTTTTAAAGTTTAAATGTTATTGATGACAAAACTTATCTTATTTTTCCATGTAACAACAAATGCATGCATAAGAGAAGATTCGTCTATCTGAGGACGATCCTTTTGGTGCATTGCAGCTACTTGCTGACATCATTGCAAATAAGCCTTTGGAGGTTGAATATGATGCTAATGTATTTGGGAGAGGCTTTGAGGTCCCAATATACCTGCATAGCCAAGATGTCAAAGAGCTTGCGTCGAGAACAGAAGAGTTGAATATTGCATTAGTTCAGCTATGGATGATGTAAGTCTATGAGCAATTATTTATATAAAATTGATTTATATATCAAGTATACTTATATCAAAGGAAATTTTTGATTTCACGTTTATGTTTGGTGTCAGTAACAACTTGGGGTACGATGATGACTATGGGTTCATTGATCCCCAAATCATTCACGAAACAAATGATTTTGATGAGATCACAACATATCTCACAAGAAGATTTGCACGCGGGAAGAAAATACATTTTATTCCTTATATATCTGGGTAAGTGAATTTTGTTAACATAATAAAGTTCCATATGTGATTTTAATATATACTAATTAAGTTATTATGAATTTCAAGCGCCATTGGCAGCTAGTTGTTATTTCTGTACAGTAGAGTTATGCTTTGTGGTTCTGCTCATTACACAAGTCTCCTCCCACACATCTCAGACAAACAGTTGATTGGTAAGAACCTCAATGTTTGGAATTTCTTTATTATATAAATGAATGCTAAAACTTTTTTTTTAATATATAGTTCTATTTCAGCAAGTATGATGTTGGTTAGGAGATCAATTGCTAACAGTAGAAAGCTTGCATGGATTGCTCTCAAGGTTTGACATATGTTAAAGCCATACTTTCATATAGTTGTTTTGTTTTAATGATTTTCACTAACTATTTGCAACTGTGATGATGTATTGTAGTGTAACAAACATAATAGGTCATATGAGTGCGGATACTATGTAATGTATTGGATGACCCACATTATTCGTGCCCATATCACAAGAGGCTGGGAAACGGTAATATTTAAATTTAATGAATTTTGATTTTCTCTGACATTTTGAATTCATATACACTAATTAATCTCAATTGTCTTGTGCAGAGATTCAAGACTCCTACTCCAATTCCTGAGAAGCTACTTACATTCCTGAGGAAAGAAATTGCAAAACATTTAGTTAGATTATATAATAGTTTACAGTTATTAGATTTATGTGATGTATACTTAGTTCATAGTTATTAGATTTCTGTGATGTATATTTAGTTATTCCTAAGGAAAGCAATTGCAAAACATTTAGTTAGATTATTAAAATACATTAGAATATGTTGATTTATAGTTACTAGACTTTGTACATTATGTGATGTAAATATTGACTATTGTGTTGAATTTGTTGAATCTGTGTTGTTATGATATTGTTTCATATGCAGGTCTATTTTTGGGATAGTGGATACCACAAAAACAGACCTGCTATCAAAAAATTGCAGGAGAATAGGTCGTGGTTGTGGCCAAAACCGAGGTAGAAAGCCTACCTATGGCTTTAGTTCAGCCACAACTAGGTTACATGAAAATTTAAAATAAAAGGGGGGGGGAGATATGGGGAGGGGGGTTGGCCGCGGTTCAAGAAAGAAACGTTGTCATATCCCCAGGTTATTACCGCGGTTGGAACCGAGGCCAAAGGTTACACGAAAATTTAAAAAAAAAACAGGGGGGGGGTTCAAGAAAGAAACACTGTCATATCCCTAGGTTATTATGGCGGTTGCAACCGTCTAAAGTCCCAGACTTTTTACCTCGCCCGTATATGCCGCGGTTCTAAATATTAAAAACCAATCGTGGTCGTTTCCCTTCACTGCACTAGTATTCACAAAAGATCAAAAACGAAAATTAAAAAAAAAAATCAAAAATAGTACTTAAATGCACGAATTAAAAAAAGGTCTGAATGTATTACTTTAAAAAAAAAACTCATTTCATAGCAGAAGAGAAAGCCCTCTCATGGACGATTTATAAAATAATAGAAGAATATTGAAATCATGTTTCAATTTAAGAAAACAAGGACATGCACAGTTTCAACTTTAAACTAATATTCACATAATCATAATTTTCTACATTATATGAAAAAATAAATATATTGTTTAAATTTATTTGGGATTTCTGAGATAAAAACGATAACTCTTACTATTTTATATTAACACTTCACATTAATACTGATTTAGAAATCTTTTTTTCAAAAGCTCTTTTGTCATATAATGTCAGAAGTGGTATTTGTCGAGTTCAATAACATTTAGTTAAACTTCACAACCTAATTATCGAGTTCAACATGTTAGTTCAAAGTTTGTGGAATTTGGTCGAGGTTAACTCTATCTTGACTAGGTTGAATTCTATAAAACATGACCAAACTCATTAGGCCAGACTATTAAAGTCCTAAAGGATAGATGTCGCAACCAGAATAGCGACGGGACGACGATCCAAAAAAGAAACGAGTTTTGAAAAAGAGATTTGGAGTCGCCACCATAGTTTATTCTAGAAAACTACGGAAAAACCATAAAATGATAAGGCACGGTCCACGAAAGACAGAGATTGGGTTCGGGAATCGGTTACGCGTAGGGAAGGTATTAGCACCCTACAACGCCTCCCAGAAGGCAGTACCTTTAATTAAATACACGAATGACGATGTGGTTTTCAAAATGTTTAACTATCCCGAAAACAACACTCTAAAGAAACAAAATATATTTTTTAATTTTTGAGGAAATTGTTGAGAGAATTTGTTTGGAAAAGATTTGGATTTTTGGGAAGTGAACCTGACAAAGATTTGGATCACATGCGTGCTTGAACCTTTTAAACATTTTTTTGATATTTTCTTATAAAAGAAGAAAAGGTTTTAGCACAAGGAAGATGCGAGCGATCACACATGTGCTTAAACCTTTAAAACATTTTTTTATTGTTTTTAGTATTTATTTATTTAGAAAGTAGATAAATATTTAAAAAAGGAAAAATAAAAATAAAAATAAAAATAGAGATAAAATAAAAATAAAGATGAAAATAAAGTAAAGAGTGAAATAATAAAAACAAACAAATTAATAAGTAAATAAAAGAGGTGTAGAGATGTCTAAATAAAAAAAGGGTATTCAAACTAAATTTAGTTCTAATAACATAGTGGACCTAAGCCCAACTAGAAACGGGTTTCAGGTTTTGGCCATGATTCAGAGCCTTATTTCCCGTGTGTGAGGTATGAGTTTGGATGAAGATTGGGCGGCGATTGGGACGAGGGAGAATGGTGAGTGTTTTGCTCTATGTGTTTCTGCTAATAGTATTGTGAGTGTTGGGTTTGTGTTTCAGTATTGTGCGTGTCTGTGTGTTGTATTGTGCGAAGGAACAAAGCAAGTTGGGTGAGGAACGGAGGGATAGGTGAAGCTTGGGAGTGTAAGGTTTGGGTTTTTTTTATGGTAGTGTTTGAACACGTGTATGGTGTCCGCTGGCTTAGGTGTTATGCGTGAAGGGTGGATGAGGATAGAATGGTGATTGAGTGCGTAAGCTGGGATGGATGTTCTAATGGGTTAGTGGAGTGGTTTTGGCGTAGATGGAGATACTGATTTGGACGTTTTCTTCTTCATGTTCTGTGTTTTTCGGTGAGGATCGAGCTTTACAACAATGGGGGTGGTTTTTGAAGTCGATTAATAGCATAAGGAAATTTTCATGGCTTCAATGTGCTCAGGGAAAGGGGGTGAAAGTGTGCAATGAGAATTGGAAGATTCAACACGATACATACTCAAGCAAGATGAAATCAAGCACAAAAGGAAGTATAATGCAGTAAATGTTCATGGCCACACAAGTGAGCAAGGTGCTTACCTCTCGGAGCTCCACTTGCTGCGGTCGGCTTCGAGCTTCCGGTAGCAATCTTCTTCTTTTCGCTGGCTTCCTTTCCTCTTTGCAAGTGAATGGTGAAGAAACGTAACACTATAAATCTCAAGCTCCAAATGGGATGATCCTTCTCCCAATAGCGAATGGCCAATGTGACTGTAATACTTTGTGTGCCCTCCTCTTTCGCCCCAGGCTTCCTTCCTTTTCTCCTTACGGTCTCTTGCTTCTAAAGTAGTGATGATCGATGATGGTGAAACGTTGAGACGAATATGATGGAAAGGTGTTGGGTAGTAACCTTGAGTGTCGAGATGGCTATGGCGATGGGTGAATATGGATGATGGTTGGTGATTGGGTGAGGGATTGAAAGGGAAACGTCATTCAGGTTAGGACGTTGGGATGGGTTTTTATCTGATGGGGATATTGCTGAGAAGTTCTCTGTTTTGAGAGTAGAGAGTGAAAATAGAGGAGTTCACCCTCAAAGTGAAAATCCATTACCCTTCTCTATGGAGGTCCCCCTTTTCTTTTGAGTGAATCCTCCTTTTTTCTCTATGGAAGTCAACTTTCTTTTTGTCACTCAGCTCGAGAGGATCCACTGAGATCAAGAGTCACCTGCCGAAGCCGTCACCTTTGTCAAACGCCATTCCCTTTTGATGTATAGTCAGTGGCAGAAAACCAAGGTGCACAGGGCGTTCTTCTTAGAAAACGGAAAGAAGTTTATTTCGTGTGAAGGCATCTGTTGTTGTTGTTGTTGTTGTTGTTGTGTGTTGCAGGAGGTTTAGTTGACTTTGGGGTTTTTCTTTTCTTTTCTTTTTTTGTTTTTTCTTTCTTTTCTTTTTTTTTTTTAAAGAAGGTCAGCAAATGCACTTACATATATATTATTTAAGAAAATATCCATTTTTTGAATTTGCAACATAAGAAATAAAAAGGGAAATAAATAAAATAAAAATAAATAAAAATAAAAACAAACAAATTGTAAAAACGAAGAAGATAAAAATGAAAATTTTTTTTCTCTAAAAGGAAAATTTTTATGAAATTTGCTTATTATTGTTTTTCTTAACTATCTTATTTAACTACCTGGACGAAATTGGGTATTGACAGCTGCCCCTCTTTACTTAGATTTTACTAGATAATATGACAAACATTGTTTTTATATTATCAAAGTAAAAGATAAGTAAAGATAGAAATACTAATTTCGTCCGGGTTTCAAAGAGAAATAAAAAAGAATAAAAATTGATTCAAACATATGATAACCAAATTCATGAAAAAGGTGATATTGCAACAAAAGAAAGTTTGACCATTGCCTAACAGAGGACCGATATCTTAGAAAGAAAACATGGATTCGACCATTGCCTAGTAGAGGGCCAATATCACTGAAATTAAAGATGCCAGATAAAATTGGGCTTAAGGGGGCCAGACAAACTGGCCTTTATAGGCCAGGTAAAACTGGGCTTATCGGGCCAGTGTAGAAACTGGGCTTAGGGGGCCAGTGTAGAAACTGGGCTTAGGGGGCCAGTGTAGAAACTGCGCTTTGTGGCCAGGCGAGCTGGGCTTATGGTCCAGGGTGGAAACTATGCTTATGGGCCAGGCGAGCTAGGCTTAGGGGCCAAGTGAAACTAGGCTTATGGGCCAGGTGGAACTGGGCTTATGGGCCAGGGGAAACTGGGTTTATGAGCCAGGCGAGCTGGGCTTAGGGGTCAGGTGAAACTGAGCTTATGGGCCAGGTGGAACTAGGCTTATGAGCCAGGTGAAACTAGGTTTGGGGGCCAGTGTAGAAACTGGGCTTATGGGCCAGACAAGTTGGGCTTAGGGGCCAGGTGAAACTGGGATTATGGGCCAGGTGGAACTGGGCTTATGGGCCAGGTGAAACTGGGCTTGGGGGCCAGTGTAGAAATTGGGCTTATGGGCCAGGCGAGCTGGGCTTATGGGCCAGCGTGGAAACTGGGCTTATGGGCCTGACGAGCTGGACTTAGGGGCTAGGTGAAACTGGGCCTATGGGCCATGTGGAACTGGGCTTATGGGCCAGGTGAAACTGGGCTTGGGGACTAGTGTAGAAACTAGGCTTTGGGGTCAGGCGAGCTGGGCGTATGGGCCAGTGTGGAAACTGGGCTTATGGGCCAAGCGAGTTGGGCTTAGGGCCAGGTGAAACTAGGCTTATGGGCCAGGTGGAACTGGGCTTATGGGCCAGGTGGAACTGGGCTTATGGGCCAGGTGAAACTGGGTTTGGGGGCCAGTGTAGAAACTGAGCTTATGGGCCAGTGTGGAAACTGGGCTTATGGGCCAGACGAGCTGGGCTTTGTGGGCCAGTAAGGAGACTGGGCTTATGGGCCAGCGTGGAAACTAGGCTTAGGGGCCAGTGTAAAAACTGGGCTTATGGGCCAGGCGAAGCTGGGCTTATGGGCCAATGTGGAAATTGGGCTCAGGGGGCCAGGCGAAACTGGGATTATGGGCCAGTATGGAAACTGGGCTTGGGGGCCAGACGACCTGGGCTTATGGGCAAGTGTGGAAACTAGGCTTACGGGGCCAGGCGAAACTGGGCTTATGGGCCAGTGTGGAAATTGGGCTTATGGGCCAGTGTGGAAATTGGGCTTATGGGCCAGTGTGGAAACTGGGCTTAGGGGCCAGTGTAGAAACTGGGCTTTGGGGGCCAGGTAAAACTGGCCTTACAAATTTTGAAATCCTTAAAATTCGTAATTTTGTGACATGTTTTGGTAGTTTTTGACAGAAATTTGATTTTTGAAAAGACAGCAAGGCATTGAAACCCTTCATTACAAACTGTCAAAATATTGATGCAGGATTAGGGTGTCAAAACTCCAATATGAGACAAAAAAGCTTGATCGACATGAAATAATATGGCTTGAAAGAGAAAATTTGAATGTTATTCTTTTTGTGTTTTTGAATAAGGATTCGATAACTATTCATATGAATGAAGAGGGTTTCGATCAGAAAAACTTTCCTTTTGATGGATTGATGGCAACTTATGTTATGCACATATGAAAAACATTTTCTTTGTTTTGTGTTTCCTTTTGCTTGAGTCAATTGTCCTACTTACAATCATCAAACTGGTATTTATTTTCAAAGTTTTGAAAAGTGAGGAATGTCATACACTTCGAGGTCAAAACTTTGAGATTATTACATTTTGACTTTACTTTCGAGATATCAGTGCACACATGCTTGAATTTATTGGCAAGAGGATTGTTTTAAAGAGAATGAGAGCTGTTTAGAATGGTTTGGAAGGCTGGGGAGGCATGTGGGCACTACAATCCTCAAAGGAGATGTAATATGTGAGTGTCGAGACAAAACACGATATACCAAAAAATTTGGCCCACCTTGGTGTTAGGGAAAATGAACATGGAGTTTGGATATATGAAAAAATATAGGGGGAAAAATTCAAGTGAGATTCGCAAAACTGCCCCGGTTTTGGGATTATGGATTGATGAAAAACTCGTGTGAGACTCACAAAGTTACCCCAATTTTTTTTCTTTCTCCTTTTTTTCTATATTGGTATGGGTTGATGAAAAACTTGTGTGAGACTCACAAAGTTGTCCCAGTTTTTTTTCTTTCTCTTTTTTCTTTATATTAGTATGGGTTGATGAAAAGGATTGGCTAAAAAGATGGCCCCAATTGGTTTGATTTTCTTTTTACATGCTTCTGGCTTGTTGGCAGGGAGATCCCCTCGCCCTAAGAAATTACTTTTATTTATTCATTCATTTTCAACTCCTTTTTTTACGACACATTGAAAGTCATTGCGCCTTATCGCAAAATTAAGTTTTATGAAAATTTGAGCAAACATCATCCAATTTCTGTGGACTTCATTAGGCTTGTAACGTGGGTAGAGGGTAAAAGGTATTGTAAGAAAGGATATAAAGGCTCAAATGAATGTTTGTTGGTTATATTTTTTGAAACTAGAGTTATCATCTAGGCATTGCATCAACTATTTGACTTTTTGAGCACTTTGCTTTTTTCGAACTTTGATTTCCATTTTTTTTTTGCTCAACGTCACTTTTTGATTTATTTTTTTTTGTTCTTTTTGTTTTGTTGTTTTTTTTTTGTTCACTCTTCTTAATGAATTCCCTCCATTTGATCATTGAGTGCTCTTTATTACACAATGAGTTGAGTCTTACTTGATGGCAACCCTTGCTTGGGGATAATTTTGAAAAAGAAAATATTTTTGGCTCAAACGAGGTGACGATGGATATATCTTTTTGTTTTTAGGTAAAGACAAGAAGGCCATACATCATTTTGAACTTTGATTGCTTTATTTTCAAAAGATTAATTTTATGACTAGATGACCTCAACATAAGTCATTTTTTTCTTCTTTTTTTTCTTTTCTAGACTACCCTTTCAGGTTTTCAATCTAGTGGACTTATTTTTTTTTTCAATGGATTCAGGGATCACCCTACTAGCGCAAGCGAGAAAACTTTTGGCCAAGCCAATCTGCCCCAGTGTAAATGTTTTTGTCATTGGGGGCAATGACAGTGTTTTTTGGGGAAGATCCTTTGTTTTTGAAAAGTGAAGGGTAAATGTTTTCAAGTAATATATGCACAAACGTCTTGAGAAAAACGTCAAATTGTTATTTTCGATTAAATATTTGACCTCGGAAAAGTCTGACACCACGATTTTCTTTTTTTTTATTATTCATCCTTTTTTTTTGCTTTTTTTTGTGCTATTTTCGAAAAACAAGAGTTTGACGATTTGCAAGAGAGACAAGTGACTCAAGATTGTCTTCATCTTATTTTTGTTTTTTCAATTTTGTTTTCCTTTCTTTCGCAATACCCTTTCAGGACTCGATTTCCAACACTACTTGGAGAAACTCTGTAGTGAATGCCTGCACTGAAAATCAGGGATGAAGACGTGACACCAGTAGCATACTTCCACAGTAGCAAGACACTTCACAACATCAAATTCAACTTGCACAGTGACTTATGCTCTCTTATATGGTCCTAAAACCCACTTCATTTCTTCATGGCATCTGTAGAGACATTCTCAAGTCTTGCCTTAGTGTTGGGTTCACTTTCTTCAAACTTTAACCATCCTGAATTAATCAAAGTTTGCCTTTGGGCTTGAACACCCAACGCTTTTGGTGGAATGACCGGTAGCCCCTTCGTGGTAACCACCTTTTGTATATGATGCATCACCAGTCTTGGAGCATGGAGGTTTTACAGACTTCGCGTAACAAGTAGAGACAAGGCCCTTTTGTAGCAGACTTGGAAGCAACGTTGCCTAAGTCATATGTATAGGAGTGAAGCTCGCAACCTTTTCTCTTGATCAAATAATTTCTACCCAGCGGCTTAGTGAGAAGTTGAGTTTGGGTCAAGTACCCCATTTGTCTTGCAATTGCTTCAAGTGAAGGCTAGGCCAATGGGATTTGAGCAATAGGAGGAGATTGAACTCTTTGCTTTCTTCTCTTCCAAAGCTTAAAGCCAACTTGTTCATATTTGCTATCATGGTATGACTTTGCGCGATCGTTCCAATCCTCACACTAACCAATCCTCACACTAACTTCAATTCTTTCTTCAAGTATCCTCAGGTCTGCAAAGTTTGAGGAAACACTACTCACCATGGTCTCATAGAAGGGTGATTACAGAGTATTTAGGAATGTGTCAACCATCTCGTTATCACTCATAAGAGACTATCCTTGAACAACAATTGTTTTCCACCTTTGCGCATACTCTTTAAATGATTTTGACTCCTTTTTCGCCATGCTCTGCTGTTGTAATTTATCAGTTGCCACGTCTATGTTATATTTGTAGTGCTTCAAGATGCATCCACCAGATCCTCCCAAGCCTAGATACATGAAGGCTCAAGATAAGCGCCCCAATTTGGTTCAATGCCAGCCAATCTACCTTGGAAGAAATGAATTAACAATTTTTCATCATGTGCATGAACAACTGTTTTCTTCCCATATGTCGTGAGATGGCTCTTAAGACAAATGGTCCCTCCTGGTAATTTAAACCAACATTTTCAGACCTATAGCTTCCTTCGCCTTATATGACTCTCATCCTTTTTTTAGCACTTCTAATTTATACTTTCCAGCTTCCACATCCATTGGTGCAACGACTTGAGAGAAAGATTTCATCTCGGGTTACTTTGTCATTATCCTGTCCACAACACTTGACTGAATTATTTCTGTAGGGACCATGAAATTGGTTGCCCCAAGCTCGTTTCCTCCTTTAACTACGTTATCTTCGACCTTTTGAGTGTCATCATGCCCCAAGTTCGCTCTTGAGGGTGGAGTTTAATCCGGAAGAGGCCATATGGGGAGGAATTTTGGGCCTCTCGAGCTTTGTGTTGAAGTTGTGGTGTGCACGAATCTTCAGGGCTTTGTAAGGCATTCAAGACCTCTAGGATTCAGCTTGTCTCCCCCTTCAATTGTTGGATGCCGACTTCCATCCTCTCTCGAAAATCTCCTTGGTTCTCCAAGATTTGGTAATTGGTTCGAGTCCTTTAGGGTATCTTGGATGTTTAGCCCTATCCTTAGTTTTTTTCCCTTTTTTTTGAATTTTATTAGATGAAACGAATTAAGAAAAAGAAAAATAAAAATGAAAAGAAAAATCAAAGGTAACGTAGTTCAAATCCTCTAGTCAGAAATTATAAAGCTGTGAAAACATTGCCCCAGTATAATTTGGAAATTAACTTGAAACAGAGTCAATAAGGTGGTTCATCATTCATAAGTTCCCAAATTGTGAGGCATAGGAAGTATTGGTCAACTAACTCGAGCCTTAGCCATCACATTCTTTATTTCTCTGATCCATTTCTTGCAGCGATTGAGGAAAGTTTCAATCCCCTTAAGCAGGTTAAAGACTGACACTACAGACTTAGCATCAGCTAATAGCTTAGGGATGTCTTCAATGACTTGATTGGCAAGGGAAGCTAGTTGTGAGAGACATCACTTTCAATTCGCCCTTGTGTAACAACATGTTCCTTCATTTGAATTATCAATTCTTGATGTCGCCTTTTTAGCTCGATGCCAACATTCCCACTCCAATTTTTCAACTGCTGCTTTCATCCGCTGTTCAGCATTATGAAGTTGCTTTTCAAAGTTTGGGTAAGGAGAATTTAACTTGAATGGCAACTTGATTGTCTTAAACCTCTCTATGATTCACCGACTAAGGGAACCTTTCATTAATAATCCATAATCTTGGGCATCCCTCCAAACGAACAACGTTGCCCTAAGTGTACCTAACATGAAGCATTTCAGTAAAGGTTCCTTCCTCAGAAGATCTGCGATGTGGCAAGAGATGCAGGTGTTTTCGACCCTCTCACAGGATACCCAAATTGTTTTTTTTTTTGTTTTTGTGTTTTTTTTACTAACACACACACAACACTGCATACGAGGCATCAAGATAGCTCCCACAATTGTATATGGTACACGATCTTTGCTACCAAGAACACATGCCATTTAAACTTTTTCTCCCCTGCGCATGCATAAAGTTGCATATATTCATTTTCCCCTTTCATCTTTGGTTTACATTGCAGTAGTTCACCTGGGGGACATGTGGCATTCAAAGCGTCCTTACTCATGCGAGAAATGAAGCATACATACAACACCGGTAAACAGTGTAACATCTTCCTTCTCCTTGGCTCACAACATTGACTGAGGGTCCCATAGGTTTCAGCTAAGACAATATTGATTGGCTTCTTAGAGCGAATTTTGTATCTCACAAATGCATACATGGCAGCGTTGTGGACAAGAATCTCGATATTAGGAAAGAGCAAGACATTATAGAGGATAAGAGCATCAGTACATTCATGAATGTTTCCCACTTTTCCTCCTTAGTCAATCGATGCAAGAAACACTTTAGGTATCCTTGAGTAAGGCCCTTCACCTTACTCCTGATTATGAACTTGCTCTCCAACTTCATAGGGTGTACTTTCGTGATTCTCACTAATTGCAAGATAAGGGTAAACTACTCAAGGTAGTTACATAGAGCTTTTCTCTCGGGAGATGTATTTAAGATTTGCCCAGATTCTTCCACTCTGACATGCTCAATAAATTCTTATAACCCTTCTCGAATGCATCCTTCAAGGTTATCTTTTTCTCACCAGATCCCTTGAGTCACCAATACTACCCTTTTTTGCTTCGACGAATATCCTTTCCTTTAAAGTTTCTAAACTTGAACCCCCCTTGACTTCAAATCTCATGTTAATTTCCATTTTACCTCAAGGACTTAATGACAAATTTATAATTTCTTGACTAGAACCCACAAAATGTGACAAGACCATAAAAAACATGAGCAACAAAGAAAAAAAAATTGATGCAGTGGTATGTACAAGGTGCTTGATTTTATTAAGGAAAAATAAGGATTATAAGACTGAACACATCTCCTTTTGTGCCCTAATAAAGGTTCAATGCTTTGGATTCAAGGTCAAGTATATGCAATCTCACAAGGATGGCTCCCTGAACCTAAAGGTCAATGGTCACTAGAGCTATGGCCCCCTTCATAGCATCTCCACAACAGTCAAGTAATCAACTAGATGCAGAGACACAAGTGAAGAGAACAAACTCTAGGTAGGGTTCTCACGATAGCCAAACAGGAAGTATGTCCTAAATGGCACCGCTACACAACCCCTCTATTTCTAAGTTGCACTCAGACCTGGGTATAGGGCCTCACTCAATAGATGCACAATGTGTATGTGTGAAGGGAGAATGCAATGCATACCCAAACCCTCACCTGCAAAACAACCAGAAAAATTCTCAGGCAGATATAAACATGTTTTCTAACCTAGGGTTCAATACAGCACAATCAAATAATTCACATGCAATTATTTCGAATATCGAACATAGATAAAGAAAAGGGAAAGAAAAATATAAAGCAAAACCACATCGAATTCGCGCATCTATTTAAATGGCCTGACTCTCACATATCCCCAGTGGAGTCGCCATCTGTCGCAACCGGAATCGCGACGGGACGACGATCCAAAAAAGAAACGAGTTTTGAAAAAGAGATTTGGAGTTGCCACCATAGTTTATTCTGGAAAACTACGGAAAAACCATAAAATGATAAGGCACAGTCCACGAAAAACAGAGATTGGGTTCGGGAGTCGGTTACGCGTAGTGAAGGTATTAGCACCCTACAATGCCTTCCCGAAGGCAGTACCTTTAATTAAATACACGAATGAAGATGTGGTTTTCAAAATGTTTAACTATCCCAAAAACAACACTCTAAAGAAACAAAATATATTTTTTAATTTTTGAGGAAATTGTTGAGAGAATTTGTTTGGAAAAGATTTGGATTTTTGGGAAGTAAACTTGACAAGGACTGGCCTCGCTCCTACATATCTCCACTTTGGATGGAGAATCAAGGATCACGTAGTTCTGGCTGAAAGATTATTTGTTGTTTCAAAACATAGATATTTTAATCTTTTTTATAAAAAAGAAAGAAGAAAAGATTTTCTAGCACGAGGACGAGGCGAGCGATCACACACGTGCTTAAACCTTTAAAACATTTTTTATTTATTTTTATTTTTATAAGAAAGAAGAAAATGTTTTCTAGCACGAGGACGATGCGAGCGATCACACACGTGCTTGAACCTTTAAAACATTTTTTTTATTTTTATGAAAGAAGAAAAGGTCTTAGCACGAGAACGATGCGAGCGATCACACACATGCTTAAACCTTTAAAACATTTTTTGATATTTCCTTATAAAAGAATAAAAGGTCTTAGCATGAGGACGATGCGAGCGATAACACACGTGCTTGAACCTTTAAAACATTTTTTTAATATTTTATTATAAAAGAAGAAAAGGTTTCAGCACAAGGATAATGCGAGCGATCACACATGTGCTTAAACCTTTAAAAAAAATTATTGTTTTTAGTATTTATTTATTTAGAAAGTAGATAAATATTTAAAAAAGGAAAAATAAAAATAAAAATAAAAATAGAGATAAAATAAAAATAAAGATGAAAATAAAGTAAAGAGTGAAAAACAGGGTTGTGCAAACCACTTTATTTCTAATAGCAGATTGGGCCTAAGCCCAATTGGAAAGGGGTGCGACTTAGGAGAAGCAGGGGATGTAGAAGGAACTTTTTTTTTGTTAGGCATGGGCAGGCCCAGTAATGGCTCAAGCAGAAAGTAAAGGTGGGGTGCGCGTGAGACCAATGAGCGTGCAGGAAATGTTTTCTTTTTTTTTCGTTTTTGGACACGACCAGCTCATGCACTCAAACCCAAAGTTCTTCCTGACCTAGAAACGCATGAGGGGTCAAGTCTCCCCACCTCATTTTGCATTCTCAAACTTAAACACCAGAGACACAAGGTCTCTCTGCGTCTCTCTCTCGCACAACACAGGGTCGGGGCTCGCATTTCACCGCCTCCATCCGACAGCCACCATTCCCATTCAGCCAGCCTGGCGTTGCCAACGACCACACGCCACCGAAACCACGATCGGCCACTGTGTCAGGTTCTTTTCCAAGCTTCTTTGCGCGTGAGGGAGAACTCTCTCTATCCTTGTCGCCCCTGCTGCCGCCGCTCGTCGCCGCTCTCCGCCAGGGTCTTCGTCAGGAACCTCTAGTCAGGCCATCGTTGTGCGCAACCGTCGCGCCTCCAGAAGCCATTGTGAACCCTAGTCGCTCAGCTAGGGTCGCCATCACAGGAATCCTCTTCGCGCAACGCAGCAACGCCATCCAAATCACAACCATCCATGTTCGTCGCGTTGACTCCCTAATATCCTTCATCATCGCACCACCATGCCCCTCCGCAACAGCCTTAGCCACAGAAACATAACACTATCGCGCCATCCATAATGACAATGTCTCACTTCTCCATCACCGCGCCTGCCGCCTAACTCAACACCTTTGCCCTTTTCTCTACTGTTCCTTGCATGTTGAGTTGATGATAGGGAAATGGTTTTCTTGGTTTCAAGTTTTGGCCATGATTCAGAGCCTTATTTCCCGTGTGTGAGGTATGAGTTTGGATGAAGATTGGGCGGCGATTGGGACGAGGGAGAATGGTGAGTGTTGTTGCTCTGTGTGTTTCTGTTGATAGTATTGTGAGTGTTGGGTTTGTGTTTCAGTATTGCGTGTGTCGGTGTTTTGTATTGTGCGGAGGGACAGAGCAAGTTGGGTGAGGAACGGAGGGATTGGTGAAGCTCGGGAGTGTAAGGTTTGGGTTTCTGTTATGGTAGTGTCTGAATACGTGTATGGTGTCCGCTGGCTTAGGTGTTATGCGTGAAGGGTAGATGAGGATAGAATGGTGATTGAGTGCGTAAGCTGGGATGGATGTTCTAATGGGTTAGTGGAGTGGTTCTAGCGAAGATGGAGATACTGATTTGGACGTTTTCTTCTTCCTGTTGTGTTCTCTTCGGTGAGGATCGAGCTTTACAACAAAGGGGGTGGTTTTTGAAGTCGATTAACAGCATAAGGAAATTTTCATGGCTTCAATGTGCTCAAGGAAATGGGGGTTAAAGTGTGCAATGAGAATTGGAAGATTCAACACGATACACACACAAGCAAGATGAAATCAAGCACAAAAGGAAGTATAATGCAGTAAATATTCATGGCCACACTGAGAAAGGTGCTTACCTCTCGGAGCTCCACTTGCTGCGGTCGGCTTCGAGCTTCTGATAGCGATCTTCTTCTTTTCGCTGGCTTCCTTTCCTCTTTGCAAGTGATTGGTGAAGAAACGTAACACTGTAAATCTCAAGCTCCAAATGGGATGATCCTTCTCCCAGTAGCGAATGGCCAATGTGACTATAATACTCTGTGTGCCCTCCTCTTTCGCCCCAGGCTTCCTTCCTTTTCTCCTTACGGTCTCTTGCTTCTCAAGTAGTGATGATCAGTGATGGTGAAACGTTGAGACGAATATGGTGGAAAGGTGTTGGGTAGTAACCATGAGTGTCGAGATGGCTATGGCGATAGGTGAAGATGGATGATGGTTCGTGATTGGGTGAGGGATTGAAAGGGAAATGTTGTTCAGGTTAGGACGTTGGGATGGGTTTTTGTCTGATGGGGATATTGTTGAGAAGTTCTCTGTTTTGAGAGTAGACAGTGAAAATACAGGAGTTCACCCTCAGAGTGAAAATCCATTCCCCTTCTCTATGGAGGTCCCCCTTTTCTTTTGAGTTAATCCTCCCTTTTTCTCTACGGAAGTCAACTTTCTTTTTGTCACTCAGCTCGAGAGGATCCATTGAGATCAAGAGTCACCTGCCGAAGCCGTCACCTTTGTCAAACACCATTCCCTTTTGATGTATAGTCAGTGGCAGAAAACCAAGGTGCACAGGGCGTTCTTCATAGAAAACGGACAGAAGTTGATTTTGTGTGAAGGCATCTGTTGTTGTTGTTGTTGTGTGTTGCAGGAGGTTTAGTTGACCTTGGGGTTTTTCTTTTCTTTTCTTTTTTTTTTCTTTCTTTTCTTTCTTTTTTTTAAAAGAAGGTCAGCAAATGCACTTACATATATATTATTTAAGAAAATATCCATTTTTTGAATTTGCAACACAAGAAATAAAAAGGGAAATAAATAAAATAAAAAGAAGTAAAAATAAAAACAAACAAATTGTAAAAACGAAGAAGATAAAAATGAATTTTTTTTTTCTCTAAAAGGAAAATTTATATGAAATTTGTCTTTTATTTTTTTTAACTATCTTATTTAACTACCCGGACGAAATTGGATATTGACAATAGCGGACTTCAATGACTTCAATGTTGAAGTCGTCAAGAGGTGATTGACTTCGGTGTTGAGGTTATCATGGAGTGATTGATTCCAGTGTTGAAGTCGTTAGGAGTAGTCAAATTTCACTTTTTAATGGTATTAGAGTAAAAAAGTCATAATTGAAACAAACAACTTCTTCATTTGAATGTAAGGCTTGTTTATTTTTTTTATTTTTTTCTAAATTTGGCTATTTTCATAATATATGTATGAAATATGCCAACATCTTAAAAAAAAAAGGGAGTCAATATTAAGAAGGTGAAAACTTGTTGGGGTTGGAAAGAAGTTTTATGAGATCTATTAAATCTCTGATAAAGTAACAATGTATTTCTATATATTTGGTATACTCGTGGAAGACTTGATTGAAAGCAATTCATTATGACTAATAAATTGTCACAATAAATGGTAGTTAGTTGAATATGAGACAGACAGAGATCTTCCATTAAGTTACTTCCAGAAGATCTCTTAGTGTCGTCAATGCACCATACCCGAGTCACTGTTTGCATCCAAAAATATCCCTTACCCAAATTTTTGCTTGAGATAACGAAGGATGCAAAAAGAAGCACTAGTGGAAAAACGCTGTTTAACGTCGATTATTTTGGGCTTTTGACGTCACTTACGGAACCGACGTCTATTCCAGTGACGTTAACTTTACATCAGTCAGGTAATGACAGACGTCTATGTAGACGTCGGCTATGTACACAGCCGACGTGGAAATAGACGTCAGGCGTAGCCACAATAGACCTTAACATAGACATCAGTGGTCAACAAAAGAGACGTTTGTATGCGCTGGATCATTTTGTCCACTGTTACTTATTGGACGTTGCTTTGTGCATTGACTGACGTCTGTAGACGTCAGTTTTGCGTTAACTGACGTCTACTAGGTATTTTTTTTAATAATTTATTTTTTGAATATAACCACACCTGAAATTCAGAAAAATTTCCCAGAATAAATGTTTATAATAAATAATTGTTTGTTTGAGCTATAAATAGATATAATTCAATCAAAGATCAAAATAATGAAATTATAAACTTAAACTAATCCTAGTAATGGAAAACAACAAAAATAAGTCTTGCTCTAGTTCCACTTTTGGAGAAGATAAGTTGCTCACTCCTGCCTTAGCTGCTTTATCGTGTCTTCAGGTAGAGCAGATGAATTGTTGAAGCACTGCACAATTAAGAAATATTGATTATGGTTTGGTATATGTTCAAAAGTATTAATTGATTTTTGATGTTTTCAAAGTAAGCATGATTATTACCTCATTCGAGTTATTTGTAATGCCTGCTCGAATGATGGTCTTAATCCAAGACATCCCATAGTACCCACATTCCCATGAATCTAGCTGTCTGTTACACTAAAATGAAAAACTAAATATAGTCAAGAATTAAGATCATTGTATAACATAGTAAATGAATTAAAACTATAAATGCACCAAACCTTGGGATACAAGACTTGATTTAGCTGACCTCGAGATTTACCCATTACTCTATTTACGTTAAAACAGAAAGTAATATTAATATAAGTGTGAAATCATAAAAAATTAAGGCCGACATGAATTTAAAAGTCATTTTAAGTGAAACACTTACCCTTGAAGAATGGTTTTCAAGTCATTTTTCATCTTCCTTTGCAGCGAACAGAACAATACAACTGTACTTTTTTTGGGAATGAGGACCACCAGCTACCAGTGAGCCCTGTTTGGAACACCATAAATAGTTAGTAAACTAATTAAGTAAACTTTAATTACCTTTTACATAAAACAAAACATACCCATCAAGGTATGGCACAAGGTATATGTCTTTGTTTGACTCAGCCATCCATGTTTCCAAATAATTTTGTTTGGTTTCAACTGTGTTACCAGAACGTTGAACGGTCTGAGGTTCAACAAATCCGTAAACGGAAGACCGACCTTGGTCTACAATGACTGTGTCCATGTACCTATAACAACAAAGTTAACTTGTTACAAAGAATGCATCTAAATTAAAATATTATGGTAGACAAAAGTAACTATCTTACATGCACCATTGTTGAATAATGGAAATATTCAACATCTTGTCTCCCGCAATTATTTTTGATACATCATTGAATGTGATATATACTGGCATATGGGGGGGGAGACCAAATACTCTTAAGTCCCAGTATATTTGTACTGATCCTTTGTTGAACCTGGGAATTCTTGACATTAGTTTTACTATGGGATCATCCTCCGCTTCAGCCATGTCATCACCATCAACACCATCATCATCTTCAAGTATTGGTACCTCATTCATCGGCTACTTTTGAGGACGTGTGAACTGCAGATAACATTTTCAAAGTTATGAACAAATATTTTTAAATGATAATATAAAATTAGTAATGATAAAAATATTATACCTGTTGTGTAGCAATGTGTGTGATAATCAATGCTCTAGGCCAAGCTAAAAAAGTTTCGATGGCCTCCCCCACAAATTGAACTTCTAAAGTGGGTATAGGAACCTGAGCCTGGGGATCCCGAACCTCGTCAATCATGACACGCACGTGCTGGGGTGATATGGGAACACCATGAATAGTCTGGCCTCCCTCAACTACTCGTCCGACAGCCACAATGCGTGCGGGATCCCCATCAACCAACAGGTCATACTGACCAATGTAGTCAGTAGGTTCAACAGCAGAGCAGGATCATTTGGTGCTGGCAAGAGGTGGTGTGGGAGTTTCAGCGGGCACACCCAGGGTGCCCTACGTCATGGATTACAGCTTCTCTTCAAGCGCTCTTTGTATTTGTTTTTGTTCTTGTAGCTGCTCATTGAATCGTTGCTCCATTTCACGAATTCTTTGTTCCCACTGAAGATCCATCTGCCTCAGTGCCTCCTGATTCGTTGATTGAGTTGTTTTTTGTATAGGGCCAAAGTAGTCACGAAGACCAATGGATCCAGGAACTGCACGTACATGTCCTGGGTGCTCCGATTTTCCAATGGTCGTTGTTAATATGTCCTCCCTACCTTGGGGAGTAAATGTTCCCTGTGTCTGCTGCTCAACCAACTCATCCTGCACATTAAAAATGTTACGTTACTTATATTGCAAGATATGATAAAAACACAATCAAACAATGTTTACAATTTCAACTTACAATTCTCTGTGAGATCAATACGGCTGAGGCAGATGTCATGTTCCCATCTGACTTCGTCCGAGCAGCCTTCCACATCTCGTACCTTGTAGGTGGAGGTGCTAGGTCTGGGGACTCAAACCCCAACTCATCCGCTCGACCCTTCCTAAGTTTCTTCTCCAGTTTCGCATAACCACCTCGTGATAACACGTGTGGTGCATCATTTAGCCTTTGCCTTTCTTGGGCGGCTAACCTTTTACCCTGTAAGACGTTGTTGGTTAAGATAAATACCTTTCATTCCTCAGTCTCTCTAGATTGACGAAACTGCATCCATTCTTCTTCTGTGAAGGAATAATGCTGAGATGGATTCTCATGTTGTCTGTCTCCAAATACATACAGACGTGTCAGTCTTGTCTTGAAATCCATCCATCTCTTACATATCTACGATAAGATTTTCTTACATATCTGCGATAAGATTTTCTTACTCATCTCAAGTGTGTTTGGAAGATCATATTTTAGCTGTTTAAAACAAGAGAAATGTTAATAACATAATAAGATCAAAGAAATAATTATATCAAATTTCTTTTAAGCAACCATACCTGAACATCTTGCCATAAGAGGTTCTTCTCGACCTCTGGGACGTCATCCCAAGTTGCATGAAGGATAGAAACATGGGTTTTGGCTATCTTACCCAGATAACTACTAAATCTATCAGCATTTGGCCCTGATACCACATCGGTTCTTGGATCAATCTGAAGATGTCTCCTCTGCCCAGGAACCTGTCCGGATGTCGCTTCTGGCAAACGTGTCACTCTTCGTGTACGTCTACTCTGTGCTGATGCTGAGTATGAGGTCGACATACCTGAAAAATATATACAAGGTTAGTATGAATTGAAATTGAAATTTTCATCTAAATAAAAGTTCATATAAAGTCTAAACAAAAAACAAGACGTTACTTATTAAGAAATTATTTTCTCCCAGATCCCTTCATCATGATCGGCAACGTCATCAACTGAGTCTTCAATGGGTCTTGATGTGCTACATGTTGTCTCAAGTATATCAAGAGATTCTTCATCATCAGTGAAACTCATCTTTTTATGATGTACTAATGTGAAACCAGAGCCATTTGTAATGATTCCAGAATTTATATCAACCCATTTACAATTGAAAACGGGGACTCTAAATCTCACATAATCCACCTCCCATATTTCTTGTATTACTCCAAAATAACTAATTGATGCAGTGATTGGATTTTTGTCTTTAGAACTAGAGAAGTGCACTGACTCAGCTTTTAGTGTAACCCCACTATTTTGAACTCTACTTTTATCATCTTCTTCCTTTGTCTGAAAAGAGATATTGTTAATATAGTACCCATCATATGTAATGACATCTGTGTTTGGCCCCCGAGATAACCTCAATAGAGTATCAGAAACATGTGGAGTCACATATATCTTTTTCTTAAACCATTGTAAGAAGGTTTTGACATGTTCATTAAGATGTCATTTTTCATTCATTCTTGGGTGTGATGCCTTTATTTCATTAACGTGTTCAGAAATGTAAGGAATAACATCATCAGTGTTGTTTAAGATGTAAAAATGAGCTTGATCAACTTCTTTTCTACTCACTCTTTGAATCCTCACACCACGACCCTTACCTTCACATTTTCCTTCATGTATGCTCTTGGGTAGCCCCACTGGTTCACAACTTGGCATGTAAATTGAACAAAATTCAATGGCTTCTTCTGCAATGTATCGCTCTATGATTGAAGCTTCTGGTCTATATTGATTCTTGACATATCCCTTTAAGATTTTCATGTATCTTTCAACAGGATACATCCACCTTAGGTAAACCAGCCCACATATTCAAATTTCTCGGACTAGATGAACGATCAAATGAACCATGATATCAAAAAAAGAAGGTGGAAAATACATCTCCAATTCACATAGTAGTCTTATTCCTTCATTTTCCAATTGATCTAAACATTGAGGGTCAACAACTTTCTTGCAAATGGCATTAAAAAACAAACACAGACGTGTCAGAATACCCCTACCAGAAGGAGGTAATATGCCTTGAATAACAACTGGTAACAATTGTTGCATCAATATATGACAATCATGAGACTTTAAACCAACTAACTTTAGCTCTTGCATCGAAACAAGGTTACTAATATTAGAAGAATAACTTTGTGGAACCTTCACACTTCTTAAAGACTTACAAAAACTTTGTTTTTCTTTTTTAGAAAGAGTATGACATGCTGGGGGCAAATAGGTGCGTCTACCTATTGTTTGTGGATGTAACTCTGTTCGGATTTCCATGTCAGCCAAATCTTGTCTTGCTTTTATTCCATCTTTGGTCTTCCCTTTCACATTTCATAAAGTTTCGATGACACTGTCACAAACATTTTTTTCTACGTGCATCACATCAATACAATGTCTAACATCAAGTATAGACCAATAAGGAAGATTAAAAAATATTGATCGTTTCTTCCGAACATTTTTTGCATATGAACTTTTACGATGTTTTCCGAATACAATGTTAATGTTTTTGACTTCGTTGTACACCTCTTCACCATTCCGGGGTCTGCATACAACCTCATCCTCGGCACTTCCATTGAATTCTTTTTTCAATCTACGATAAGGGGGATTGCGAGGAAGGAATTTCCGATATCTTGTATAAACCGTCTTCTGACCATGCTTCAATTGAAGGTAACTAGTGTTTTCTTCACAAATCGGACATGCAAAATGTCCTTTAACACTATAACCGCTCAAGTTTCCATAGGCTGGGAAATCATTTATAGTGCAAACCAACATTGCACGCAAACGGAAATTCTCTTCGACATCTGAATCAAACACTTTGACACCTTCTTCCCACAACAATTTCAAATCATCAATTAAAGGTTTCAAGTAAACATCAATGTCATTGCCAAGTTGTTTAGGACCAGATATCATCATTGACAACATGACATATTTTCTCTTCATGCACAACAAAGGAGAAAGATTGTATATCATCAACATAACTGACCATGAACTGTGTTTGCTACTTAAGTTCCCGTACGGATTCAAACCATCAGTTGCAAGTGCAAGTCATAAATTTCTTGGATCTGCACCAAATTCTGGAAAGGTTTCATCGATCTTCTTCCACTGTGGTGAGTCTGCTGGGTGTCGAAGAATATTATCGCACTTTCTTCCTAAAACATGCCATTTAAGGTTCTTTGCATCCTCCTTAACAGAGAACATACGTTTGAACCTAGGTATTATATGCAAATACCACATGACCTTACCAGGTGCACCATCATTACCTTCTTCAGTGTTTTTGTCAGATTTCTTTTTAAAACGGCTTAAACCACGTGTTGGACAATACTTTAGTGAAGCAAACTCCTTGATGTACAAAACACAATCATTGGGGCAAGCATGTATCTTCTGATATTCAAGACCCATTGGACATAAAAAAAATTTGGCCTCGTAATTTCGAATAGGAAGAGTATTATTTTCTGGAAGCATCTCCTTCAGCAACTCCAACAACTCCGTGAAAATTTTATCGGTCCATCCGTTCCTTGCTTTTAAACTGAACAACTTCAAAGTTGCAGACAAACGTGTAAAGTTCGTGCAGCATGGGTACAACAGTTGCTCAGAATCATTGATAAGAGAATCTTACAAATTAGCTCTTCTAAAGTTATCTTCACCAACATCACGTATCATGTCCTCTAAATGATCACTCATCCATTCTTCCACATAATTTATTCCTCGTGACGTCATAGGTTGGTCCAATACTTCTCCATGCCAAGTTTAAACGGTATACGTTCTTGTTATGCCGAACATGAATAAATGATCATGCAAATTGCCCAAGTCTTGTCGTATTTGATTAAGACAACGAACACAAGGACAAAAATATGTCCCATTCACAGAATTTGCATTTTCTTTAACATATTGCAAGAACACCGAAACACCCTTCTCATATTCTTCAGAGATGCAACGTGCATTCATCCACCTTCGATCCATACTATGTTCGTAACATAATTCATCAGTATAAAATTCTTAACTCTCACAAGGTTAGGCCCTACCCATTCAGGAAAAATATTTTTCATAAATTGCTACGACATGTGCAAAGAGTCTACATCATAAATTTGATAAAATTTCGGCAACATTTCGCATTGGTCTCCGAAATACACGAAATGACAGTAGTCAAAAAAATGACCACAATCAAATATGCATCCGGAGAACAACACAAATAATGAACCGAAATTTCATCAGTCTTATGCATAAACTCCAACATACATGTTATAGCAAATTTATGAAAAATAATTTTCCCAAAATGTCCAATTGGACAATTCAAAATTTCATACAAACAATTAAAAGATTAATTGTTTGTGTTAAATTTCAAACGGGAACTAAGTTTCACTAAGTGATTTGATACTAATGCATGCCAATTATAATAACACAACTAAACTTAATCACATGCATATACTAACAATCTACAAACACATGCATACCTAAACGTCAATTTGAAATCATAAAAAAAAAAAACCAATAAAATGCAAATTCAAAGTGCCAACATCATACACAAAAGCCAATAATATCCATACAAATTAAGTTTTCAATAAACAAGCTAACCTTTTTAGCAGATTATATATAACCAAATGAGGTAGATGTCGTAGTGCATGCCCAAATATAGGTCACAAAAGCAGTCCAAAAACAGTCGAAAACGCAACCCAACAAGACATTTGAAACTGCAACAAAACGCAACGAAATGTAATTATAATCGGTTCAAATGAAAGCTTTTTCATCAAAGACTAATTCAATCGGAGAAAAACTAAATTTAAACGGTTAGAAACATAGAAAACGAACCTCTAATGGCGCGGCGGAGAAAATCTCTCGATGAAGAAGACGATGAATAGTGGAAACTGCTCGCGGGTTCGCTTTCTGAAGTTTATGTTACTATAGACGTCGGTTAGCTATCGCGACTGACGTTTGTAAGGTTATAGACGTCAGTCCTCTCACTAATTTGACGTCTATATGATTTAAATATTAATATTGGCGCGGATTATAGACATCAAGTATGTGCGCAACTGACGTCTAGTTGGACATAATCGTCGGTTACCATGCAACCAACGTCTAGTTTGCAGAATAATCATTACAGTTTCACCTAACTGTCAGGTTATAGACGTTCATTCGGAGGGGGCACCGACGTCTATGTCTCAAACCATTAATGACACTCAACTACCTGTTAGGTTATAGACGTCTGTGTGTGCCCACCGACGTCTAACTCGCGACTGTTCACCACCCCTGAGACCTTTAGACGACGGTGGTTGTCATGTTGACGTCTATAGCTCGACTCTTCACCTTACCTGGCAGACCTTTAGACGTTTCTGTTGAAGGGCCCCGACGTCTATAGTTCTTCACTCATCGGTTACAGCTTGTCCTGACGTCTAGTTGTCCTACTTAATTACGAAGTTGTCACCGATCATAGTGTTACGTCAGTGGACCAAACAACCGACATCTATATGGTGACGTTAAATAGCGTTTTTTCACTAGTGAAGCTTGATTATGTGCCTTAGTAGGAGCTCCAACATATTCACTTAAACAATGTATAACACATGTAATATATGGCCTAGTCTTAGTCAAATAAATCCATTTTTCGATTAGTTTTCTAAAGGAAGTACGATCATCAAGACACCATCAGATGTCAGTTTACTTGAAAAGTTCATGTCTTGTAATAAATCTAAGGTAAATTTTCTTTGTGACAAATGAATTCCTTCAATGTTCTTAGCAACTTCAAACCCTAGATAGTAAAGAAGACGCGATTCTACGTTAAACTCATAAAGTGATTGAAAAATTCATACAGAATGATAGGTAAAGGAGAATAATTTAGATTAAAAGAAAGATGTTGCTTCCTTATCGATATAGTGATACAAAGGTACACTAAATTTGTAGAAAAATACTAAAATTGAAAAGTATTATTATTCAAACACAAACTTCTTTTACATCTTAACTAACACAGTTATTTCTACCTCAACAAAGACAAACCCGAAGTCAAACTTCATGCACTTTGTATAAGTCTAATATACAAAGACACCTCCAAATTCAGCCTCCGCATCCACCACATCCACCGCAACCTCCGCCGTCACCTCCACATCCACCACCAACAACGTTGTCACGCTTACGCTTGGTACCTTTGTTGTCGTCTCCACAAGCAAATATGATGATTGAAATGATAAAAAGAGAAGCAATAATCATGAGAAACATAAATATAGGTGCAGAATGAAGCATCAAACCTTCTGCACCTCCATTTGAAAAGTGTCTCGCCATCTATCTTTTCACTGTAAATCTCTGTATCATGACATTATCGTACATGCGTCTTTGCTATATAATGCTTTATAAATTTGGAATTATACCATCTTTAACAAGTCAACGGTATGAGACTTTAGAACCACGAAAATACCAAGAACTTTCGATCATACATATACCTTATCTTTTAATTGTTTTTGATTTTGAGTTCATGGAAAATAGCTAACTACTTCGAAAATTCATATATACTAAATTTGGTTATTGACTAACAAATTTATGCGTATTAAATGAACGAATTTGTTAATATTGAAAAAATGTGAGAAGATAAAGAAAGATTCATATTGAGAGAATTAACAAAATTAACTTGAGTGAATCAGAAGAAGCTCTCGATGCTCTTGTTCCAAAAGAAGAATTTGTGCAGACAAATAAGAACGAAGAAAAGAAGAAACCACACAGAAAAAAATGGAAAACAATAAAGTAAATAAAAATGAAAAAAAAAAAAAAAACTCTCATATTTATCTTTCTTCATATAACTACAAGGATTTGCAAAACAACAGATACAAAGATATCATAATTAATTAAATATAAGGAAGTATTTAAAACATAAAGATTTACGATTATATAATCCATTTTTTTTTCAAAAATACATTATTTATATTTACGTATATTATATTTACATCAAATAACTAATTATCTATTTTATATAATTAATTCTTATTAATATTCAAATTTTTATTATAAAAAACAATTAGAATGAAAATATTAAATTAAATTAAATAATTTAAATTTTGGTTTTAAATATAATTTTTTATTCATTAAGATTATATGATATCTGTGTTAATATTTTTATTCTAAAATATACTTTTTTATTTATTAAAATTCATGATAATATTTTAAATTTAACTGAAATTTTTGAAATTCATTTATATTTTTAACTAACTATCAATTCATACTCATTCATTACATTAACTAACTAATTTTTTTATCAATAAAATTAATTACAAAATTTTCACTTATTTTCTTTTTTTATCTAGATAAACATCCTATATTTTCACTCTCTTTTGCTTTACTTTTTCTTAGTTCCTCTCTCTCTCTACAATTCAAACAAAGTTTTATTTTCTAAAACTAACTATTTATCTTTTTTTAGTATTAATTTATGCATTATTTAATATTTCTTATTATTATTAATTTAACTATAATTTGACGAATTCAATCCCATTGAGAAGGACCAAATATTGAAACAATAAGTTCAATAAACAACAAATTTCATTACTACAGGTTTTAGATGACTCTGATATTATGTGAACTTTAAATTTAATTCAATTTCACAAAACTAACTTGGAAGATAAAGTTTGCACCCACTTATATATGGTTGTTAAGAAGTGGACTTTAAACATAACTCAACCCTACAAAATCGGCTTTTAAGATGAGGTTTGCACCCACTTATATATTATAAATTGGCCTTATCACTAGTCGATGTGGGACTTCCAACACATACCCCTCACACCGAGGTATAGACATCATCTCGAGCGTGAGACTAGACATTAATGGGTGGTCTGATAACGGCCCGATAGCGGGTGGAACAACATTCCCAACAAACAACAAATATCGCTAGGATATAGACTCTAACCATAACTCTAATACCATGTTCAGAAGTGGACTTTAAGCCTAACTTAAAGTTCACTTCTTATCTCAAGCGCGTACAGTACACTATTCTCACAGGCTTTGACATGTTATATGTTAAAGGCTTACGAAGAGATTTCACATATGAATGATAGTGAGATTTACATTAGTTAGGAGGATGTTCGTCTTCTGCTCTCGTAGTCTTCGATTTTCATCAGGTTTGCAAAGAAAATTGGTATCTCTTTGGCTAAGACTATGTAATCCAAATAAATATAATAACCCAACCTCGAGAAGCGTAGCCAATGAAAATGGTTGATTGATGGGTGTTTGATGGGGAAGTGCATCTAGAGAGAAATATACTAAATGGCATACAAGAGAATGGAAAGAAAATAAAAGCGAAAAAGAGTAAGGAAGAGGAAACTTATGACTCGAAGACACGCCACTTGAGAGAGGACTCCAAGATAAGTGTCGAAGAAGGACCGCCACTCGCTTTACGCAAGATAAGGTCTACCCAAAAGGGACTAAAGAGACAGAAAACTATCTCTAAGAGGAATGCAAATTTGCAATTCAACTCAAGAATTCAATTGATTCAAAGGTTAGTACAAGGAGAACCCCTAGGCTTACTTATATAGCTTTTGGAAGGAATTTGGTCAAGAGTTTCAAGAAATGTGGGACTTGGGAGGCTCCAAGATTTGTCCAGCAGCTGCAACCACCCCCCTAGGTGCTTAGAGTCCCACATTGCCTAATTCTCTCATTCCAAAAGGGTTTATAAGCCACCTAGCTCTCCTAAAGTTCAAAAAATGAAAGCTAGCTAGGCTACCTTGCGCTACAAACTAGAAACGCCTACTTCTTCTTCTTTTCTTTTAAGACCAAGCCATGGAGAGTCCCACATTGCTTGTGCTTAAAGGAAAAGAATGGTTTATAAGTGTTTATTCCCCTAGAATTAACGAGAAGAAACAAAGAGGAAAATACAAGCCAATAAAGCCTATTCTACTCTTTTTATGGTTGTTGTCACTTTGAAAACTCTTCATTGTTGTCACATCCATGATCATACCATCCCCCCCAAGGTTGGAGAGGATTCGACCTCGAATCTTGAAAAACCTGCAACAAAGAGAGATTGGTGACTTATTTGGTTTATAATCCAAAGAAAATCCTCCTGGATCAAATGTTAACCTACAAAAAACATCAAACATTTTGTGAATAAATTGATGTTTATCAACCAATGTATATAGAAAAGGAATGTTGAAATAACGGGTCTTTGAAATTGGATTTATTTTCTTAGAAAAAACTAAAAATCCTTCTTTAGAAAAGCTTTTATTTTTGTCTTGAGTTAAGTGTAGAAAAGAATACATTAACTCAAGATGTGGGTTAGAAATGGTGTGTAAAGAAGTGGTAATAAGAGATGAGAAAGGTGGGATAATTTCACAAAAGTTATTAGGAAAAGAAGAAAGCTTAATAATTGGAGAAAAGTAGAAGGATTGAAAAACCCCCTGTCATGGCTTGGATCTATTTGGATGATGGTAGTGGATGGTGCCTTCAGTGACACTTCCTTTTTTACTAAGACTTGGTCCTTCCCTATTTCTCTCACAAGTTCTTCTTTTTCCTTCTTTTCTCTCTCCTCTCTTTCTTTTCTCTTAGTCTCTACTTTTACTCTATACTCGCTTTCTTTTCTTTCTTTATTTAAACAAGTAAGCATGACCTTCTCTTTGGCATCACTTGATTAGGAAGAAGACCTATAGGTTGGTGAATATTTGGTCAGGACCTATTCACTGTTATTGGTCCACGTAGTCTTGGTCCCATGGCAGAATATTTGGGTAAAGTTCATGCCCTCCTTCATGATTTTAATGAGCTATTACCTCCTGCTTCCACTCTTAGACTTTGGGTTCTTCATGTTGTTGGCATTATACGGACTCTCTGATGATTCCTCCCATGTTTGTGATCAGATTTTGGGTTCTTTTGTCATACCCAACTTTAATTCTACATGTTCTGCTCTTTTGCGTATTCCGAGCAAACCAGTCATTGAGACATCTCCTCATATTGATGATTCCTCAGCCATGGCTGCCCAACGTGATGATCGAAGTTGGTCTTGCAAGCCAGGTAAAGGACGACCAAAATGTGACCACTGTGGCAAGCTAGGCCATAGAATCGATAGATGTTATTCGCTTCATGGACGTCCTCCTTGATTTGTAGCAATGGCTAATTCTGATCCACCTCCTCGACCTCCCCGATCACCGTCTGCAGACCATCCTACTTCATCAAATACTGTAGACAACCCTACAGTCTTCAATGAATTTCTCAGATGGTATGAGGATCGTCAACAATCTAGTTCCACTACATCTGCATCTGTTGCACGCACAGGTACACCTTTTGTTGGTCTGACTCACTCCCTCGGATCTTGAGTCCTTGACTCAGGCGCCACCGATCATATAACTGGTAACAAGTCCTTGTTTTCTTCCTTGTCATGTCTGGATAATTTACCCTTGGTAACAATGGCTGATGGGTCTAGAGTCTCATCTCATGGTATTGGTACTGTTCATATTTTTCCGTCCATATCCATTGATCATGTACTCTATGTCCCTGGGTCTCCTTTCAATTTATTGTCCATCAGTCATCTAACTCGTTCCCTTAATTTTTTTTATTTCATTTACCAAAGATTTTGTTTGTTTGTAGGACCGGAGTTCGAATCACATGATTGGCATAGGATGTGAGTCTCATGGCCTATATCTTCTCCGCCCTTCTCCACATGTTGGCGTCATCATGGAGTCACCATCCCTTCTTCATGCTCAGTTAGGTCATCCCAGTCTTGCCAAACTGCAGCAACTTGTTCCGAGTTTGTCAAAGTTATCTAGTTTGTCGTGTGAGTCTTGTCAGTTAAGAAAGCATACTCATAGTTCCTTTCCTCATAGTGTTTCACAACGAGCTTCGTCCCCTTTTTCATTAGTTCATTCTGATATTTTGGGACCTAGTCGTGTTAAGTCCACTTTAGGATTTCAGTATTTTGTTACTTTTATTGATGACTATTCCAGATGTACTTGGTTGTTTTTAATGAAGAATCGTTCTGAGTTGTTTTCTATTTTTCAATCATTTTTCAATGAAATAAAAACACAGTTTTGGGTTTCTATTCAAACTTTACGCAGTGACAATGGTCGTGAATACCTTTCTCACCCGCTTAAACATTTTATGGCTTCTCATGGCATTCTTCACCAGACCTCATGTGCTTATACTCCTCAACAAAATGAGGCGGTTAAGCGCAAGAATAGACACCTTAATGAAATAACTCGTACACTTCTAATCCATGGCCAAGTACCCTCGCGTTTTTGGGGTGATGCAGTTCTCACTGCATGTTATCTCATAAACCGCATGTCCTCTTCTGTCCTAGATAACAAAATCCCTCATTCTGTCTTATTTCCTCAAGACCCTTTACATCCATTACCTCTTATAGTTTTTGGGTCTACATGTTTTGTTCATGATTTTAGTCCTGATCTTGATAAGTTATCTCCTAGATCTCACAAATGTGTCTTCTTAGGATTTTCACGGTCACAAAAAGGCTATAAGTGTTTTTCCCCTTCCCTCAATCGTCATTTTATCTCCGCTGATGTCACTTTTGATGAATCTTCAATTTATTTTTCACATCTATCTTCTAGTTTTGTACCTCCACCTAATATTGTTGATATTCCTATTGTCTGTGATCCTTTAGACTCTTGTTCCCCACAGGATCGTCCTTCAACTCCACCCCTTCAGGTTTATAGTCGCCGCAATTGTCTCCCTCATGACTCACCTCCTATGTCGCCTCCCGTGTCTCCTCCGGCTCTAGCAAATGAGTTTGACCTGCCTATTGCCCTCCGTAAAGGTATACGTTCTACTCGTAACCCTTCCCCCCATTATACTATTCTTAGTTACCACAGATTATCTAAATCTTTTTACACATGTCTCTCATCCATTTCTTCTATGTCAATTCCCAATTTTGTGGGTGATGCCTTAACTCATCCCGGTTGGCGTCAAGCCATGCTGGATGAATTAAGTGCTTTATAGAAAAGTGGAACTTTGGAGCTTGTCCAATTACCATCTGGAAAGTCTGTTGTTGGTTGTAGGTGGGTGTATGCTATCAAAGTTGGCCTTGATGGTACAATTGATCGTTTGAAGACTCGACTGGTTGCCAAAGGCTACACACAGATTTTTGGTTTGGATTACGGTGATACTTTTTCTCCAGTGGTGAAAATGACCTCTGTTCGCCTTTTCATTGCCATGGCCGCTCTTCGACAATGGCCTCTTTACCAACTTGATGTCAAAAATGTTTTCCTTAATGGTGATTTGCATGAAGAAATTTATATGGAGCAACCGCCCGGCTTTGTTGCTCAGGGGGAGTCATCTTGATTGGTATGTTATCTTCGCAAATCCTTATATGGCCTAAAATAGTCTCCTCGGGCCTGGTTTGGTAAATTCAACTGTGTTGTTCAACAATTTGGTATGTCACGCAGTGAAGCGGATCATTCAGTGTTCTATCGCCACTCAAGTGTTGGATGTATCTACTTAATAGTGTATGTCGATGACATTGTTCTCACAGGAAGTGACTATCTTGGCATCTCTCAGAAGAAACAGCACCTTTGTCACCATTTTGAAACCAAAGATCTTGGCAAACTCCGGTACTTTTTGGGTATTAAAGTAGCACAATCCAATACTGGTATTGTCATATCTCAGAGGAAGTGTGCGTTGGACATCTTGGACGAAACAGGGCTAATGAACTCTAAATCTGTTGAGACACCTATGGATCCTAATACCAAACTCCTACCAAATCAGGGTAAGTCTTTCTCAGATCTTGAACGGTACAGAAGACTAGTTGGTAAATTAAACTATCTTACTGTTACGCGTCCTGACATTTCCTTCGCAATTAGCGTGGTGAGTCAATTCCTTAACTCCTCATGTGAAGACCATTGGGATGCAGTTGTTCGCATACTGAAGTATATTAAAGGATCACCTGGAAAAGGTTTCCTATATGGTCCTAACAATGATACAAAAATCGTTTGCTATTCAGATGCTGATTGGGTCGGTTCCCCTTCTGATAGGAGGTCTACTTCTGGATTTTGTGTCTCTATTGGTGGCAACCTGATATCTTGGAAAAGTAAGAAGCAAAGTGTTGTGGCTAGATCCAGCGCAGAAGCAGAATATAGAGCTATGGCATCAGCTACTTGTGAGCTTGTGTGGCTTAAACAATTACTCAGTGAATTGAAATTTGGAGATGTCTCTCACATGACACTTATATGTGATAATCAAGCTGCTATTTATATTAGCTCTAACCCTGTCTTCCATGAGAGAACCAAGCACATTGAAGTTTATTGCCATTTTATTAGAGAAAAAATCATATCCGGAGATATCAAGACTGAGTTCGTTAACTCAAGCAACCAGTTGGCAGACATATTCAATAAATCCTTGCGAGGACCTAGAATTGACAATCTTTGTAACAAGCTTGGAACATATGATTTATATGCTTCAGCTTGAGGAGGAGTGTTAGATATTGTGTGTTTATGTTAATTAGGGAAACATAGTCCCTATATGTTTATTAGGGAAATATAGTCCCTATTCTTATTATTTTATTTTTTACATATTCATTTGTATTTGGGCTTAGCCCACATTCTTATTATTATAAATACATTACCCTATGTGTATGCAAAGACACACAAGTGAGATTTCTCCTTATCTTTTCACTATTTCATAGACATTATTCCTAACATGTAGACGAAACTAGGAAAAAAATTGCACTCAATTTGGATGAGAAATGAATGCAAACTGAATCAAACAAAGAAGCACAAAAACGGACGCACAACTGGGCGAGACAGAAAAAAGTTGGGCGAAAAAAACAGAAATAAAAGCATTACTTCTACTCTAGCATGCAATTCCTAAGAAGATCAAAACCTAAGGCTCTAGATACCACATGATGGGGAAGTGCATACCTAGAGACAAATATACTAAATGGCATACAAGAGAATGAAGAGAAAATAAAAGCGGAAAAGAGTAAGGAAGAGGAAACTTATGACTCGAAGACACGCCACTTGAGAGAGGACTCCAAGATAAGTGTCGAAGAAGGATCGCCACTCACTTTACGCAAGATAAGGTCTGCCCAAAAGGGACTAAAGAGACAAAAAACTATCTCTAAGGAATGCAAATTTGCAATTCAACTCAAGAATTCAATTTATTCAAAGATTAGTACAAGGAGAACCCCTAGGCTTACTTATATAGCTTTTGGAAGGAGTTTGGTTAAGAGTTTCAAGCAATGTGGGACTTGGGAGGCTCCAAGATCTGTCCAGCAGCTGCAGCAACGCCCCTAGGTGCTTGGAGTACCACATTGCCTAATTCTCTCATTCCAAAAGGGTTTATAAGCCACCTAGCTCTCCTAAAGTTCAAAAAATGAAAGCTAGTTAGGCTACCTTGCGCTACAAGCTAGAAACGCCTACTTCTTCTTCTTTTCTTTTAAGACCAAGCCATGGAGAGTCCTACATTACTTGTGCTTAAAGGAAAAAAAGGGTTTATAAGTGTTTATTCCCCTAGAATTGATGAGAAGATACAAAGAGGAAAATACAAGCCAATGAAGCCTATTCTACTCTTTTTATGGTTGTTGTCACTTTGAATACTCTTCATTGTTGCCCCATCTATGATCATATCAGTGTTACACCTAGAAGTGTCCAATAGTCGTGACTCCTTAATCACCGCTCAAAGTTTTGTCACGATATTTTCCTTAAAAGGTTCCTTGGGGTTTAAGGTGGTTTAAGGAATGTCTTTAAACTGTCTTTAGCCTTGACTCCTAACTAAAGTGAGACTATTGAGCATATCAAAGCAAGACCCTTAACAAATGATCAAGGGTTCGTCCTTGGAACCATTTTTCTATTCTTACAAATGATGCCAATGTTATCTCTCCTAAAGTCTATTGAGATAACATCATTAAGTTCAATCACCTCATCAAAGATATTATACGCTTTAGAACTCATAGCACTATCCCAATTTTATCCTTAAATGATGTCTTAAAAGTTTAAAGGAGAAAGGTGTATTTAAATTTTCCTTGGTCTTGAGTCTTAATCAATGTGGGATTATTAGATTTATTGAAATAAGTGCCCTAATTGAGATCCAAGAGCAAAGTGGGTTTGTCTTTGGAACCACTTTTCCATTCTGACATCCAAGCTATTGTTTAATTCAGAGTTTCGAGCTTCATCATGATATTTTTCCTTAGAAAGCGTCTTATAGGATTAAGGGAGAAAAATGTATTTAAATTGTTCTTAGTCTTAATTTCTAAACAGTGTAAGTTTACCAGGTACTTGATGGAGGTGAAACCCAAACGTAAACATGAAAAACTAAAATAATGGAGCAGGACAATAATTGGAGGAGTAGATTAGATTATGATAAATTTGTTGTTGTTAAAGATAAAAATTTTATTTTTAGATGAATTGAGAGGTATGATAAATGATAAATGAGAAAGAGGCGCATGTTAGTTCAACAAACATACTAAAATCTTCCAATTTTAATTTTATCAAATTGTTATTATACATGGTAATATTGTTTTTTGTTTTGTTTTAATTTAATTAAATTTTAAGTTTTTTTAAAAAATTTTAAGTCCTTTTAATTAAGTTTTTGTCATTGAATTTATTTGTTAACTTGCACAATTCTTATATTCTTTCATCATTGACTTTTTGCTTTCATTGAAATATGTTAGATAACAAGAAATTGTCCCTTACTTATTATAGGTAATGACGTATAAGTTTTTGGAAAACATATAATTTCGATATTCAATAAATTTTAAATTACAATAATAAAAGTCATTTATTATTTTACATTATTATATTAATTTATATTAACTATAAAATTTTTATATTTATAAAATCAAGAAAAGAAAATGACAAGACAACATAACGGTAACGTTTATTAATGAAAAAATTGAGAAAAGGACTCAAATAAAAATATAAAAATTTTAAATATTGAATCTTAAAAATAACTAATAGGATTTTTGTCAAGTCTCTTAAATTCCTCACCTGAGTGGGAAACATGTGTCACCGAGAGAGAATGTAAGATTTTAGAAAGTGAAGGACAGGTGGCAGTATAAGAGTGGACATTCGGTTTTTTACAGCAGTATTTAAGTTGGGATTTCAAATTCCGGTGCCACTTCTCTGCATGCAACTTTCTCCTCCAAACTTTTTGAAACTCAAACTCTCCTCCTTTTCTCTAGAATTTCCTTCTTTCTCTCTAAAAATTCTAACCTTCTTCTTCCTCCGATCACAAATCAGCTGTTGATTAGGTATTCCTGGTGTCAAGAGCTTTCATTTACACCGAACAAGTTACTGTTCTCAGAATGGTACGTTAGAATCCTTTTTTTTCGTCCATGAGGTTTTTGATGCATGCAAACATCGTTTTGGCTTGCATGTGTTATCCAAGTTCTTTCTTAAATTCGTTTTCGATTCTTGACAATATGGTGGATTTTCTTCACCAATTCAAAACGTATAGGACATCTTAGAATTTGGTTTCCATCTCGGCATTTCTATGAAAGCTTAGCATTTTCTGGATATAGAGGTAAGGGAAGCTTATATAATTTAGTTATGTTTATCTGTTTGAATTGGTGGATGCTTGAATAATGTATGTTTGATTATCTTGTATGATTGTTGAAGTTGCGTGTTTGTTTGAATGTGTTAATGGTTGATAAATATGTCAAGAACTGGGTAGAAATAGGTTTATTCGTAACTCTGTTAAATTATGTAACTGTGACCGAGAGTCATTTATGACCGGTCAGTTTTTCCCTTAATACGTTCGGTCTTGACTGAATTCTCTTCTGAAGGGGATTTCAGTTAATGACCGATCGGTTTTCTATTGGTTAAATATAAATATTCATCTAATTAAGTTTCCATTAGTTTTTCTCACTAGTTAGTCTAGTCATCATCTTCAAAATAAACTAAGATATTTTAGAATTAATTTTTCTATACGTCCGTTATTCTGAACGAGTTTTCGGTGTATACCGACACTCGGTCTTTGAAGTGCTCGGTCATAGACTAGCACTTAATCTTTGAAGTACTCAGTTTTATACTAAAAATATTATTTCTAAGAGTGTTCGGTTTTGCGGACACTCGATCTTTTAAAGAGTGCTCGATTTTGTACTGACACTCGATTTCTTGAAGAGAACTTCATCCTATTGTAAAGCGTTCGGCCAAAGCTCCAAGTACTCGGCCAAAGCTCTAAGTGCTCTGCCAAAGTTATAGTAATATGATTAAGTCTTTATCTTTCCATGAGAATGTCACATGGGTTGGATTTTAAACAGTATTCGGCTTAAACTAGAGCCAGCATGTTACATGACCGTTCGGTCATGATTCTTGAGTGAGATTATTCTTACCGTTCGGTTAGGTTTTATGGGTTATTGAATTACTTCTTTTAAGTTTGGTTCATGAGTGTTATTTTTACTATATTATTCGGATTGATTATTTTGATGTATGAGTATGATGATATTCTGTTATGAAATGAATAACATGGTTGTGTAAGAGAATTCCAAGGAGGAATGTCTCATGATTGGTGATGATTGGTAAAGTATGACCGTGGTCAGACTCTGGCTTCGTTTTTGGTCCTGATATTCCGTGATTGCTCCTCATCATATAGAAGAGGGTAATTCATGCGTAGGAATGGCAGGAGGTCCGCGACCATAAGACCAGATGGTCGTTTTAGGACTAACCTCGGGTGGCAGCTGTTGAGTGTATCCCAGTTACTACACCATGCCGGGTGCTAGAAACGACGAGCTACATGGTTCATACAGTCCGGACAGTGTCAAAAGTGGTCGGTTATGATATTGTATATGTTTGGTCTTTAACTTTAATACTTGTATGTGAAATGTATGATTGAATGTGTTGTTTTGATCATTCAACTGCTATGTTGAAATGTGGTGATTTGATTAATTAAATTACCTAAGTTTACCCTTATTTCTCGTCATGTCTTCTATTACCATTTGTTCTCTTCACTGCAATGATCATCCTTTGGGTGTGAGTAGAAGGTGATGTTGATTCGTTGGAAGAAGCTTTGGAGTGTGTTGATCCTGAAGCTAGCGAAGGACCGTCCGGTTAATAGATGTTATGTAAATAGATTTTATGTAATTAGTTGTTTAGAAATAGTTCGTTTTATCTAGTGTTTTGTGAAACAGTTCGGTATAAACATTCCTTTTGTAATACCGTTCGGTCTAAGCAGCAAAACTATATTAGACTTCTAGTTCTTGTACAGTGTTAACTTTTATGGTTATTCTATCTCATGTACCTAGAATTATTCCACTGTTAAATCATATTATTACTGATAACTCCTGAATATATGTATAGTTTTCGATCTATATTTATTGGGATGTTACAATTTTCAATTAAAAATATAGAAATTATTGACAAACAAACTTACAACCTAATGAATTCTTTTATTTTTATACAATACAAATTTAGATATAGTGGTGAATTAATGAAATAAATTAATAACTTTTTAACACAAGATAAATATTTTAAATAAATAAATATGAACTAGTGTTAACATAGAACTTTCGTGAACTCGCTTGCGTTTGAATTAAACAAATATTTTGAAGTTTCAGTATTTGGAGATTCAGTCCTACCTTATATATTTGTTGAAATTGTCATTTGGTTCCACAATTATTTGTAAATATTAAAAGAATTAAACAAGAAAATAATATAAAATCCTAAATCACAAAAATATTTTCGTTGTTATCGCATAGTAAAAATGAAGAAAAGTATCTTAAATTTGGTATATAAAAAGAAATTTATGTTGGATTTTTTTTGACATAAAATAAATGATTCATGCTGAATACTATAATATTCTAGATAAATATTCTGCTTTATATCGTAAAAAAAAATATGTCTACTATAAATAGTTTTAACTTATTTACAAATATTATTAAATTTTTTTACATTGACTTTTTCATTGTGAAACGTGAATTAAATGACGGAAATGACTAATTTTATGTTAGTGATTAGTCTAATTTATAGTTTATTTATTTGTAAAAATATTATAGTCTATTTTACGGTTACTACAGGAATACACGCTACAGTGATACTTTATAAAGGTTCACTGTTTGAAGTTTCAACGCTTTCTTATCGATCTGTCTATTAACGTTGACTAATACAAATATAAGGAAATAACTTGTAAATTTTTTTATTCATCAATAAAAATTTAATTGAACAAAGAAATCTGAAACATTCAAAACTACAATGCTCCCTTGAACATTTCAGAATTAATGTATCTAAGGTATTATAGAGATTTAGATTCATGCAATATCGTAAAAGAAGGAATAATGCAGAAAATAAATTAAATATAAATTTCAAAATAATTTTTTTAAAATATTATAATTGAAGATGTTCTTAAATCGTTTTTTTCTTTTAGCAATATTCGTTTTCTCATTTCAAAATTTATACACACCAAATGATAGGATATATCTCTTATAAACTTAGTCAAATAAATTAAATGAGTCGAGACTAATGCTTTGAGAAAATGAAAAAAAACGAAATAAAATATGCAAAATTGATAGATAAAGAAATAAATATAAATAAAATAAAACCAATATTCCAATCCCACTTGAAAATATTAGATTATGAAGGATAATTAATAACGGATATTAATTTGTTGGGAAATTTGGTATACCTAGAAATTCAACAATAATTAAAAAAAAACTAATAGATCTATACTTGAATGGAAAAGAACCAAAGTTTAGACCCCATACCCTATCAACTTGAAACAATTTAAGTAACATTTACAAATATGATAATAAGTTATAATTAAATATAATTGCATAAGTTCATTTATTTTCTAAAAAGAGAATGTGATCATTGTTTTATATTAATTACATTCAAACACAAGAGACACTCAAAAACTGTTTCTTATCATAAAAACTATTAAATGGTCTACTAAAATTAGAAAGTAATATTCTAAAAATTAGACCATCAACAATTTCCTCATTTTTTTTAATATGACAAAAATTGAATGAACAATTATTGTTGTTATTTTAACAAAATATTTATATAATTAATAAATAATGATACTTTAATATATTGTAAATGACAAATATTCATTATGCATTTTTAGATGTTATTATGTCTTCTCATTTTTAACTCACTTATTTACTTGAATATTTTTGGATAGACAGGAGCACAACGCAACACGAAGTAAAAGTTGTGTGTTTTGAATAATTAATTTAATTATAATTAAAAAATATGATTGGAATAATTAATTTAATTAATTTGATTTCAATAAAAAAGAATATGTGGGTTGGTGAGCCAATCCGATGCACCACAGGTTCAACCGAGGTGAGCCGGATTCTTAACAGTCAGGTTAAAATTAACTCGCATCAAAAAATTTACATTTTTCTCCAACCCAACCCAACTCAAATATGTGGTGAGCCGAGTTGACTCACGGGTTTCAACTAATTTTGACGGCACTAATATTATTCAAATAAAATTATCTGAAAAAATCAGTTTATAGAATTACTTTATTATTTCATAAAACAAATAGGAAAAGGATAAATTACATTTTTATAATGATTTAAAAAAATCCGATTCAATTTGAATTTTACACTATATAAAAATAAGTAACAACTTTAATTGTAATCTTTTTAAAAAAATTAAAATTATAATTTTTTTAAACTTTTAAAGATATAAAATAACTAACAATATCAATATTTTTCTATAATTAATATTCATATGTCAAATTTAAAATTAGAAATATTTAATAATAAAGTTTGAATTTGAAATTCAAAATTCTAAAAAACTGTAAAATATGATAATAAAGTTTGAAATTGAAATTTAAAATTTAAAAAAATTATTAAAAAAATGTAACTTCTTTAATGGACGTTTTAATATCTTTAAACAACTTTCAAATATTTCTAATATTTAATAACATATCGAATTTAAGGTGAGAACAAAATCTGAAATATAAAAAGTTTAAAGGATTTTATAATTCTTAACCATGTAATGAGTACATAATAACATAATAAGTAATATAATAATAATTAAATTAAAATATGATATAAAATAATAAATAAATAGTTGAATAATAATATCATTAATAATATTTCTAACTGAAGTCAATTATAAATCGATTTATACACTAGATAAGTCCATCTAACATCTAGCATTTGTATTTTTATAGGCTGTTCTTTATATTTTTTTGGCATGGTCTATCTTTTGTAGTTTTATATAGTTTGTTCTTTATATTGTTTTGTGTGATTTATAATTCGTAGTTTTATATTATTATCTACTCTTCACATTTTTGTTTAGAATAATCTAACATTTATATTTTAAAGATTCTACTCAACAATTTTTGTACAATTCATCTTTTTATTATTAAAGAATTTACTATTTATATATTTTTTACATTATTTAACCAATATTTTATTTAAAATTAAATTTCAATTATTAATTTTGATCAACTCAATCTTAATATTGATAACGGTATGAAAATTGTTATTTTTATACTTAAATTTGATATCAAACCACACCCTTTATGACTTAAAATGAGCTTAGAATCAAGTAAAACACTTAGTTGAGTCACATGAAAGTCAAAAGTTATTTTTAGAGATATTATGCTTGTTTTGCAGGGTTTTGATGAGAATTGAAGATGGAAGTGAAGAAGGAAGGACTTAGACTCAAGAAAGAAGGAGAAAAAGGAAGAAAATAAGAGTCAAAGTCACCGCTCAGTGCTATTTTTCAGCGCTGAGCGCCAGATTCGAGGGAGCAGTCACTGCCTCTCGCTCAAGCGATGCCACTGAGCGTCCAGGCGATTAGAGGCAAACCGCTGAGCGGTGAGATGGACCGCTGAGCGGTCCTGCGATTAGAGGGAAACCGCTGAGCGACCAAATTAGGCGCTGAGCGGTGGAATGCTAGGCTTGGGCTTAAATTCTGTTACTTTTATGCGTTATAAATAGCCCTAGTGCGATCTTCAAAGGAATTCTTTTGGCAGGCAGAGACGTCCAGAGTAGTTTTACACTCCTTGGAGGCGGTTTCTTGGATGCTTAGGCTCCAATTTATCAAATCTAGGGTTTACTCTTCCATTCTTTCAATAAATTTCATCTAGTTTCACCATGTCCATGGTGAACTAAACCCTTTGTTGTTGGAGAACAATGTAATCTTTTGAAACTCTCTTATATTGAAACTCTTATTTTATTCATATGCTTATATTATCAATTGTTGGGTTTCTTGTCTATGCTCAATGCTTTTATCGTTTAACTCATTCAGTAGAATATATTTGTCTTTGTCGATACGGAGACGTACGGGGAAGTCATGAACTGATAGGGAATTCCTTGATTAAGCAATACTGCCTAGAGATAGGGGTAGGACGATCAATTGTATTTGCTTTAGTGATATATGCATTGCTAATTACTTAGGGAGACTAAAGATAGTAAACTAGTAGTTAGTGATAGGCTATTTTCGCCGAGAGATGAGGTTTAGGGTAGGCAAAGAAAGTTTGCATGATAATTAGATAGTAAAGCGAATTAAATAAGAAAAGTAGATATAAGAGGGCGGATAAGATGAAATTGTAAACCCCAACAACTCCGTTAATTCATATCTTTTCTTTGCCAATTGAATCACTTGCATTTGCATGTTTATTTTCGTTTTGCATACAACCACAAAAATTATTTCTTTTTCAAGTCTTATAAGATCAATTTACATGAAAGATAAGGCCTAAGAGTCCTTTGGGAGAACGATATTTGGTCTTACCACTTATTATTACTTGATACGATCTGGTACACTTGCCAAGGGTTTAACAAGTTTTTGGCGCCGTTGCTGGGGACTCGTGGTTTAACTTTTCAAGTAGTGTAAATTGATTAAATTTGACTTGATTTTATGTTTTTTTTTTGTTCTAATAAATGTTTTCTAGGGTTTTGTGCCTAATGTTTGCAAGATGCAGTACGGACAAGAATTTCATTATATGGTACTCAATTCTACCAAAATGATTTCAACCACTGGTGGGAACTTCACTCATACATGGATTAAAGCTAATTTGGGCAAGCTGCCGAGCAACAAATTACTTCACTCAAGGAAAACATAAATTCTGACAACAAATTTCTTCAACGGATCACGGATATGAATATATCATTCATCAGAAGTATTGAGGAGATGCGACAACGTAAAAATATATTTTTAAAATGATTATATACACTATTTTTTTAGACATAAAAAACAATATATTTTATAAAAATAATTAAAATAATATTGTTTAATTTTGTAAAATAAAATAATATTAAATTGTAATTATACTTTTGTAAACTCAAATTAATATAATAAATATATTATAATTTTTAAAATCATGTGCGTTGCACCAGTACAAATACTATATATTAAAGTTAAACCTATAATAAGTTTTGTGATGTTTATCTCATTGGACAATAAAATATGAAAGTTTTTTTTTTTTTTTAATTTACCTAGGTGATGATGTTAAGTTATAATCTAGAGTGGAGTGAGGTTGGAGGAGGTGGAGCGGCGCGTGGATTTGCCGACGCACTTCTCCCAGCGGGAGCCACCTTAGAAGTCGCCAAGGGAGCGGTTGGGGTAGGCAAAGGGAGACGGTGGGGAGAGGATAAAGAGGATGAGGATGAATGTGAGAAAGAAGGAGGACTAGAGAGTGAGCTTGAAGAGTGAGAAGTGGATGCGGAGGTGGTGGTGGATGTACGGGGATTTTTCTGGCTTCAATTTCCCTAGCATTGAGGGCGCGTGGTGCTCATTCACTTGCGACATTTCATTCAACTACCACACCTTTCAATGAGCACTGCTTGTGATGAAGATGAGGAAGACGATGATGAGGGATACAAAAGGGTTTCTCTTATTACTGCTTCTTTTTTTCTTCTTTCCACCACCCATCTTAGATGTGCAAAAACTAAACACTAACACATCTTTCATCATGATGCTATCAAACCCACTTCACTGTTGTTTGATTCTTATCTTGTTTTAATTTGTGACGCCAGCGAAGTCTCACGGCAACGTGGGGATACCGAAGTTTTTTATGGGGGAAAGGGCCAAAACAAATATAACAACTTGACAAAGAGTTATAACGCAGCGGAAATTCAATCCCCCTTCTTGCGAGAATCTGCGAGGAGCACCAAACAAATAGAACAAAAATAGGATCCAAAGCACAAAGAGACACCAACAATTTTTAACGTGGAAAACCCCTCAATGTAAGGGTAAAAACCACGAGTCGTCCAGACCAATGAAAAATTCACTATGATCAATAATAGGGTACAAAAGAGTCTCCAATAATAATACCAAAAGGTATTTTCAATAAGCCAAATTAACTAAGCACAAATGCTTACAAATGAGAACAAAGAAGATGAAAATTCTCCAAAACAGGGCTGCTGGTGTGGGACCGATTTCTCCCAATCTAGACCTCCGATTGACGATCCGAACGGTCAGAATGAAGAACCATATGTCTGAAACCTACTGTCCAAATATCAGCTCGATCCAACGGTGAACGACTTCACAGCGACGAAAACACCAGTGCAGGTTTAGGGTTTTGCGGGAATGGCTTTCTCTCTTTCTTTTTCTCTCCCTTGGCTTTTGTCTCTCTTCAAATGACTCTCTTATCCTCTACTAATCTGACCCATCTCATTTTAACCTAATGAGACATAATGGACCACACTATTTGGGCCTATTCTCCACATAGGAAGGGAGCCCAATAACCCAACAAATCTCCCCCTCACGACTATGTGGAGATATCCGCCAAACCGGCGATCTCTTCCTCCAAATCACCATGAAGGAAAGTTGTCTTCACATCCATTTGCTCAACCTCCAAATCAAGAGTAGCAGCTAAACTTAACACAGTTCTAATGGATGTCATCCTCACCACAGGTGAGAAAATCTCATTGAAGTCAATGCCCTTTCTTTGTCTGAAGCCTTTCACCACTAATATGGCTTTATATCTGGTAGATGTAGAATTGCTCTCTTGCTTCACCTTGAAAATCCACCTGTTCTCTAAGGCTCTCTTACCCTTAGGCAACTTTACTAAGTCATAAGTGTGATTATCATGCAGAGATTTCATCTCATCCTGCATTGCATCCAACCACTTTTGCTTTTCTTCACTTTTAATGGCCTCCTCATAACATTCAGGTTCTTCCTCATCAGTCAACATCACATACTCATTGGTAGAGTACTTCTTGGGAGGTTGTTTTGGCCTGCCAGATCTTCTGGGTTGAGCTTCAGGTAGCTCAGGTACATCACCAAGACTGTCATCATGTGACACATCATGTTCCTCTTCATCAACATTATCAATAGGAACATTCAAGTTATCTTCAACCTGCTGATTATCAATATCACCATGTTGTTCATCATCATGAGCATCAATATCCAAATCATTAATAGACAACCGAATTGGATCAACATTAGCCACAATACCATCTTCCTTAGGTGTAGACTTCTTCACCTTATCAATATCTTCAATGGTTTGATCTTCCATGAATTGCACATCACGACTTCTAACAACTTTCTTTTCAATGGGGTCATACAACTTGTAGCCAAATTCATCTTGACCAAAACCAATGAAGATGCATTGTCTTGTCTTCACATCCAACTTGGATCTTTCATCCTTTGGAACATGAACAAATGTTTTACAACCGAAGACACGCAAATGATCATAAGTAACATTCTTGCCAAACCAAATCTTGTCTGGCACCTCAGAGTTCAAAGCAACTGTAGGACTTAGATTAATAACATGCACTGCTGTAAACAATGCCTCACCCCAGAAATGCTTAGGCAATTTTGCTTCAGAAAGCATACACCTAACTCTTTCAATCAATGTTCTGTTCATCCTCTCCGCTAAACCATTCAGTTGAGGAGTTTTGGGAGGAGTCTTCTCATGTGCAATACCATATTGTCTACAATAAGCATCAAACGGTCCACAATATTCACCACCATTGTCAGTACGAATGCGCTTCAACTTCTTGCCTGACTGCCTCTCAACCAAAGCATGGAATTCTTTAAACTTGTCCAACACTTGGTCCTTTCTCTGTAGTGCATAAACCCAAAGCTTCCTAGAACAATCATCAATAAAAGTAACAAAGTAAAGTGCACCACTAAAAGACTTTACTTTCAACGGGCCACAAACATCAGAATGCACCAATTCAAGCAACTCTGACTTCTTGGAGGGAGGATGCTTCTTGAAGGATACTCTGGTTTGTTTACCAGCCATGCAGTGAGAACATTTCTCCAACTCTACATTCTTCAAACCTGAGAGAACATCCTTTTTAGCTAAGCAGTTAAGCCCCTTTTCACTGATGTGCCCAAGCCTTCTGTGCCACAAAGATGACTCCATATACATAGCATTCACACAATCTTTAGCAACCAAAGCTTTTGTCCAGTAAAGCTTAGAGTTTTTCTCCCCTTTAGCCACAATCAAGTTACCTTTGGTGAGTTTCCACTTTCCAGAACCAAAGTGGTTATCATATCCACCATCATCAAGTACCTGCACAGAAATCAAGTTAAAGCGAACATCTGGAGCATGTTTAACTCCTCTAAGCAACAACTGCATCCCCATGTTGGTTTGCAAGTGAACATCACCAACACCAATAACCTTAGACACCCCATCATTACCCATCTTCAATACTCCAAAATCACCAGGTGTATAAGATGTGAAGAACTCCTTCCTGGATGTAACATGCAGTGTAGCACCACTATCAATTATCCACATGCTCTCATCAGATACAAGATTAATAGTGTCATAATCACGAAGACAAACAAGGTCACCACATGTAGTAGTAGTAACACGATCACCATCATCATTATCTCTTTCTCTTTGTTTACCCTTTTTGTCTTTGTTCTCTTTCTTCCACAAAAAACAGTTCTTCTTTATATGCCCTGTTTTATGACAATAGTGACACTCCACATTCTTGTACCGAGACTTGGACTTGCTCCTGCTTTTATCTCTACCACTGTTTTCTTTCTTCTGGCTTCTCCCCCTATTCTCTGTAATAAGAACTTCTGAATGAGATGAAGTACCCTGTGTCTTCCTTCTCATCTCCTCATTAAGAGCACCACTCTTTGCCATTTGCAAAGAAATATCACCATTAGGGGTAGCACTTATCATAGAAACCCGAAATGTCTCCCACGAATCCGGTAAAGAGTTTAATAAGAATAAGCCCAATAGATCATCATCAAATTTTATACCCACTCCTGTTAATTGATCATAGCGTCCTTGAAATTCACTCAAGTGATTTGAAACAGGAGTTCCTTCCTTGTACTTTAACTCCACAAAATTTTTCAGCAAGTACAATTTATTAGTCCCTGACTTAGAGGCATACAAGGACTCAAGCTTATCCCATAGGGTTCTCGCATGTGTCTCATTAGCAACAAAATTATAGACATTGTCATCAACAAACTGCCTTATAAATCCACATACCTGTTGATGTTCAAAATCTCATTCTTCATCTGACTTGGATTCTGGCTTATCGGAAGCAAAAACAGGAAGATGCAAATTTTTCACAAATAGCAAGTCCTTCATCTTGCCTTTCCATAAGTGATAATTTTCTCCATTCAAAGAAATCAATTTTGTATGTGCCTCCATCATTCACGCAAACTAAACAGTCCCTTAACCAAAGAGCTCTGATACCACTCTGATGGGGGAAAGGGCCAAAACAAATATAACAACTTGACAAAGAGTTATAACGCAGCGGAAATTCAATCCCCCTTCTTGCGAGAATCTGCGAGGAGCACCAAACAAATAGAACAAAAATAGGATCCAAAGCACAAAGAGACACCAACAATTTTTAACGTGGAAAACCCCTCAATGCAAGGGTAAAAACCACGAGTCGTCCAGACCAATGAAAAATCCACTATGATCAATAATAGGGTACAAAAGAGTCTCCAATAATAATACCAAAAGGTATTTTCAATAAGCCAAATTAACTAAGCACAAATGCTTACAAATGAGAACAAAGAAGATGAAAATTCTCCAAAACAGGGCTGCTGGTGCGGGACCGATTTCTCCCAATCTAGACCTCCGATTGACGATCCGAACGGTCAGAATGAAGAACCATATGTCTGGAACCTACTGTCCAAATATCAGCTCGATCCAACGGTGAACGACTTCACAGCGACGAAAACACCAGTGCAGGTTTAGGGTTTTGCGGGAATGGCTTTCTCTCTTTCTTTTTCTCTCCCTTGGCTTTTGTCTCTCTTCAAATGACTCTCTTATCCTCTACTAATCTGACCCATCTCATTTTAACCTAATGAGACATAATGGACCACACTATTTGGGCCTATTCTCCACATAGGAAGGGAGCCCAATAACCCAACAGTTTTTTCCCCTTTTTTATATTAATTTTCTAATTCATTTTGATAGTCGCCGCCACAAGAGATGTTTGTCCTGGCTTGTTGCGTGGATGCTACAGCACCTCCCGGCTATGCATTTGTTGGTGACATCTCTTTTTCAACGCCGGTCGCCTTTACCGATGTTCCTCTACTTACGCAGACGACAACACCAGTAAAATGCAACCAGGACTAGTCTATGGTCGAGGATAGTTTTTTAAAATTTAAAATAATTAAATTCTACGTAACTTTGTCACATGTTTCACATTTGCAAAGTCAACATCCTATCTCACTGCAATCTTAACACCGTTATAACAAAATTGACAACAAGAGTCCAATTGATTCAATTTTACATAACTAGGAACCTAATTAAGAACACAAATAATTAAAAAACCTATTCTAACCAATTCTACATAAACAAGAATATCGAAAATGATTATATATATATATATATATATATATATATATATAATGATGTGTTGATACCATAAATAAGTTGAATTTAAAATATATAAATAAATGAAAATATTATATATAGTCGATTTTGTAAAATTAATTTAAATTTAAAATTATCTTTTACAACATAAAAATATTTTTCTTCTGCCTCTTACATGTTTGAAATGTGGTTTTATAAAGATTTTTTAATATATGAAGATTTTTTTTTAATGTACGAAAAAGTTGGTCAAGCTTGTGATTATACTAAAAAATAATTTTTGTTTAGGATATTTCGTGCTGAAATTGGTGTAGTTTGTGTTTATTTTTAAAAAATAAATTTTTCATGTGATTATTATTGTTGGACTTTAAAATATTAGTATAGTTAAAATGTTAAATTAAGTGATATATATAAATATATTAAAAAATGAATTTTAATTTTATTCCAATCTTTCGAGATTGATTTGTAAAATGAGATTTATACTTATTTATTTATTTATTTATTTATATATATATATATATATATATATATTTAAAATTAGTTCTATTTTTAGTTAATATGAAATTTTTAAAAGGGTAGATAATGTCATAGAAAAACAAATTAAATATAATTTATTAAAATTTAAACAATGAAAAAAATCATCTTAAATTAAATAAAATTATCAAAATAAATAATAAAAGATTATTTAAACCTTGTTATTATTCTTGTCTATTTGAAGAAGAATAAAATTGAGAGAATACCACATAGAAACAAGAGTACAGTGAGAAGATGTTCTTAAAAAAAAAAAAGGTATACAATACATGTGTTTCGAAAAATTAATTCTGAAAAAACCTTTTTAGAATATATTTTATGTATTTCGAAAAGCTTGTTTTAAAATTTTGATTCTCAAAAGCGTATTCATAATACATTTAATGTATTCTGAAAAGTTTAATAAGAAAATATATTTCAGAAATTTTATTTCAAAAAGTCTCATCTTCTGCAAATCTCAAAAAAAAAATCAGAAAATTTATGAAATAAGTAATCTGTAAATGTCTGGTAAAAATGTCATTTCGTAAATTTTGAGTAGCACCATGAAATTTGTAATGCAGAAAGTAAAAATTCGTGAAATGGATTGGTCTTTGCTGTGGGAGGAGTGTAAGAAATAATTGACTGGTGCGAAAGTAGAAAAAGTGTTGGGTTTTAATGGCCTTTGGAGAGTAGAGTTGACTTATGGGCCATTTCTTCCTACACCTACCTCTCTTTTTTTCCTGCACGCCCATAAATTCTAATATTCTCATTTTACCATGGATTAAAATATATTAAAAACCTTAAATCTAATTTCTTCCTTCTTCAGCAATGTCACCAGTAACATGCAACTCTTCTCACTAAGCCTATTAATCATGCGAGCCATGACAACCACAGCACGTTCGTTCAACACTGAATCTGTTGTAGGTTATAGGTTTCTGGATTGAAAACATTTTCGGACTGGGGTGTTTCTTTCTACACCTCCAAAGCTTTCTGCATCTCTAACTTTTTCAAAAATTTATTTTTAATCTTAATAAATATCATCTTTTTTACTTTTCACTTTAAAGTAATTTTATATATCTTTAACTCTGCACCCTTTTAAATAAATTTTTAAAAATTTATCTTTTATTTATAATTTCATAACTATTTAATTTAATTTAATAACTTAATATTATTTAATATTTTTTCATATTTTAATAATTATTAAAATATAATTTTTTTCATTTAAATTAAATTATTATTAAATTTTAAATAGAAAATAAAATTTAAGAGGGATAACATCGGATTTCCAATTCCAACACAAAAGTTTTTAATAATTTGTTTTTATTTATAATTTATTAATTATTTAATTTAATTTAAAAATTTAATATTATTTAATATATTTTACATTTAAATAAAAATTAAAATATAATTTATATTATTATAGTAGTAATATTAAAAATATTAAAATAAAAATAATAATAATTAAAAAATGTAAAAATTTTGAAATCCTATTTTATTAATTTAATATTTTAATATAATTTAGTATTTTTATATATATTAAATTAGTTTTTATGTAATTATTTTTATTTTTATTACTTTTATTTTATTTATTTTAATTTTATTTTTTTAATATAGGTATTATATAAAAAATTAAATTATTATTGAATTTTAAATAAATAATAAAATAAATAAAAATATCGGATATTGGTGTCCGATAACATAGTTATCGGATTTCCAATTCCGATAGAAAATGTTTTAAAAAATTTGTGTTTTATTTATATTTTATTAATTATTTAATTTAATATTATTTAATATATTTTATATTTAAATAACTATTAAAATATAATTTATATTATTATAGTATTAATATTAGAAAAATAAAAATAATAATAATTAAAAAATATAAAAATTTTGAAATCCTATTTTATTAATTTAATATAATTTAGTATATTTATATATGTTAAATCAATTTTTATATAATTATTTTAATTTTTATTAATTTTATTTTAATTATTTTAATTTTAATTTTTGTAATATGAATATTATATAAAAAAATTAAATTATTATTGAATTTTAAATAAAAAATAAAATTTAAAATAAAAATCATCGGTATTGGTATCCGATAACATAGTTATCGGATTTCCAATTATGATAGAAATGTTTTTAAACATTTGTTTTTTATTTATACTTTTTTAATTATTTAATTTAATTTAAAAATTTCATATTATTAAATATATTTTATATTTAAATAATTATTAAAATATAATTTATATTATTATAGTACTAATATTAAAAATTAAAATAAAAATAATAATAATTAAAAAATCTAAAAATTCAAAATTTTGTTTATTGATGTAATATAATTTAATATATTTATGTATAATAAATTAGATTTTATATAATTTTTTTTATTTTTATTACTTTTATTTAATTATTTTAATTTTAGTAATATAACTATTATAATAATATAAATTATATTTTAATAATTATTAAAATACGAGAAAATATTAAATGATATTAGATTCTTAAATTAAATTAAAGAGTTATTAAAATATAAATAAAAGACAAAGTTTGTAAAAAAATTTAAAAGAGTACAGAGTTAAAAATATTTACTAAGATTAAAAAATAAAGTTTTGAAAAAGTTGAAAATGCATAATGAAGTGTTGGAGGTGGAGGATGAAATAACCCTCCACACTGGCATTGAAAGTCGAACCTTCTTGTCAATCTTTCATATGTTGAATAATGGGGGTGCAAAAAGAAATGAGCTGACCTACGTGTGCGTTAATTGGATTAATGCAATTTCTTTTAGCACCTCGTACCTTCTTCCTACGCTAGGTGTGGAAAAATAATCCAAATTGTTCATAGGTTTTTGGATTCTGTAAACCATAAATTTATTTTAGATTGTGCAATAAAAAATAAAAAAATTACTTGGACTGAATAATTTAGAATACATTTTTAAATCTAAAATGTATTTCAGGTTATATAATTTAGAAAGTATGATAAATTGTACAACGCAACTTATATTTTCATATTGATAATCTAGAAATGTATTATGAATTATCCAATTTAAAATAAATTTTTAGATTCTGTAATTTAAAAATATATTTTGTATAATATAGAATATACTAATATAAAATTGCACTTTAGATTAAATAATCTAAAATTTTAGAATATATCTTTGGATCCAAAATGTATTTCTAGATTATACAATCCAAAATAAAATTCCAAATCTGAACTTATATTCCAAATGAAGTAATGCTTCCTAAATTTGTAATCTAAAATTTTAAAGTATGGGCATTTTATACTTTTGAAGACCCCATGAAGGTGCAGGAAGAAACCGTGGGAGTGCAAAAAGCAATTGTTGTGGATTATTATGGGTAGTAGAGACCAGTTATTTGAGATGCAACAGGTTTTGAGGCTAATGAAGGATGTGAGATTCTCTGTGGGTTAGTAGGATAGAATGCAGAGACAAGATAACATAATTGTGAATAAGAGCCATTGAAGACACACCAAAAGCTCACTTAGAAATTTTTCCAGGGCATTTTTGGTCTGTTAACTACATGTCAGTTTAATATGTTAACATTAAAAGTAATGTTTTATATAAAGTACTTGAATTTATTGGATAATAAAAATGAGAGAATTAATATAAACTACTCGTTTATACAAGAATCAGAGAAACATGAGAATTTGCATATGACTTACGTAACAGTTCAGCAATGCAGAATTATTGTGCAATCAATGAGACAGTGTTTGCCTTGAAACATGCACGGGAGTTACAGCTAAAACATAATGATAGCATTTGCAAGTGCCTCAAATTCTGAAATGCCTCCGTCCTCATTAATGATAATCTTGAAAACGGTGATTGATGAATAATACGGTTTCTTCAAATGAAAATATAACACTTGTAAAGTTCATTCCTTTGTGAAATTCTTCATAAAGACAGATTTTTTTTTACTAGGCAAAATTGATTCGGTTATTAGGTAAATAGGTTATTTTTTATTTAAGTAAATGTTATTCCAAGATAACTTCAAATGAAAAAGTTGTGTAAGGAGTGTATAACTTTGACACAGAAAAAGGTGAAATCATGTATTTTTCACATGTTTTTAGACATAGATAATCGATTATAAGCATATGTAATCGATTATAAGAGCCAAAGTTATACAGGGGATCACAACTTCACTGATAATTAATTACACATCTGCAGTAATCGATTACCAATGCTGTTATTCAAAAAAAGTCTCTGGTAATCAATTACCAAAGAAGAAATGTGTTAAAACTAAATTATAGTTGTTGATTACATTCATTACATTAATGGAAATTCGAGTTACCAGAGATATTTGTGTATAAAAAAGTTATAATGTTTGCTTTATAATTATCATAAATTAGATCAATTGGTTGTTTTATTAAAAAATAAGATATAATATAAAAAAAACGTAGTTTATTAATATTAAGAAATTATTAACACAAAGATGCACAAATTATTGACGATATGGACATGTCTTTCTATGATGACCTTCGTTGCGACAATAAAAACATTTTTGTGGTTTATCCGAGGTCGACTGATCCATCTCATTATGGATTATAGTAGTAATTGGTCTTCTCGATGCCTTGCGTCGCATTTGAGGATCTGATATAAAGTTTGGACCAGTACACACAGATCAATAATCTTCATTTCGGAGGTGAAATTGTACTTCATATACCTTGTAAATGTTGTGAAGAGTGTAAACTAGATCGATATATTGGAATAGTGGTATATGTGAATATGTACAAACGGTAATGACATGATGACATGAGAGACGAGTAACATAGAAGTGACAACAATCACAACACCATTCATTTAGCCTAACATTATAGGAAATTGGATGTGGGTGATATTGGTGAGGTGTTGAGATTTCTTGAACATGAAATTCAAAATTTTCATGACCGTAGCGACAAACATGACAAAATGCGAATTGTTGTTGATTTTTTTGAATAATGTCAATAATTTCTTCTAGATATTGTGGCATGCATGTAACATGTATTGTGCTTTTAAGCTTCATTCAACAAACCATGATGTGCTCCCTTGAGCACGAAGTTCATGCACTCAACAAGATTTATGGTCATATGTCCATATCTTCTGCCTCTATGAAAAGCCTAAGACCATTTCTTTAATGAAATTTTGTCTGTCCAAGGTACTTTTTAAGGGAATTGATCTCCCGTTGCTGTAAGTTTTGTCGTCACAATGGGTTGCTTCACCTCGTAAGTTGTAACAACATAATAAAATTAAAATTGTAAGACTTCAATGTATGAAATTTAAAAAGTAAATTGGTAGTAAAAATTTGTTAATCAGTACCTAAGTTTATGAATTGCCGTTTGAGTTCTTGATTCTTGAATATGTTATTGAAGTTGGAGGCTAGATGACGTATGATAAGATTCTTAAGGTTGATAAGATACATTTTCCTCTGTCAATGATGATGCAAAGATTTTGTTGAAGGGTAACATGTTCTTGAAGTAGTTGAAAAAACCATATCAAGCAAAGTTCCATGATATTTACCTGTTAGAAAGGTTCCATCTACTTGGAGAATGAGTTTACAATATTATGCATCGACCGAAAGACCAAAAATCTCTTTCCATAACATAGCATGAGGTGTTAGCTTCTCCATCAACATCCATGGAGAACCAGTGCATTGGATAATTGTACCCAGATTTGCATCTTTGATAGTGTGTAACCACCTAGGCAGATATTTATAAGAATTTTCCAATCACCTTACAAGGGCCTTTTGTTTGGCCATCCAAGCTTTTCTGTATAACACAAAATATCCGAAACAATTTTTAATCTCTACAATCAAACTTTTGATGTGAATTGAGGGGTTTTTCCTCACATAATTGGACATGATGGCAGTAATGTGATTACTATTAAGATTTGTATGATCTTGAGAGAGTATGGTTGAAAAACCATTATGTGGTTCATCGATGTTCTTGATTTCCCAATGTTGACGGACTTTGCTATAACCTGCTCGCAAAAGTCATTGACAACCATTGTGGTAATCTAGACATCGAGCTACGTATATGTTAGGCTTGGATTCAACAACGCTGAATTTATATCCACTGTTGATGTGATATTGTTTGATTGCAGAAACTGTCTCCTTCTTCAATTGAAATTGCATACGCTCATGTAGCTTTGGGAGAACATGTTGAGATGATTGTATGAGTTGGTGGTCATCATTTTGTTCGTCATGAAGTATGCTACCGAACTCATCATCTAAGCTAAATTCATTTACATTATCTAATATCAACAATTTGTCGTTGATGATTTGTGATGATGAAGATGCTTCGAAGTTCTAGGATGTCATTAGTAAGTAGTGTTTGAGAGGAGAAACAAAGAAATTGGTTTGGTATATTTTATTGTAAAGAGATTTGAAGAAGCGGTGAAGATATTGATTCATTTACAAAGCCATAGACTTCATTATATAGACATGAAGATGTTGATGCATAACAGTGGACATGAAGTGGCCAATGAATGCATAATGGTCTAGACATGCAATCCTAATACATAAAGTGTATAAATTATTTAGAGAAAAAACAGTGAGTACTACAATACAATAAATAATGAAAATAGAATTTAAATTACAAAATTTTAATAAATATTATCAATAATTAATTAATTGACAAAATTACAAAAACAAAATTAACCTAATTACAAAAACAAAATTATTTTAATTAATAGTGTAAAATATTTAATTCATTAAATTTATAAACAAAAATTATTAATTAAAAATAATTCTAATTAATTAAATTTTCAAAAAGTTAAAGTCATAAGGGACTACACGACTTCAAAGTTGAAGTCGTGTGGGGGTGACAACTTTTGGTTGAAGTTGTCTACCCCCGACTTCAACTTTGAAGTTGTGTATCCCCACAACTTCAATTTTTCGAAAATTTAATTAATTTATATTTTTTCTAATAAATAATTATTTTTAAAATATACTAAAATTTAAATAATTAAATATATTTAAAATTAATAAAAGAAATTTTTAAATTCACTAAATTAAATAATTTATAGTTATAAATAATTAATTTTGTTTTATGTACCTACCTTTTCATACAGGTGTGCTATTCATCTACGATGCGTAAATAATATTTTTTTTTTAAACTATAACAATGTAGAGATAAGTGCCATTGATGTGTCATGTTTTTGTTTGTATGCCATCATGACTGAAGAGGGACACATTATGTAGCATTGAATAAATGGAAGCAAAATCAATGTTCACCATACAAACATATTATATAGGTAAAGTTCATTCTTCTTTCTACCACCAAAGTTCTTTGCAATTTTCACCTTCAACTTTTATAGGTAAAGTTCTTTTTCATAATTATGTTCATTATCAAATTTAAATTTAAATATTGTGCTTATGAATTTGGTATCTTCGAGCTTAGTTTATTTTCTTTCGTTTTTTAATTTTTTGATGTCAATTTTTTCAATATTATGTTTCAGTGCATAATGGCCTTCAATTGTCATCTTTCGGTGGATACATTCCTTTTACATCTTTAAGACAAAACACATTGTAAAGAACACTTGGGAGTGCAATGAAATAGTCCTCCATCCAAGAAGACGTGCAATTTGGATTGTAAAACATGCAGACAAACTTGATCAAAGAGTCATAAATTTAGTTCATGCAACAGGGTTTGGACATATTTTAAAAATACAAAATATGGAAATCAACCACCTACTAGTAACTACTCTTGTTGGAAGACGGAGAATTGAAACTCATACATTCCACTTATCTCTTGGGAAAAGTACCAATCAAGCACATTTTAATATTTTCATTGTATTACTCATGTGTTAGCTAGATTTTGAACACATGTTTCACATAGTAGGAGGGATTCTTGTCCCTATAAAAGCATGTTATCACATTGTGTAAAGGTCCTTTTGAGATTAATGAATTGTGATTCTGTAGAGAGCACTCTAGAAACAATTCACCTTGAAAGTCAAGGCTAGAGAATCCAAGGATTTCCTCTAGCCACCTTCCATTCACACCCTCATTTCTTTCATTTCCCGTTAATTTCTACATCAGAACTCTCTCTCCTCCATGGTACATTTTCACTCCAAGTAGTTTCAACCTTTGTGGTGCATGTGTCAATGTACAAATTAGCTTTCCAGCCTCACGTACACGTCAACTCCACATCTCTAATTCTTCTTATCCTCGTTTTTACACACCTTAACACTGATAAACTTGCACACATCAGACCTTAGTTCATCCTCCGTTAGAGTTTCCTTCTTCTTTTCGCCTTTTCCTTCATTTTCACCGATTGAATCCTTGATTTTATCCATTTTAACCGATTAAACTTACTTCTCCGCCCTTTAAATCATCTCCTACCTCCAACCGTAGAATCTCCACCGAACAAACCTTCGCATCTAGGGTTCGCAGTTCGCTTCCCCCTTTTTCCGTTGTTTCCTTTGTTCGCCAGTTCAATCTACACCAGATTCATGGATTCTCACCGATCAATGAATCTTGCAGTATTGATTAGTTGCGTGATATTTTTTGTATTCTTCTTAAGAGTGAAGTGTCGTCCTTTAGGCTAAGAGTATATTTTTATATTTTGCATATTAAGTTCTTTAGACAATGTGTGTTGTGAGGTAAGTCTTACTTGATTGATTCTTGCGCTTAATGTTTTGTTAGTTTTACTTAGATATTTCTTGTACTTGTTGTTTTATGAATGTATGTTTTTAGGCCTACTATGTGTGGAATTCTTTTGTGCTCCCATGTTATTTTAGTTTATCGCTTTTGTTGTTTAACACCTTATGTAGCTTTAAACATATCCTTTATTAGACTTGTCGCATAGATGCTTTTAATATAGATGTTTTGCTTTGTGACGATGGCCATTTAGATGATTTTGTGATATCCGATTTTTAGTGTTTAGGTGTTTTATCTTTTACGTTCATTAGAGATGTAATTTGTTCTTTGTGTCTAGGCCTTTTTATATTTTTACATATTTGATTATCCAAGACTATTTCATTTAATGTTGTTTGTTAAACTTCAAAACTAGAGATGCTTTAAACAATCCTAGTTCCTCTCTAAGACGATCGTGTGTTAACATTATTAACATAGTCGTTTATAAAAGCTCTCGTCATTAAACGCCATCTTCATTAAGAGCTTACTTTTCCAAAAAACACTGCCGTAGCCTTACTAAACCACTTGAAATATATTTTATACCTAAACTTACAATTTAAACAATATTTTACATAGGGTCCCGTTATTTTGACACCCATATTTTGACACAGTTTTGACAACGACAGTTGTCAACCTCCAATTGGTTCCCTTTTTATTTTTTTTTATTGATAAAATCAGGCCAGAAAAATGAATAGGGTTTCAAATATTTTTCGATACCCCTGCCCTGTTTCATTACGTTCTCTCTCTCACATTTCATTCTCTTGCATTTTCGTTCTCCCCCTGCGTTCTCTCTCTCACATTTCGTTTTTGGTTCTCCGTTCTCGCAGTTTAGTCGAAATGGGAAGTCCCGGACAACAACTTTGTTGGAGCAAGGTAAATGTATTGTTCGAACCTTTTCGTTTCGTGTCGCTTTCCGTTGATGTTGTCGTTAAGGTATTGGGTTTTTGTTTTGGGTTTCTTGTTGGTTCTTCGACCCCTTTTGGTTTTTTGGTTATTTCCTTTTGTGTTTACATTTGTGTTGTTTTTGTTGAGCAGTTGAGTGTTCGTCATTCTTTTTCAACGATGTATGTTTGCACTTTGAACGAACACTTGACAGAGGAGCAACGATTACTCATTTCGAAGACTCCATTTGCTTGGTTTTTACACTTGAGTGCTAGAGGCAGAGTTAGCGGAAGAGAAGGCCAGAAGAACAACTAAAAGGACAACTAAAGACGATGGTGAACAAAGTACTAGACGTCCACAACCATTCAGTAACAATGCATTTGTTTCCCCTGGTGGAATGTCCAACAATGAACCGGGTGGGATTTCGAAGACCAAACATGGTGGAATGTCGAAGAACGCACCGGGTGGAATGTCCAACACCCTATCACATTTCAACACATATGTGATGATGGGATCAAGAATGCGTTATAAGAGCCACGCACTTAGGACACCATACACCGAAAATGTAGGACCTAGAAAGAAAAACAAGTGATTAATGTATGATAGATTGAATAGGACAAGATATTTATGTTGTAATTAAAGTTATTTCGCGCAATATATAGTAGATGCATGTTTGCTTCCATCTATTTATGTAATTTATAATTTCAATTTCATTGCCTATGTTATTGAAGTGGTTTATATTTTGATTTGGTGTACCATTTAAATTATGAAGACTCCATTTTTTGCAAGTGATAATGTTGGTGAGACAAGAATGAAGTAATGTTTGTCATTTGATGAATTTAACTGAATAGGTGAAGATGATGCTGCTAAATTTTACGTTGTAATCATTTACAACGCGAGTGTAACTTAGATTATTGTCAACCTGTTGAACTGAAGGAGCCACCATTAAAAACATAGGGGACCACAACTGAAGTTCTACTACATGTGCTGTCAAAATATGCCTTGTAATCGTTTACAAGGGGGATGTATACAATTACGCGTGTCTAAAATGGTTTTTGGACATCCTGTTCAACTGAAGGAGCCACCAGTGTAAACGTAGGGGACCACACCTGAATAGCAGTGTGTTTTGACCCAAGTCCAGTGCTTTTAATTGTAATTGGATGTTCTTGATCGAGGAGTGGCTTGAACTTAATGTTTTGGGTCCCCTAGAATGGAGGGGGGACCACCCATGGTGAGATTAGTGAGTCAAGTGAAGTTCTGCTAGCTCTGGTGTAAAAAGGTGCCTTGTAATCGTTTACAAGGGGGCTGTAAACGATTACGCATGTCTAAAATGGTTTTTGGACATCTTGTTCAGTTGAAGGAGCCACTAGTGTAAACGTAGGGGACCACACCTGAATAGCAGTGTCTTTTGACCCAAGTCCAGTGCTTTTAACTGTAAATTGATGTTCTTGAGTGAGGAGTGGCTTGAACTTAATGTTTTGGGTCCCCCAAGATGGAGGTGGGGACCACCCATGGTGAGATTAGCAAGTCAAGTGAAGTTCTGCTAGCTCTAGTGTAAAAAGGTGCCTTGTACTTGTTTACAAGGGGTCTGTAAACGATTGTGTGTGTCTAAAATGGATTTTGGACATCTTGTTCAACTGAAGGAGCCATCAGTGTAAACGTAAGGGAACCACACCTGAATAACAGTGTGTTTTGACCCAAGTCCAGTGCTTTTAACTGTAAATTGATGTTCTTGAGTAGGAGTGCCTTGAACTTAATGTTTTGGGTCCCCCAAGATGGAGGTGGGGACCACCCATGGTGAGATTAGAGAGTCAAGTGAAGTTCTGCTATCTCTGGTGTAAAAAGGTGCCTTGTAATCGTTTACAATGGGGCTGTAAACGATTACGCGTGTCTAAAATGGTTTTTGGACATCTGTTCAATTGATGGAGCTATCGGTGTAAACGTAGGGGACCACACCGGAATAGCAGTGTTTTTTGAAAGTTATTGATTTCCTAAAAATGTAATTGGTTGTTTATATGTGATTATTAAGTGTTTAATTGTCCATTAAATACGCCATTATGTTAGTACTTAAGATTTTGTCAAATATAATATGCGAAATGGTGTCATCGCAATTCGTTCTACATGCACATGTCTCAGTAAACCATTCATTTCAACAATGGTTGATGAATCCACAGAGATTCGAACCCGCCACTACAAAACATTACAAATTTTTTTTATTACTTACCAAAATAAAAACCAACTATATATATAATACCAAAACTTTAACTTACCTTTGGGTTTCCGGACGCCATTGCAACTACACATATTTCATACAAATAAATCAATGGTGGATTAGGGTTCACAAAACACAAAAAAATAAATAAAACAAAAATAAAGTACGGCTCGAGAAGCCATACAATGCGATATAGAGCAAAAACCCAAAACAGAGCCACAACGCCAAAGAGACCCAAAACGCGACACGCAAAAGAGAGCTTACCGATACAGTGTGATTGCAAAAGAGTTCTTTTGGTTGAGTGAGGCCTTTGGATGAGACGACCAGCCGAATGGAGAGACCAAGGGATTGGAGAGATGAAGCGAATGGAGAGAGGAGCTGAATGGGAGAGATGAAAGTTCAGAAGGAAAGTGAACAAGAGAAGAAAAATGAAACCGCCAAAATCAAATTTCATAAAATAAGAATTCCAAAATTACCCTCCTCAGCTTTTTTAAAAGGGTTTTTTCTTTAAGTGAAAACATGAAATAGAAAGACGCCACGTGGCCGGTGTCAAATTTGTGTCAAAAAACGGTGTCAAAGAAACATTTTTGTTTTACATATCAAGCATCTGACAACTTGAGTAGACCATTTAATCTTTAACAAAGTTGTTAAACGTCCTTTTGGAAAAAAGTTTTCCACAACACTATTCAACCCCATTCTAGTGTTTCTGAGTTATTAAGTCAATTATATATGGTTTGAATGAACATATTATTAAATCTAAACTAAATTGAATCAATTTTTAGTTTAAATTTTGTCAATCCTTGTTCTTTGATATATAAAGGATGATATTTCTAAGAAGTTAAACTTATACCTTGTGAGGATTGGTCATCAGATTGTTGACATAGATAGAAGGGAGATCTACCTTTACCAAATTTTCTAACACTAAAGTTAGTAAAAACTTGAAAGATATTATAAAAGATATGAATAAGAGAATTGGATAAGTACTTTTTATAGATTTAATATGTCTTTATATATTTTTGGATGCTCGAATAAAGTTTGAGCACATTGGTTTAATTGTTAAGTGCTCGAACAAAAATATTATTATCTCATTACTTAAATATGTATAATATTTCTTTGTTGTGATTGACATTTAAACAAGTTTTGAGGATTTTTTTTCTTTTACCAATTAATTAATAACAACACTAATGGTTCTCACACATTAATGTTCCCCACCCAAATTGAATATCTTTTCAATCTTCACAAAATTAACTCTCCCCAGTAAGACCTCCAACCTAACATCCCTGTTACTACATGTTTATACTAGATTGTTTGTCCTTAAAAACAATTCTTTTTAAGCATACACGACACATGTCCTCCATGTTCATCTCTTCCAAAGAAATGTTTTTTTAATTGGAAATCTAAATCCTACCATGACATACATGAAACCATTCAAAAGCAAAACACAGAACCCCCAAAAACAAGAAGAGGAGAAGAGTACTTGTTCACTACACTACACTCGTCACTAAAAGTGGATACCATTGTTCCTATAGAAGATGAGGCTCAGTTGTCCATTGCACTTGACGCTGGAAGTGGACGTTAGTGCTGCAATCAGTTGTGTCCCAAAAGTGTCGTGTGTGAGAGATAAAAGATGGTGCTGTACGAGAAGGACCTAATATAGTAGAGATGATGCTGCGTGGAAGGAGATAGGAGAAAGTGTTGTGCATGGGAGTAGATGGGAGAAAGTGTTTAGTAAAAATAGTATGGAAACCCATATGTGATGCCTCTATCTAATCTTCACTCAAAATCAAACAATCTTTAATCTTAAATCTAAATCTAATCCTAATTTTCTAAACCTAATTCCAATTCCAATTATTTGAATTGATTTTATCGCATAACATAAATATTAATAAATAGAATACGCTTTTTAAATTAAATGTTATATATTGATATCATTGTACATAATACTCAAATTTAAAATAGCTCTCTGTTGATCTATTTAAAATTAAAATTAGTATATTTAAAAAAATATAAATTATATATATATATATATATATATATATATATATATATATGTGGGATTTGCTAACTTGCGTATACACCTGTTTTTCAGTTGGTTAATTTTAGCAATGTGTACCGGATTTTAGTAGACAAAAATATGAAGGAGAGTAATTGAGAGGATTTGATGATAATTTTTTTTGTTGTTTATTTGAATAGATATGGAGGTAAGTGAAAGTGAATTTGGAAGCAAAATAATTCTCACAAATTTTGCTTTCAAATCTATTCAAATAAATAACAAACAAGGGCCTAAGGGTATTTTAATAATTTTCATTTTCAAAACTAAAAAAAAAAGAAACCCCCAAATACTTGCTCACCTCTCTCATTCCTCTAACTCTTTCTTTCATCTTTCACTCCAATGTTTTCTCTGTCATCGCTACTGTAGCTCCAACTGAAAAAATTAGAAACATTCGCTGTTAAACAATTTCTTACAAAAAAAAAATGATTTTATAATAAGTTTTCATTTCATAATTTTTGTCTTATCTAATTTTATCTAATTTTCACAAGCATAACGACATCCGAAGGAATTCGTAATTGGCCTGGAAAAAATAAAAAACACTCACTGTTAAACAATTTCTTACAAAAAATGATTTTATAATGATTTTTCATTTTATAAATTTTGTCTTATCTAATTTTATCTAATTTTCACAAACATAATGACATTTGAAGGAATTGGTAATTGACCTGAAATTTTTTTAAGAGATGCTTCCGCAGATGATGAAATTAGAGAGGCTAGTGAAGATGATGAAATTGAAGAGATCTTGAATAAATCTTTTCCTGAAATTGAAGATGATGAAATTGTTTAACAGCGAGTGTTTTTTCAGTTGGGGACTAGCGTAAAAATGACAGAGAAAATGTTAAAGTGAGAGATGAAAGAGAATTTTTTTTTTTTAGTTTTGAGAATGAAAATTATTAAAATACCCTAAACTTTAAAACTTAAAATCGATGTATTAGAGTATTTTTGTCTACTTAAACTTAGTACACATTGCTAAAATGTACCAACTGAAAAACAGGCTTATGCAATATATATATATATATAACACCCTTTCGAAAGCGTTATCTATGTAAAATTATTTTTATAATGTTTATTTGATAATGTGTTGTCCTTTAAATCTATGTTTTAATTCAAAGTATTTAATTAAATAAATACTCTCTATTGATAATTTTATAGTAGTTACACCAAATAGAAAAACGTGTAAATCGCTATAGTCAGATAAAAACATTTCCTTCTATCTCTTTCCCGTTTACCCATGTTAGTAGGATGATGTCTCTCACATACTCAAACTTTATATCTTTTTTATTTTACCAAAATTGATAGTTTATGGATTTTACATACCAAAATCCTTCACCCTTGAAACCCAACTATTTTCCATCTCCATATTGTTTCACTAGTTTGTTATCTTTCTCTTAAATTCTCAATCGTCTTCTTTTTCAACCCATTTTTCTTTTGATTTTTCTTCATACCTCCTTATTTGTGAAATCTTACTTTTTACAATCTCATTATAAACTACCTCTCCCTACTATTATTTCGTTGTCTTCAATGTTAAAATTTTCCATTTTAATATATACACATTAATAATGACATCACCTAATAATGTCCAACTTCCTCTCTACTTACTTTACCTTTTTGATCCTTAAAAATCTCACAAAATCAAATGTGTTCTTCTATTTATAAATAAATTCTTCTCATTTTTTTTCCTACTTCTAAATCACTCAACAAATTATTTTCCACATAATCCAAAAAACTAGAAAAGAAATAAATAGTCAACTCTCATGTACAAGCAAAGGTGGTAAACAAGTAAATTATTTTATTTTCTTACACAATTAATAAATTATTGGTTATCAATTAACGAAATTTAATTAGTTTGACCAGTGATCCAATCATTCAACGGCCTTATCGATCGTGTGAGATGACATTTTTATACTACAAGCATAGCATTTATTCGACTCATAACCACATGAATCTATTCCTTCCAAATAGTCTTCAAAGACTCACATAATTATTATTATTATTATTATTATTATTATTATTATTATTATTATTATTATTATTATTACGTACGTTGGTCCTTATGATTGTTAATTTGTTATAGTGCTGATGATTATTACTTTTTCGATTATTTATTTCTACCAACTTTATTTCATACATCTCATTCTCACTTTATTATTATTACTATTATTATTATAATACAAGTTGGTCTTATTCACTATCGTTCATGTATATGTGACACGGTTGCAGAACTTACCAGCTATTTTGTTATATTCTCACTTTTTCCAATTCCAACGCGTTTACGATTAAACTAAAATGAATTTCGTCACAATTGTTTTGTACTAGAGTGTAAGGATGTTTAACATAAGATGCTTAACTTTTTATGGCATGTTATGTAACTGCCTTAGTTTATTTATTTTTGTGGGTTTAATATATTTTTACTTTTTTTGTTTAATTTGGTTATCAACCACAACGTTATTCAGTAACATTTTTAATAAAAAAAAGTTCTGTTTTTTTTTAATAAAATCAATAACGTATATACAAATTAAATCGAAGTGTTGTTGGAATTTAGATTCTTTACTAAATAGCATAAAAAACTAAAAAACAAAATCTGAACTACTCCAATTTATACCATCCAATCTCACAAACCAATTCTTAACATAAAGATTAAAAATTAAAGATCTAAAACCTAAACATAAGAAAAAACTAAAGAAGGAGGAAGAAAAAGGAGGCACCGTCATTACATGAATGCAAAAAATGAAGTGGACCCTTATGTGAGCTAAGTTCATACCCTTTATAACTAAACACGTAAAATAAAGTTAGGGAGATTTTTCTTCTTTGAAAGATCTTTCTTCATCCATAGATAGAGATTTTGCATCTTTTTTAGCACCCTTTTTGGGCATAGCAACCTGGCTTGGCCTTTTCTACCTCCTCCTTCACATGATCCCAAACCAAGTGGCCCCTTAAATAAATGTTCCAAACTTCAATCTCTGCATCACCATTAAAATACTCACAACTAACGACACCCTTTTTCATTTCATTCCCGAACAAAACGGGTTCCTCATGAAAAGATATTTATTTTTTTAAATGCTTATTTATTACAATTTTTTATCACAATATATTTAAAATATTAAAAAAATCTATAAATTGTAATTATATATAAATGCTACCTTATCTTGTAAGAAAATGTTAACTACTATTGAATACATGGAGGAATTAAATATAATTGGATTTTGAACATTTGCATCTTTGCATATTGCAGCTCGGTTGGTAAGTTCAGTTTCACTCTGCATCCAACCAAACAGCAATAAACACAACCCAACAAAACGAAAACGAGTTAACTCTCTAAATCTTCACTGCTTTCTCTCACTTTCTCTTTCTTCTTCTTCTTGAAGATACGAAGCTTCCTCTGTTTCTATCTTCTTCTTCTTCTTCTCCTTTGAGTTTGATTCTTTGAACGTTTCTTTCAACAATTTTCCAGAGCAAGAGAGTAATTTGATTGGTACGGTCATTTTACCGAGGTTCCTTTTCACTCTTCTCTCTTTCTTTGTGTCGGTGTTTCTTGGGTTTGGTAGCTGATGATGAATGGTACAGTGGGGTTTGTCTGTTTGGTCGGAAAACGTGTAAAAAACGTTTCTTTCCAGACTTTCATAAAATTCAAAACTAAACTTGATGGCCTTTTTCTCTTGTTTAATTGACAAAGTGGCTTTATGAGAAAAACTGACTGTCTTAACTAATCAAAATCTGCCTTTCTCTGATTATTCTGTGTGTGTGTTCTTGAAAGTGCTCTCAGGTTTGGTTTGATTGTGATTTCAGTATTGGGTAGGATGCTGTGCTTTCAAATCTAAGAGTCATATCTTTGTGTTCTTCCTTTTCTTGAAGACTTTCTTAGTTATGCAATTTGAATTGTTATCAACATGTTTCTTTATTGCATTAGATGAGGGTGAAGTTTTGTCTTATTTGTCAATTATTATTGCTTTAAAGTGTTTGTTTGACCTCTGTTGAATAGTCAGCCTTCTTTCAATTTTCAGCTTCAAGTAACGCGGTTTGCTTGATTTTGTTTCTTCCTTCTTCCGGAATGAGACGAATAGGAGGAATTCAGTTTATGTATCAATTCATATATATATAATTGATGGAGCTGCTTCAATAGAAACTTGGTTGGAATGGTTATTTGAGAATCTTATGACTAAAAGTTGATTCCATATTGTAGAAAGCTAATAGAATAGTATCCAATGCTATCATATGCCAATTATGATTTGCTGGGTAGTAGATTGAACCTGAAGATAAGTAAAACCTCCAAAGCCATGCCATTATTTATACAATGGCTCAAATTTCTGGTCGGTTCTTCTTTCAGTCACTGTTGTGTCTTCCATAGTCAAATAGAAATCGTGAAACATGCAGAGCTGATTTTGGATACTGTTGTTCTATGCAGTATTTGATTTCATATACAAAGTGTCTTGAGATCATTTTCTTTATGCTAAATCAACTTCGTTTTTCACTCGTAAATTAGTAAAGAATTGACAAATGCAAAAATGTTAGCTTGTTTTCTGGGTATGTGGTCCATCATGCATATGAAAATGTCTCGTTTAATTTTCAATTTGATTTGAGTCTGGGGTTTTGCAGAAACAAATCAGATGATTCTAAAGAATCTGATGGAAGAAAAGCAGTTAGATTTTGATCAGCCTCTTCTATCAGTGAGGAGAATCACATCAACAGTGGTCTCTGAAAAGGAAAATAAAAGGAAACCTGATAAGGCAGTACCCAAAAGACCTCCTCTTCCGTTTTACAAATCAGATTTAAAATCAGGTCCAGTGAGCAACCCTGGAACTGTTCCTTTTGTGTGGGAGAAAACTCCCGGAAAGCCTAAGAATGAAAGCCGACTACAAAGACAGGCTGTTGAACGAGCTTCTACTGCTCCAAAGCTTCCACCTGGGAGGGTTTTGAAAGCTGATCAGCAAGATTCTGATAAAGTTCCTAAAGTTACATCAGTTACACAATCTAGCACAGAAAGCAGTGTTTCAGATCCCGAGCATGCTGCATCTTTGGATAATCAAGTGACAAAACATGAAAGCCCCAAAGAAGTAATTGAGAAGGCAAGTTCTGGTTCAGACAATGAGGACGAGACCTATCTAGATGCTCTTGATACACTTTCCAGAACTGAATCATTCTTCATGAGTTGTAGTGTGAGTGGTTTGAGTGAATGGGATGATCAGGAGGTCCAACCATCGGGAAGTTTTCCAACAGATCAACAGGCGCGTGATTTCATTATTGATAGGTTCTTGCCTGCTGCAAAGGCAATGGCTTCTGAAACACCTTCACTTCAACACCACTCTAGGAAGCCACTTGTTGCACTAGAACAACCAAAACTGATAAGAAAAGTAGTAACTGGAACAACTTCCCGCCCCCTAAATGAGAAATGGCAAAAGGTTTTGCCACATTATGTTCAAGATACTGGTAGGGAAGGAAGTGAAGATGAAAGTGATGATAATGATGGATATGAAAACTATGCACCCAAAGTTTGTGGACTATTTCCTCGGTTCTGCCTTTTGAATCCAGTTCCAGGATTAAGAATGGAAGGTAGGATTCCAAGTTCTAGAGGACATGGAGTGCAGAATAAACCAATTGCTTCTCACAGAAAAACTGCAAAAGAGGTATATAAATTAGACTCACCTAATACCTACACATTTCTTTCACTTCTGTTGATATTTCACTTCAGAATTTGTTATCATTTTGTTTGTTCTTTATTCCACAGCATGGTAGAACTGCTAATAATGTGAAAATGTCACTAAACTCTCAATCCGGCTTTACAAAAGAGAAGAAAGATTTCGGTACAGCAGAAAAATCTGAGCATTGTATTGATCCACCTCGCCGAGGTTGCAGCAAATCATTAACCTCTGAGAGCTCTCAATTTGAGTCAAGCAGTGAAAGCCCTGTTGTTGAGAAAACTCTATATGTAGATTCTGTACATGAGGTCAAATCTTCAAATCCATGTTCTTCGGCCACCAATCACAGAGGGGATGATTTTGATACTTCAAGGAAAGACACTGATCTTGATAAAAATCTTTGTATAGATTATTCAATTGAGGAAAGCAAACACTTGGGTATTGTGGATGAAAAGGCTGTCTTACAAGCTAAAAGTTCAGCTTCTCTTGATTCATCTCTCCTGGTTGATGCTGATAATTCAAATGATGATCTGCAAATGCAACTGAAAAATCATCCCAACAAAATATGCCCAGAAGAGCAAGAATTGACAAAGCATAATTACCAAGGGAATAATTTAGATCATGCTTTGGTTGCATTTTCAAGTCCAGCAATGGTTGAATCCAGGAAAAGAGAGTCTGAAAGCAAAGTTTTTAGCATTAAGGAAGGTTCTAATGCTCCTGTTTCATGGAGAAACAAGAAGTTTACTAGTGATTTGAAATTTGATTCAAAGGGCCTGTCAGCTACCAAAGTGTTTGATGAAGAATGCACTCTTAGATCTAGTGAGGATCCTAGTATTTTGACTTGCTCAAAGGTGGTAGGTGACACAAAATTGTATATAAAGTTGGGCCATGGAGAGACTTTAAATGCAAGCTCTACGAAGCATCCTCTTGCACTTCCTTCACCAAAAGCTCCTTCAGAGTCTTGGCTTAAGCGCACTTTGCCAACAGTTTCCTCTAAGAACATATTTTTACGGTCTAAACTTGCTACCCACTTGCCTGCACCAGCTCAAACTCCCAGCACAGCATTACCGGATCCTAAGTGGGAAAGAATTGTTAAATCTTCTAAAGCTAATCATGGGCATCTTCAGTTTGCTGAGGTAATTCACGGAACTGTGTCAATCATTTTGCAAAAGTATAATGTGGTATCTTCATGGCTTTTATACTCCTTCAATCTTTTACAGGAACTACTTCCAACCATTCCTGAAGCATGAATTTGCAGAAGATCAGGTGTTTGGTAATTTGATTTGCTTGCTGAAATGCGCAGGGTTTTCTAAATGTAATTAATTGTTGCTAGGATCATTCTACAGAATGATCTCCCTTTTGCTTATATATATATCGACACACACATGACATGAGATGGTATACTACTCAAAAGTGTAAATCAGAGTTTCCCTTTTTGTCTTGTAAATCTATAAACTTGTTTCAACTATAGTTTATCACTGAAAATCTTTAAGGTGGTCTGTTCTTGTAATATCAGGGCAAAAGACTTGTTGCCTAAGATTGTTGTCACTTCAGAAGATACTACAAAGAATAAATTTGTAATGATGATTATGGTGGTCATGCTCTTCAATTATCTTCAACTGTGGTGGTAAACTACCTGAACTATTGATGCAACATGAGAATCAATATATGTGATATGCTGTCAAAGTTATCATTGTGCCAATGATTCTGAATATTGGAATTGCTTCAACAATGGATTCAACTCCCCGTTTGAATTCTAAAAAAAAATGCAAGACAAATACCTTAAACACAAGCTAACAACATATTTTGGATAATTATGGCAAACTACAACGTGTTAGTTTCTATGGTTCTAATTTATGACATTTATAAAAGGAAGTTTCTCTATGTAGATATTGTTAATTAACTAATGCACATTTATGTCTCAAACTTTGAATGCAAAATGGTCCTTCAAGTTTATAAGTGTTTTAGATAGTATTGTGTATGGTAAATGTGTATAGTAAGTTTTATTTGTAAATCTTTAACTTTTAGGAAGTTGAGACTTTGAAAAGCAAGGAGTGAACTTTTATAATATTCTCTCAAGTGACAGATTTTCTCATAAAAATAACTTTATTGTTGTATAGTCTAAACATGTTTCATGGTCTTAGTCAAGAGAGAACTTATGTTCTTGGTGCTTAATTTCAAGAGGAGATTAGTTGATAGTCAATACTCACTTTGTATACTCGTGTATGTTAAAAGTGGCGGAAAACAGTACTTGTAATTTATTGTAATTGATGAAACACTTTGTAGTAAAAATGTTTAGAATCAAACTGATTCAACAAAATGAAAATCGATCCAAATAACCAATAACAAAAAGAAAAAAAAACTAAAAGATTTTGGATCCCTTTTTTAAGAACTGAACACTTTGATTTGATTTACAGTTTGAATTTTCAAAACTCCAAACCAAACTAAATTGCAATATGCCTCAAATATATTTATTATTATCACAACAACAAATCTATTAAATAACAATCAATTTTAGAGACCAAAATAATTAGTCACTGTATTAACCAAGTTAGATACTATTTTATAAACTATAAATTATTAGTATTTAAAATAGTTTCTATATGAATAAAAATTATAAGTGATTTATGAATTATAGTCTAAATTGGTTTCTAACATTAGTTAACCAATGTTTTAACTACATGAAATTAGTTTTTAAATTGGTCTCTAATATTAAATTAGAAATTAATTTAGAGATTAATTCCATAATAGCTAATTTGAGAAGTCCATGAGATGAAAGCATAGAAGACCTTCCTTGAAGAATTACTAGAAGCATGAGAAGAAGGGATACCTCTAATCCATCATCTCTTAGTTTCTTTAGCATTAGCTTATGTTGACTTTACTTTTTTGACTTTTGTTTGAGTTGACCTTGTTGACCATGTTTAAGTTGACTTGTTCACTCTTGTTTGCGTGTTTGTTTTGTAAGATGGGCTACAACTATATAGGAGAAGAATAACACTTATTTGGAGGAAAGGATAGGCTTGGACTTCAACCACACACATGAGACACCTTTTTGGAAAGCTTGAGAGCTTGGAGTTGATGTTCATTTCTAGAAGGTCAATGTCACATGTAGAGACTTGGAAAACAAGCTAGGTCATGTCTCTCTCATAGGAGTCTACTTTTAGATGATCTAGTTTCTAGAAACATTTCTCTTGTATTTTCTTTTGTGTCCTTTTGTTTGTGTTTTTGCAAAGAGGCCCCTTCCATTACCTATAAAAGACGGTCTCTTAGACTGTAAAAAGGTGAAATATTTTGAGTTTATACACATATATTTTATCACCATTTGTGAGGGCTTTCTTGAGAGTGTCTTCTCCCCTTAGTCTTATCTTGAGTCTAAACTCAAGTGGTGGCATCCCCATTTTTCTTAAGTTTGGTGAGCCTTTGTGCCTCTTCAAGTGGTGTGCTAGCATCCTAATCCCCATCCCCTTTCTAGTCTTTCCTCTTTTACTCCATTTGTTACTTCACTTTTGGTTCATAGGATGCTTATCATGTTCAACTATGTTTGTGTTCTTACCTTTCGCTTTAATTTTTTTCTTAATTGAACCTCTTACTCTCTCTTGAATCATTTAAAGTGAACTTTCTCTTCTAGACAACCATTTGGTTATCTTAATGTTCAGTGGGGTTTTCCTTGGGTTTTCTGTACTTTAACACCATATCTCTTAAGAACTAAAGTTGGTCTTCATCATTTGCTAATCAAATGTTAGGTTATATATCTTATATGGGGTTTTTTCCTTGTGCTAACTTTGAATGGTAGATCTTGTTGGTTTGGTGAAGGCTAGGTGCGTGTGGTGTGAGCCCATTTTCTTCTTGTGTGGGAGGTTAAAGTATATCTTTCTCACCTTTTATGTGTTTATTGATATGTCAAATTTTTATGTTGATGGTTTTGCTCTAGCCTTTGTCATGATCAAAAGCTTCTAGTCCTTTTAAAAGGATAGCTACAATTTTTTATGTCTTGTGAGTCTTTTAAATGTGCCTAGATTTTTTTTAAGTCATATGTCACATGTTACTTGATGTTTTATTGCCTTGTTTCCAAGTACTTAAACATGTGTAATGAAATGTCTAGCTAAATATGTATATGCCTTTGAATTGATTAGATGACCTAAGCAATATGAGCTAAGTGATAAAATACATCTAGCCTCTATTCTTGAACTTTTCCTAAGCTAGACTCCAAAAACAAAAATCAATTTCCACCTCATTTTCATGATGGTCAAAAGCTTCTATGAGTTTTTAGAACTCAAAATTGTTAAAAATCCTATGGCATGATTCTAGCTTGCATTAATTTAAGTGCACAAATGTTTGTGGAAAATTAGCACCATCAATAGTAGGACCTAATCTTCTTGGGTATATGCATGTTGGTTGGCCTTTTTGTTAATGCATGATTAAGTGTTTTCTATAGAGTCTTTTTCAAGCTTTTCTTGTATTAGTCTTGTTGCTAGTTTTGTCACATGTGTTCCATCTTAGAGTTTAACTTTCCTTGTTTTAATGATTTTTCTTGGTTTTCATTAAGTTCTTAAGTTTTTTCATTGAAAGTTTTCTTTCCTTTCCCTTTGTATTGTGTTTGCCTAATATCAATCCACTTGCTTGCCAGACTACTAGAATTTGGACCTAGAGGAGCTTACACTTTTGTAGTAGAGCTTAAGTGATATCCTTGCCTTTTGCTTTGTGTAAGGAGGATAAACACCTTGAGATTGATACCCCAATTTTACTTGTTTTGTAGGAACATATGAATCCAAGGAATTAAATCTGTATTTTGAAGAAAAGAAGAAGATTTCCAACCATTTTGGAAGAATCTGCCTTGCCACGACTATAGCACCACCTAAGGGCTTGAGCCACAGAGCAAAATCACTCAAAAAGGTTTCCTTAAGTCATAAGTTGGAGCTTGAGTCATGGAAGAGTGCTTCATTATTAAGCAACCTCGAACAACTCTAGCCTAGGAATTCATAGCTTGAGCCATCGAAGAAACCCACTAAGGGAGGAAACCTCAACACTAGAGTTGTGAGCCATTGCTTGAGTTGTGATGCGAAAGTCTATAAATAAGAGCATTCTAGATAGATTCGAGGGATGTGAAAAACTAGAGACAGAAAAAGACTTCGGTCTAGGCTTTCTTAGGGTAATTCTAGAGAGAGACTTTAATGAGTCTTCACATATATAATCCTTGTAATTCAAAGACATATCCTTAGAGGATTAAGAGATGTTTTCCTCCTCCTTGCATGTACTTCTTTCATTATTCATCAAGAGCTAAACCTCCATTGTGTTGGAGCATGTTGTAGTAGATTCAAACATGAAAAACAGTTTTACATCAGATCAAACCACTACAAAAAAAAATTTATTTAGTGGAGGTTTTTTTTTTCGATTTGCGGGGGTTTTCACCCTCTGCAAAGTAATTTCCGGAGGTTTTTCAAACCCCCGCAGTTTGAGTCGCCACAACCTATCTGCGAGGGTTTTCCATAACCCCTGGTATCACATTCAATTTGCGGAGGTTTTTCTGTGTAGGGTAAAAACCTCCTTTATTACTAGCTATTATTTTGTGGGAGTTTTTAACCTCTTTTATTTTCAACTATTTAGTTACAAAAAATATTTGTATTTTTTACACTATTTCTTAGGATTAATATATGTTATTCAATTAAAATACACAAAAAAAATAATCAAAATTAATTTTATTGATGATTTAAAATAAAATACATTCATTGACAATTACAATGGAAATATAAAAATACATCTATAATTTGATTCCAACAGCATGCCCAATAAGTCATTGTTTGTAGGCTCCACCAGCTCGGAGAATTTCTTTAAGCAGCTCTGCAGGCTCCACTAGTTCGAAGAATTTCTTTGAGCAACTCTGTAGGGATTTTACCTCTAACATTCTTAAGCATGCCTTCAGGCACCTTGATCCCACCTTCGTAGAGTTTAAACATATCTTCAAGGTTACCAAACTCATTAGGGGTGCTGTCAAATAGAGATTCCAGCTCAGGTTTGATAACTTGAACTATGGACTTCAGTGCACTAGCAAGAAAGTCTGACAATGTCAAGTGCCCAAATCTTTCATCCATTGGAACATAGATGTCCAAGCTCATGGCCAAATTCAATCTACTCTCACTCTTGGCATCTGCTAAAATAACAACACCATAAAAATTTTGATCTTGTGAAGCCTCTAAAAATTTGTCTTTCCAACTGCATGGAACCCACCCTCTATTGACTATAATTGGAAAACTCACACTGGAATAAGAAAAACACAATATAAGAACAGAAGAAATTATGAACAACTAATGTCATTTATTCATTACACAAGTGGCAGAGGAGTATTCAAAACCTGGAATAGATTGCTTATGAACAAGAAAAAAAAAATAGCTAACTTGAAAATATGATGACATTTAACATAAAAAAGATTGGAGTTAAAGCTTATGAAGTGATGCAAATAAATGAAAGATCTTCTAAGCTCTCAAAAGCTCAACGATGTTTAGCTAGTCACATTAAACACATTGCATCCATGGATAATTAAATTGATGAAAAGAGATGTCAATGACATGAAACATTCATAATGGGCCACAACAAATTAACAATATTTCACCAAAAGTAAAATCTTAAAGTTCATACAACACTAAGGAGATTTTGAACCAAAATAATAAAATATACTCTAAGAAGAAATTAGCCTACAGTACATGTAATATATAAGAAATATCCATTTTCAAATAAGAAATTAGTTCCTGTAAAGTAGAGGGGTGTACTTTAGAAAATAAAGTTCAGATACAGCTATTAATTAGAAAATCGTTGAAATTATAACAAAGCAAACACATACCGACACACAATCGTATAAAAAGTTATATTAAAGGTCAATTTTCTAATCAATAGATATAACTGCACTTTATATAAACTACAGATCATGCAATATCTTTAAACAAAGAGCATCATACTCCAAAGAGCATCCCTATTTATAAGTGGTGGCATAGGTATGTCCTTTTCTACTTTCTTTATGCTCTTAGTCTGCAACAATAACAAGATAGAAATTAATTGCTCAGAAGAATAAGGATTCATATAATTTAATATAAAATACCAATCAGCTCAATAAACATTTTCTAAATAAGTAAACGTAAAACTATTGATACAAGAAAGAAAAACAAAATACTATTATCCATCAGGATTTTGTGCTTTTTCAATGTAATGGATTGCTTTAGAAATGCAATAATCAATTTCCTTTCTTCTGTGTTTTGGATATAAATTTCTAAACAGATTCAATCCCTGCATTACCGATGATGTTCACTCAACATACCTATTTCACAAACATTTCACACAATAAGTAGAGAGAATTGGAGAAAATATGAAAGGAGAGAGGACATACCTATTTCAAAACATTTCACGCGGCCAACTTTGTCATCGATGACGAGAGAGGACCCACTGCTAGGGTCTGCATAAACCTTGGGCTTGGTTCCCATCGTCTTCTTATCCTTAGTCGCCACAGTGACTCCAGGTATCGCCAGACTCGTTTCAGAAACCGTCCCTGGAATCACATTCCCTCTTACCCCTTTCTTCTTCCTAGAAACCAGTTGAACCCATTGTCCTCCATCGGGTGCTTCGCCGAATGCCTAGTTTTTTCTTCCTCTCGATGCCTCTAGAACTCATCCATGGATGCATCAAACCGCTCTAGAACATCATCGTTCACGGCTCCGTGCGCCATTGCTCCGATGGCCTCCAACATCGATCGGGACTCCCTCACGATTTCCTCGACAGGACCTTAAACACCAACAGTAGCCGCAAGGTTATCGGGACTAGGAGCCTTCCCGGACACTACCTCCTCCTCATTGTGGTAACCTCACTCTTTTTGTGTAGACTTAGATGTCTATTTTAGGGTTTAAGAGAAAAGTGGAAAAGGCTTGCGCGAAGAAGAAAAGGGGGACAAGGGGAAAGATGCAAAATGTGGGAAACAAAAATAAAAATGAAAGTTAAGTATGAGAAATTTTTCGGAAAGGTGGGAATTAGAGAACATGGGAGGAAAGATACGTTTTGAAAAATTTAAGTGAAAAGAGAAGATGGAATAGTAAAAGGTGTTTTTAATTTGTGGACATAGTAAACCTCTTCAAAACACAATTAAAATTGCCGCTATTATCAGCATTCAGATTAATTCTTTTAATTATCTTAAATAACGTTGATTTGCGGAGGTTTTTTATAACCTCTTCAAAATAACCTCCATAGTATAACAATTTTTTTGTAGTGAACTAGTCAAAACATTGCTCTTTCTACCAAATCCCTATGGATACGACACTTTTTTACTACAATAGCCCAATATACTTGTTGGTATATTTTAGGTGTTGCAACCACACGCAAAACAGACACATAGCTTTCAATTGTCCTACCAAGAGAGCCATGACTTTAAATCTGTAAGAAAAGGTTAAGAGTGAACATTATTCCCCACTTCCCCTTCTAGAGAATCCTCCTCCCACTTATTTTTCTCTTCAAGTGAAGATGAATTCAAAGCGAGTGAAAGAGACTTGTTGGTTGTTAGGCGCATGTTAGGCCAACTTCCTAAAATACTTAAGTCTTCTCAAATAGAAAATATTTTACATATAAGGTGTCTAATAAACAACAAGGTTTGCTCCCTTATAACTAATGGAGGAAGTTGTATGAATATGGATAGCACAAGGATAGTGGAAAAACTTAGCTTGAAAACTATCCTACAAGTCAAGCTATATATACTATCATGGCTTAGTGAGCATGGTGAACTAAAATTTAATAAACAAGTCCTATTAATTTCTCAACAGGGAATTATCAAGATGAAGTCCTTCGTGGTGTTGTGCCTATAGAAGCTACTAACATTTTACTAGGAAGGCAATGAAAATTTAACAAGCAAACCTTTCATGATGGTCATTCCAACAAGTCTACCTTCAACATCCAAGGAAAAAAGATCACATTGATTCCTTTCAGACCCTAAGAGGTTAGTAAGGCCCAACTAAAAATGAAAAACAAAAAAAGAGAGGAGGAGGCTGATAATGACATATTTTACCATGATTTCAGTATTGAATTGAGAGAAAATGTCAACTCTTTCGTAGCTTTGTACCTTCTTTATGCCTCAATTTGTTAAGTTTCTAAGTAGCTACATCTTGAGTTGAATTGATTTAAATTTTATCACTAATCCCCACTTTTTGGTTGTTAGATCATGTACATAAAGCTTGTTGGTCAACCTGAAGAATGGAATAACCACAAAGTTTGAATGAATGTAAAAGAGGAAATATTGAGAAAAGATAAATGTTGACGTTGGGGTGCAGCTGAGGTGCAGCTGAGCCCCATTCTTCTCTGGAATGCTGTAGCTGGGGTGCAGCTGAGCGCCTTGCTCTCTGGAAGGCTGCAGTTGGGGTGCAACTGAGGTACAGCTGAGCGCCCAGCTCTCTGGAAGTCTGCCGCTGGGTGCAGCTGAGCGCCCAACTCTCTGGAAGTCTGCCGTTGGGGTGCAGCTGAGCGCCTAGCTCTTTGGAAAGTCTGTCGCTGGGCTGCAGCTGGGGTACAACTGAGCGGTGGCAATGCTGATGTGGCAAAAATAGGTCTTTTTAGGCCTAAAACACGAGGAGCTCTGCATCTTTGGCTGCCTAAACACAATTTCTCTCATTTGGAGCTCTTGGAGGCGAGCTTGGAGTTGTGGGAACAATCCTTCTTCATCCTTGGGTCTTCTTTCTTCTTCCATTTCCACCATTGTTGTAAGCTTAAGCTCTCCATGAATGGAGAGCTAGTTTCATTGTTGTTGGGGGATTGATGTAGCCACTGAACTCTTATGTAAACTACTATGTTTTGAATGAATATATGCCTCTTTCATTTATTGTTAGTGTTTAATTTCTTCTCTTAATGCTTGTTGTGAAGTTGCTACCCATGACATGATTTTAGGGTTTGCTTGATATTGGGAAATGTTGGGTAAATCTGGACTTGAGTTAAACAGCTAAAGGAAATAGTATCTAGGGATGGAACTAGGACCTTTGGTTGTCTTAAAATCTCAATTCTTAATGCGGAAATAATTGTTAGGTTTTCCAAGGGATTGGAGCCTAATGAGGAAGTCTAGGCTCTTTCTACCAAGGGATTGGGGTTTGAGTAAATTAGTAGATTGACATTGGCATATTAATGAAGAAGAAGTGATATTCTATACATAAGAGTGAAGTAGGTGAAATCATACCCCCAACAATATCATTCCATATTATTCCTAATCCTTCCATTTCAAAGTGTTTGAGTTCCTAAGATCACTTTTATCATTTAATTTTCATAGTTACTTTAATTGCATCAAAACTCAATTTATGGAAGCATTCTTTAGTCTAGGTTAGTTAGAAATTATACGATTGTCTAGTGAAACGAGTCTCTTGGGAAATGATATTCGGTCTTACCGATTTTATTACTTGAAACGATTTGGTACACTTGCCAAAGTTTCAACAGAGGCGCAATAGCAAGAAAAGGAGGCCAAGAAGAAAGGCATTGTGGTATTTGACAAAGGTGTGAAAAAAAGTAATGTTTGCCCATAAGAGTGTGTATATCTTATCCTAGTAGGTCATCTCCATCCTTTCAAAGTCCAACCTCAAGTTGTCTTAGATACTTTTCTTTAGTCTTAAATAAGTACAAAGATGTGTTTCAAGATCCTCCCAAAGGGCTTCCACCTATAAGAAGAATTATGTACCAAATTGATTTCATACAAAGCTTATATTTGCCTAATAGACCTGCCTATAGGTCCAACCATGAGGAAGATATAGAGATCCAAAAGCAAGTGGAAGAGTCAATGGATAAAGAGCACCTGCAACATAGCATGAGTCCTTGTGCAATGTCTGTGACTCTTGTCCCTAAAAAGGATGAGACTTGGAGGATATGCATAGATTATTGGGTCATCAATAACATCACCATAAAGTATAGACATCTCATTCCGAGATTATATTACTTGCTTGATGAGTTACATGGTGCCATCATATTATTCAAAATAAACTTGAAGAATGGGTGGAATCAAATAAGAATCTAAGAGGAACATGAATAGAAAATTGTCTTCAAGACTAAGTTTGGATTATATGACTGGTTAGTCATGTTGTTTTGCTCGACCAATACACCTAGTACCTTCACAAGGCTCATGCTTCATGTGCTTAGAGAATACATAAGAAGTTTGTAGTGGTATATTTTGATGAGATACTCGTCTATAGATTGTATAGGGAAGAACACATGCTTCATTTAAGAAGTGTAATAAAGACCTCAAGGAAGGAGTCATTGCATGATAATAAAGAGAAATGCATCTTTGGGATAGGTCATGTGATCTTCCTAAAGTTTATGGAGAACTCCAAAGGAGTTCATTGGACTAAGAGAAAGTGACGACAATTAAGGATTGGCCAACTCCTAAAATCGTGAGTGAGTTGAAATCTTTTCATCTATTAGTTAGTTTGTATAGTGGGTTTACACCAAAATTTAGCACAATAGCCATCCCTTGAATTAGTTGGTGAAGAAAGGTGTAGACTTTAAATGGGGGCAATAATCAAGCAAAGGCCTTTGCAACTCTTAAAGCAAAAATTATCAATGCACCACTTATAATCCTTCCCAAATTCTCCAAGACATTTGAGGCTAAGTGTGATGCATCCAATTTAGGTGTTGGGGTCGTGCTTCTCCAATAAGGACACTCATAGCCTACTTTAGTGAGAAATTGAAAGGGAGTCAAATAAACTCCTGCACCTATGACAAATATCTTTAAGCTCCTATGAAAACCCAACAAACTTGTTAGCATTATCTTCTTTCAAAGGAGTTTGTGATCCACAATGATCATGAGTCCTTAAAATTTTTAACAAGCCTAGGCAAGGTAAGAAATAGGCGTGCAAGTTGAGTAGAATTCATATAACAATCCCCCTACATAATCAAACATAAGCAAGGAAAATGCAACATTATGGTCAACACCCTCTTTAGGTGCCATTCTTTGTTGTCTCTCCTTGAAACCAAATTTCTGAGCTTTGATCACATTAAGATGTTGTATCCCAAGGATGATGATTTCTCCATCATCCACAGTGAGTGACACCTAAGAGCAAGCAAGGAATTTTAGCTACATTATGACTATTTTTTTAAAGGTAAAAGGCTTTTCATATCTAAAGGTTCTTTAAGAGTCTCACTCATAAAAGATGCGTATGAGGGTGGATTAATATGACATTTTGGGGCCACAAATATTATACATGTCTTGAAAGAGCATTTCTTTTGGTCTCACATGAAAAACATATTGAAAGACATTGTGAAAGTTGCATAGCATGCAATAGAGCCAAGTCTAAAGGTCAACATCATCGCCTCTACACTCCTTTACCCATCCCTTCTTTACCTTGGGTAGACATTTCAATGGATTTCATCCTAGGGCTCTTAAGAACAAAGAAAGATAGGGATTCTATCTTTGTGTTTATGGATAGGTTTTCAAAGATGATGCATTTTATTCCATGCCATAAGGTAGATGATGCAGACTTTATTGCAAATTTCTTCTTTAAGAAAAATGTGAGGCCTTCATGGCATCCTTAGGTGTAAGACCCTGGAAAAATAGGGGTTTAAGGAATAAACTTTTATTAAGACTTCAGTGTGTTATCTTTTAAGAGTTTATAGGTGTGGTGAGTGAATATCTTGTTAAAACATAATTATGTTAATTCTTTGATGGTATTATTAATAAAGTGCAACACATGATTGGTATGTTGATAATTAGGTGATTGGTGTGTATTATCAATTGAATGTGTTGGCTTGTTAATGGAAGGATGGTTTAGGATTGAATGGTTGTCAATTAGAGGTTTGTGGTTAGAGAAATGTTTTTTTTTATATACTTAAAATATTGTAATTGAATGTTATATGCTAATGTAATAAAAAAATAAATGATGAATTATTAACATGTAATTTGAAATAAATAATAGGTTATTTATGTTATGAGATGAATTTGGATTTAAGTAAAATACATTTATATGACATGGTGTGATGATTTAAGATTGTATGAGTATGTTAGTGATGTTTAAATGATGAATGAGATGATAACATGTGGTTGTGAAGTGATGAACGTTGGTTTTCAAAGGGAAATGCATTTTCTCTCGTGTTAGGTGTATTGTCTTAGGACTCAAGGAGATTATCCAAATTATACTAAAGATTCTAACTCATGTAGAGGAAGATATTTAGTTAGTAGAGTCCATAAAGGTTCTTATGAAGAGAGTTAACCTTATCATGTAAGAAGGTTGAGTAAAGTCATGATTTTATAAATCAAAATCTATTGGATCCTCATGGTAGATGCATGATCTTTGGTGTTAGACTCAATACACGAAATCTTCTAAAAGTAATTGTTGTAGTTTTTCTAGATAATAATATATAATTGAATGAAGTTAATATTTAAGAATGTTTGTTTGTTTTAATATTTTAAATTATTTCTAAATATATCCCTTATACTAACTTAATAAAAAAATATAAATACATACTATATGATTATATGATTATATGATGATCTAGTGCTTAATACCAAATTTATAAGACTTAAAGTTAGTGATGTAAATCTATAAATCTGAAAGTCACAATTGCATCATCATAACATTTTATAGCATCATATAAAAAAATAGGACTTTTACTTATAATAATTAAATTGAAAAAAAGAATAAATTAAATATTAAACAGTGTATTATTATCATCTTAAAATAAGTTTCTTTTAATGAAAATTAGGCTTGTTTGATCGATGTTTTGAAAAAACTTGGTCTTCTAAAAACACACTAATAGTTAACTCCTTAGAGATGAAATATTATTCATTTGTCAATCTCATGCACAAAATCTTGAAAAGGGAAAACACTTTGGAATAGCACCATAACAGACTGATTTCTCAAAAATTAATAAATGTAGAATAATATTCTTTTTTATCAAATCATTATTATTCAAATCTTAAATATTTTATAAAAATATAAATTACTATCACTTTTACTAATACAAACTTGACTACTTTTAGGAATTATTGCTTTCATTTAAAAAAAAATCAATATATATATATATATATATATATATATATATAGTGTAAATTTATATATTTTATAAATTTGTTGACTAAAAAAATGAGCAATACATGTAGAAAATAACTTGGTTGTGATGTACTCTGTCCTAATTCTCCACATGTAACTTGGTGAAGTGTTCTTTTTTTTTATCCAATGGATTTTATTGTTGAATATTGACTTAGTGTGGCTATTCCCCCCTTATAGTGTTTTTTTTTTCTTATCTTGTCATTTAGTGATTGTTTATTTACTTGTTTTCAACACATTCTTTTGTCTTTGTGAATAATTTATGACTTTTATTATTTTTTATTTACCTTTATCTTGAAATGAATGAATTACTAAAGAGGACAAAAAACAACTTTAAACAACATTTTTTAATTTTAAGCGTAATTTTTTTTCTTTCTTACCATATCCCATGCATGATATGAATACCACTAAATCTTTATTAATGGCACATATTGCATTTCAAAAAAATAATTCACAGGAATTTGTTCATGAAAATTGACAAGCTGTTATTATATTCTTTGGACAGAAGTTTAGTTTCCATGGTGTATTTTCTATTATTTGTTAGAGAAAAAGTTCAATTTTGATCAAGTGAATATAAAAATATAATTATACTTTATTATTATGATTTAGCTCAATAACATACCTTAAAATATACAAGTCTTTACAACAATTTTATATCTTACATTATACTTATACAAATACTTTCTGTCCATAAATAAATGTAAATAAGTTCACTTAGTATTATATGAAAAATACATAATTATTTATTTTTATGCTTGTGAAAAAAATCTACCACTTCCCTTACAAAAAATTACACAAATATTAAAAACAACATCAAATAATATTCTATTTTTTAGTAAGTGATAATTCAAATTTATAAAATAATTAAAAATTATATTAAATTTTTTGAGTTCAAATGTTATATTATTACAAAGCATAAATTAATAATATAATAATATTACAAATGCAGGAAGACATTTTTCCCGTCAAAAATAATTGACTAACTGTCCCCATGTATTTGTCCTTTTTAATTTTTCCAACACATCATTATATTTTATTATTATTATTATCACTGGTTAATCTAAGTTAAAAAAAAACCTAAAAATATAAAAATAAAAATTTGAACTCTTATTCAGAATAAATTTTGCATTTATTCATAGTCTAAAACCCTTTTTCACATCTTACAAAAATACTAACTTTATATTTCTTAAATAATATGTTCTTTTGATTCTTTTATGTAAACAAATAATTATCATTTTTCTATATGATTCCTCTTCAGCCTAATAAAATATTTTGTCCCTGTAATAAAAAGACATCCTCGCACTAATTTATGGGATCACTCTTTTGTGATATTTATTACTTTAAGAAAATTAGAAAAAAATATATTGTTAAATCACATATGATAAATTGGTGAACTTTCACTGTAATAATTTTTATTTAGTTAACATTATAAAATGACTTTATATATTTTAATTGCTTTAAAAGTAGAAAAGACAGCTTGGTGAAAAAAGAAAGAAGAATTTAGACTAAAAATAAAGACGACAGAGGAAAGTCTGTGAAGCAAGTTAGCTGGCAGAGAGAGTGAGGATGTGAGGTTCCCAGATTCTTCTAACTTAGTATTGTAAAATGCAACCTCTCACGTGAGTTCTCACTCACTCTTAAATCTCTCCCAAACCCAAATCTCTAACTAACTAACCAAGCCCATCACTTTCTCTTTCCGTCAATCCTAAACCCAAAACCATCAAATTCCTCTCTTTCAACTTCCTCGGTTCCATCATCACCATCGCGCTTCCTTTTTGTCTTTTTCTCAGTCTTTGTTGTTGCCACTTATGCGTTTGATGGCTCTATAAAATCTCCTAAAAATCGTTGAGATTCAAATGCTACTCCACCTCAAGCCCTTTCTAGGCTCAAATGCTTGGATCTCTCACCGGTAGGTTCTAACAGTTTCTCTCTTCCGTTCCTTCTCAACCTTCTATTCTAGTACTCACATTCGCGCCAATTTCAATTCTGTTACTGTTCCTCTTTCTGGCTTTTCATTGGATGTTTCTTAGCTGCTCGTGCTTCGCTTCATGCAATTTAGTCTGTTTTTCACCTTTCTCAGTCAGCTTGTTGCTGATTTAGAATTTGGATCCAATGGAATTGAGTCTGGCACAATGTAGATTTGTTTTGGTTGTTTTTGTTATTGTTCTCTTTTGATTTTTTTGTTGTTGTTGTAGTGATGCCGTGTTAGATCCTTTTATGATTGTGCAAATGTGATATGTGACGGTTTAGTTGTTAGTTTTAGTTGTATTTCTTTAAATTATTAAACTGCATTAATTTTAATGAATGAATTGTATAAAGATGATTTAAATTGAAATTTGAAACTCTTTCTGTATGCACCTACTTAAGTTTGAAGTTGAGTGGGGAAACAGAAGAAAGTAGGCGGGAAGAAAAACTGGGGATGGTTTGGATGGAGATTAGATAGTAAAATTCAAAATGAAGAAGCTTGGGAGTAGAGAGTGTAAGAGTTTAAGAGTGAATCTTTGGTTTACCGAATAAATGGAATTAGTATGAATAGATGTACTTTTGGAGACATTAGGTTTGTGCCAAGATTTAATGGACAAGTTAACACGTAATTGTAATTACTTACCATAGGTACCCATGACTGTATTCACTGCCTTGATGTTTATGCTTGAGTGTTTGATACTGTGGTAAAATGCTTCCTTCTTGCTTTAGGGAGTTGTACTCTACCAATTTCTCGGTACAATATGCCTATACCTTGTTCTTTTGTTTATGCAGGCTATGTGGTCTCCAGGTTGAAGCAGTTGGCGCTGCAAAAGTATGGTTTTCGATGATTTGCTATTTTAGAGCTACCTTCAGCTGTGATATGTCTCTTATGGGTTAAGCAGTGTGGCGAAATGGTTTTAAATTCCATTTTTATGAAAACATGGAAGAGGGACGAGAAGATGCCATGCCAGCAGAGCGAAGGCCATCCAACATGTCATGGTGGCCTTCAGATTTTGTTGAAAATTTTGAATCCGTTTCCTTAAGCTCTCAAGATGAAACCTTAAATAATAAAGAATTAGCAGGACATGCTAACCAAGATGTTATGTCCCCTCAAAAGACGTCACAAATTCTCTGGCGCACTGGAATGCTTTCTGAACCAATACCCAATGGTTTTTATTCAGTTATTCCGGTGAGTTTATCTAACAGTTTGGATTTTTAAATTCTTACTATTTCTGTCACTCCTCACTACTTATATTTTAATAAAAAATGGTAAAGAAGACCCATCTGTCTAGCTGAACTTTTAGGGGAAATTATGGTTATATGATCTGCAAAACATTGGATATAAGTGTTATATAAATTGCTGGAAGATCATTTGCCGCTACTTGGTATGAGTGGCGTAGCCTGAACTGTGCTTGAAGTAATTAATGGAACTGGAATAGCTTAACGTCACATACATTGCCTGGGGTGGATTAGAGTAAGGCATGTCTTTAGCATGTGCAACTACTAAGTAAGTGTTATATAAATTGTTGGAAGATCATTTGCCGCTACTTGGTATGAGTGGCGTAGCCTGAACTGTGCTTGAAGTAATTAATGGAACTGGAATAGCTTAACGTCACATACATTGCCTGGGGTGGACTAGAGTAAGGCATGTCTTTAGCATGTGCAACTACTAAGTAGTTAGTGTTTATAGTATCATACTTTCATCAGATTATAACTGCTTGTTAAAGAAAAGCTCATATTGAAGTTTCCCTATTGAAAAATATTCATATTTCAACCCATTTTGTTTCATACATTTTGTTAAATCCTTATGATTAATGATATGTTATTGTTGGGGAGGTTCGACACACACATAGTAAGATATTGTCCGTCCTCACGGATTTGCTTTTGGTACCACTCCAAAAGGCCTCATACCAATGGAGGAATCTATGTGTATATAAACCCATGACCAGTCCTTCTTTTACTCGATGTGGGACTTTGTTTGCACTCCAACAGTTATAGCAATTTACTGAGTGACAGTTTTGGAATATTTTGTAATGATTTTCTGGTCATTTATGGCTTGTATTTTGTAATTTGTATGTGGTATCCCTGTTCTTCATGTGTAATTAAAATATAACTTGAATGTGCAGGAGAAAAGACTCAAGAAACTTTTTGATAGTATTCCTACTTTAGATGAGCTTCAAGCTTTGGGTGGAGAGGCTTTTAGGACTGATGTCATTGTTGTGGATTCAGAGAAAGATAGAAGGTTATCTATGTTGAAGCAACTAATTGTGGCATTGGTTAAAGGATTGAATTCAAATCCACCAGCAATGATCAAGAAGATAGCTGGATTAGTATGTACTATTTTTGCATCTTATTTTGTCGCTTTTACTGTGCATAGATTTTGTATTATATTATTGCTTGTCCATTAGTCTGACGAGATTTTCTTCCTTGTACAAAATGTATTTTCCAAGGTAAAATACTTTCCAAACTGGTCCCACTATTAGTTTTTCATGATAATTTTTTCTTTTGTTGGCTGAGCTATTCATACTTTTTTTTACTCTGATTTTAGTCATTGCATTTTTTAATGAATGATTGCTTCTTAATCATCAACAACAAGTTTATGGGTTGGTATTATTTTCAATTTTTTATTAGAAGTTTCTATCTATTGCTTGTATTTATTTTTAAGGAAAATACAAAGGTGCTCAGCATTATTTTGACCTTAAATTCTGTACAGGTTTCTGACTTTTATAAGCGATCAAATGTAGAAAGTCCAGCAAAAGCTGCACTTGAGGAATCCTCCCACATGTTTGAGAATCATGGTGTCCAGATGCTAGGGCAAATAAGACATGGTTCATGCCGTCCTCGAGCTATCTTATTTAAAGTGTTAGCAGATACTGTAGGTCTGGAAAGTAGGCTTATGATGGTGAGCTCTGATTTCTTTGGTTGTTTCAGATTCTCTGCCATGCACTTAACTACTTTACTAGTTTCAATCAAATATTCTAATGAAATCATTTTAGCAAAAGAATCAATGATAAATATAGAATGTTGTTTATTATCATATCTAATCTTGAAGGTTGTCTTGTTTTGCCATTCTCTTTATCAGGGTTTTCCCAATGATGGGGCTGCTGATTGCGTAGACTCATACAAGCATATGTCAGTTATTGTTGTGTTAAATTCTGTGGAATTGCTGGTTGATCTTATGCGTTTTCCTGGCCAACTATTACCACGATCAACAAAATCAATTCTTATGACACACATTTCTGCAGCTGGAGAGAGTGATTCTGCAGAAAATGATTCCTGTGATTCACCATTAGAACCAAATAGTCCTTTATATGGAGTTTCAGATAGGTTAGATCCTAAGCGTATTGGAAAATGGTTATTTATTGTTCTACCTTAATTACGTTTATGTCATCTTTTGTTTCTCTTTTAAATTTGATTTCATCTAATTATAATTGCAAGAGATATCTATCATGTCCTCACTGTTTTCTAAATCATGCAATTCAATCCTATTCAGATTGATGATGTTTTGGCACGTTGTTTTTTATGTGGTATGTTGCTGTGTATCCAGGTAGCAAAGTCAATAGAACAGTGCCTCATCATCAAATTTGCAAAATGGCGTTGCCTACATCAGTAAAAATGGTGCCATATTAGCATCAAACTGATAGGGTGGTTTGTTGGGGGAGGGGTGGACGGGTGTTGTGGACCTAAATTGGACTTCAATTCTCATTTACATTTGTGATCGATAATTCTGATTATGCATTGCCCTATTACCTTTAGGCCCTATGTTTTGGTAGTTACGAGATTTACCAGTTGACCACTATTTCTCTTGGTGCCCTCTAGCAGTGTTGAAAAGGAGGAAAATCTCCAATTCCACAGAAGATTCGAAGTATCTTCAAATGTATCTGGTCTTCCCCTGCGAAACAGGATGTTACGATCATATACCAGTCTAGAAAGAAATTTGAGGTAATACTTCCTTTGCTTATCTTGAAATGACATAGATGGTCCTTTTCACAATGTTTTCTTTCAATTAAAAGCTTTTCTCCTCTCTTTTTTCCCATCTAACTTTAAATACCTTTTTGATTTTGATCCTTCTCTCCAATTTCTTGTGATGTAAAATACCAACTGTTTCCTGTTGATGTTTTTGTCAATTCGCCCAGTTTTTCACACAGTGAACCCAACATTGCAACTGCGTTTGGTCGGCGGAGTCGGAGAAAGGTCATTGCTGATCAAAGGACGGCTAGTTCAAGGTTGTTCATAATTTCCTTGTGGTTTTGGACTGATGATCAGCATGCATTTTGTGTTCAGAACAAACTATTCATGTTGTTTATGATCTTGCTTTGGTATTTTATTGTTAATGGTACTTAAAATGTTCTCTTACAATTTATTTGTATAAAGTTTTAAATAGCAGAGATGGGCGGCTTTCTGGGTATAGCTTTTTGAATCTGAATTTTGAGTCTCTTTCAGTAATTATAGATGTATTAGAGTTAAGAGAGAGAGAGAGAGAAGAGAAACAGAAAAGGTAATTTTTTTATTGATGAAAAGCACAAAGGAAACCAGGATTCTCTTTATATAGAGAATGAAAAGAAACAAAGCTGTACGGTTGATGAAAACACCAATAACAAAAGCTATATCAAACTTAATACAACATTAACAAGAGGGTGAAAAGCCTAGACTGTTTATGAAAGAATTACAGTTGTTGTCAAGAAAAAAATTTACTGTTGCAGCATGAAAAAATTTAAAACGAAATTATCCTGTACCCAGTCTGATAAGTTAGATTAGATGTTGTCGTTGATGATTACTCTTTCCCAATGTGGGATTTATCTCTGATTAGAACCCCTACAATTACTAGTCTATGAAAAAAGAAAGAAAAGGTGGGCTTTAGCCAATGAAAGTCAAGAGAGAAAATGAAAATGACGGAAGAGAGGGTATGTGCTAAGCTGGAGTGTCGGAAGGCACAAGAGCATGTTGCGTCTGTAAGGAGGTATTAAGGGGTAGGATTGAGAAAACGGGGTAGTCCGGAATTAGTTGGGACTTCTGGGAGAAACTAGGCACTCTTTAGTTGCCTAGGCTTGTAACTTTTCTTGCTTTTTACACTACCTTTGTATTTCAGAAAACTGTACCTGCTATCACCTTGGTAGTTGATACAGGCCTGCACTTTCCATTAATTTAATCGTCTCTGCTATTTCTCTTTAGAAATGTTCTTGTCTTATTAAGGTGCTTGGTCATCATCGTATTGATAGATTGTAGACTACTATTCGGGCTTCAGAAAGTAGTGCATGTATTTTAGGATTATGATGCTTATTATCCTGACTTTAGATGAGAAAGTAAAATGCTGATTCAATTTTGTTTAGTTTTCGAGGTGGAGAATATGCCAATTTTAGGATGGATTATTTTACTTGCTTCGTGCCTCTTATTATCTGAAGCTTTTGAGACTGATATTCGAGGACCTTTTGTAATCTGCTGACTAGTGGATCTTAAATTAATTATTTGGATTAGACTGATTCCAAATACAAATTTTAGGTAAAATACACTGACACTTCCTAAGATTTTCTTGGATTGTACATAATATCCATATTGTTTTATGTTTGGAACATCGACTCTTCTACACATAATATTTTTCATACAATTGAGAAGTATTGGTGTAATTTATAAGGGGTTTTAGTGTAATGTTGTCAAAACAACTAAGGAGTTTTCTAGAGGTTTTTAATAGAGGGATATCTGAGTGAAATCCAAGAAAAGGACAGAAGAAGTGATTGTAACTTACTCATAAATTTAAGATCACATTGTCTTCAAATTTATACCTCTTGAGTTTATTTATCAATGACGAATTTATCTAAACTTCAACATAATCTCTGATAATCTGAAGGTTGGAACTTGGATTGGAGAAAACTTCATTCGATTCTAAGTTATTCACAGTGTAAAATATCAGATATCAAATCTTCCAATTAGACGAACATACATATCTATTATATATATATATGCTATTGTATTATTTTCAGCATGCTTTCTATTTTTGAAAGTTGACTTATCTGTTTATGATAAGGAGAGCCAGTTTTTATCTTTCTATTTGGTTTGTGTTATCAAATTTTCAATTAGCAGCATCAGTATCTAAATGATCTCTGAATTCAAAATGGTAAAATACCTTAGAATATAAAAAAATTATGCTGTTTATTTTCTTTCAAATATTTCTGGGTTTGCAGTCCAGAACATCCATCACTGCGAGCACATGGACTGTCTAAGCTTAGTGGTGACAGAACTGCTTTTAGAGATTTTGCTGATGACCAGTCTACACCAAGGTTTATGCTTCTATAGTACCTTAATATTTGCTCTTACTATGATTGGGTAGTGGCTACTTTATTTTTCACTCATATTTTACACATGGCCATTACTTTTTAACATTGATTGCAAGGGCATATTCTCATTATGGTTATTGTATGTCATTATGTAACTATTAGATGTATTTTACTATATGGGCCTAGGCCCATCTCTATGTAATGTATGTATATTCAATATATAATGTGTTCTTGTGTTGTGGTTGTTAAAAACAAGGATTCCATGGTATCTATAGCCTAGTTGAATCCTTGCTCCTAGTAGAACCATTGTCCATCAGTGCCAATTTCTTTTTCCGGAAATTGTGTTTCTTTTTTATTTCCACCATTCTCTCAATTATCTTGGCTCTTTTTCCAGTTGTTTTATGCCATATATGCCACTGTCGTCCACTGCCACCTATCAAATTGGCAATCCCCGCCATTAGAGTCACATTGCCCTAGCGGGACTCATGACTATCAGAGCAGCCGTGTGCCCTCACGTGAGCTTAAATACAGGCATACCTTTCTCTCTGTCCACTTCTGGCAGTTGCATGTGGCAGCTTTTCTGCCACCCTTCCGGTCAATCTTAGCATTTTTGGTTCACCATGGTGTCCTTTCCTCCCATTCCCGCTTCGAGATTGGGAATCATTTTACATGTCCCATCTCTTTTGGGAACATTTCTTTTCTGCCTTGCCGTTATTTTCTCTCTCTTCCATGTGCCCATGGCTTAGTTGTATTTTACTATATGTGCCGAGGCCCATCTCAATGTAATATGAACATTTTATGTGTATATTATTTGTTCATGTGATGTGCTTGTGACACACAAGGATTCCATCATATGACTATCTATCATTTGTTTCTACAGTAGCTTTAAGGTAGTGTTTTCTTCATCAATATTTGTTAAACAGATGATAAATTTGTTCATTTTTCAGATCCAGCTATAAATCAGATGGTGCTTCCTCATCAGAAGCTCGTCGAATACGAAGAAGAAGTATCAGCATGACGCCAGAGATTGGCGATGATATTGCAAGGTTGATTGTTGCTCTCTTATGGTTATGGCTCTCTGTATCGTTAACATGATGTCCTTGGTGTAGATAAATGTCGTTGTTTATTGTTTTTTTTTTTTTTCTTTTTTCTGTGTAGAATGTTAAGCTAATCTGTACTTGCCCTGGTACTGTGCACCTGTACTGAAATTTTACTAATTACTAAACTTACTGATCTGATAGATTATTAATTTGTAGATTGCTATAGGCTTGACTGTTATAAAGGTTTCCAGCTTTGTGATAAATAAATACTGCAACGAATGCATATTATTGTACTTGTACTTTGATCTAGTGAACTAATGATAATTGATTTACAATTTTCATAGTGCATAATCATGTTATTTCATTGAAATTTGAATGTAGTATATGTGCTATTGTTGATTTGTAAGTTGTTTCGTTGATGCAATAACTCGTGATCTATGTCTGCAGGGCTGTACGGGCAATGAATGAATCATTAAAGCAAAAACGTCTTCTGAGAGAGAAAGAGACCGGTGATAGTTCATTGTCCCATTCACCGAATGATAGAGCCGGCAGTATGGATCTTCTGAAACAAGTGTGTCTGCATTATTTTTGTAACTACAGTATGCTATTATTTATGCCTCCATACTCTGCCTGTGGCTTCTTTCAGTATATCATATGCATCATACTTATGGTTTGATTGCATAACTCAGTCTAGGAGAAATCAATATGCTCTCATAAGTATGATATTTTCTAATGAAAAGAAGACATGTCAACTACTAAATTTGGTGATGGCTATAGTAAAATTTAATTTATAATAATTTGGAATATATTAACAGTTCTATAATGTGTTTATTATTGGTGATTACAGAACAAGTAAATTATATTTACAAGGTTTTCTGGATTAACTTCTGTTGTAAGACATGTGGCTTGCCTCATCCGATTCCTGTTATGTGATGTAACAGAAGTCAAATTTCAATCTTGATGGTCATCAAGAGAGATCCCCCTTGTATTCACTACACCATGACCCTGTAACGTCTCAAAAGGCAATGTCATTACCCTCATCCCCGCACGATTATAGAGGACAAGCTTCTGAGAGAAGTGGAGTGTCAGAATATCCAACGAATGACGAACTGGAGTCTACTTGGAATAAAGTTCTTCAATTGCCAATGTTCAATGATGGACCTCTGTTGCCATATGAAGAATGGAACATCGATTTCAAAGAATTGACTGTTGGAACTCGTGTTGGGATTGGTACGTTTCAGCTTTCCCCTTGTACCGATCAAAATCACGAGTTTTAATTTTTGCTGTGCGATTCAGTATCACTTGTGTTTTAAGCATGGCTGAATTTCTGAAATGACTGCAAATTAGTTTCTGGGTGAATCACTTAACGGGATTTCTCCATATTTGTTCTTGATTGTGACAGACCTAGACAGATCTGGTTGAGCCAACCAGAGTTTTCCTAGCTTTTTCATTGTCTGATTTTAAATTTAAGATGATGCCTTTATTACCCTCTATTTGGGTTTCAACAATTTCGAGGTTTTGGGTTGGTGAGTGTGTTCTCTTTTGAAGGAAGAACGGCGAAAAATAATTTTTTTTTGAAGAACTATATGAATGTTCAGTTAAAGAAATATTGCCAGTGAAGGTAGGAAGAAATTGAGTAATCATTAGTAAAGAAATCTAGCCTAGAATTAGTAATCAGGAAGCCAAAATCAATCAAACTTGACAAGGGAAAAACAAACTTCTGAAATTTATGAAGATATCAGAATTGAAGTCTCAGTATTTAGGGAAAAAATTAAATTAGATACCATGCTATTATTATTGAAATTGTGTTTACTTAGTTTTTTATTTTTATTTTTATTTTTTTATTTTTTTTTTAATTTGTTGCTACAAGTATGATACCATTGATGATTCAGAAACTATCCATTTAAATTCACGATTTTGAACTGTCGGGAGAAAAACTAGCTTCATATAAACTAATGGCACGTGATTGTCCATTTTATTTTTCAGGGTTCTTCGGAGAAGTTTTCCGTGGCATATGGAATGGCACAGATGTCGCAATCAAAGTTTTCCTAGAGCAAGATTTAACTGCTGAAAACATGGAAGATTTCTGCAATGAGATATCCATTCTCAGGTATTATACGTTCATTTACTATTTGCCAGCAATTTTGTTTCATCAAACATTTACTAACTCTCAGTCTGTTTTTTCTGTCCTTTTATTCCTCCAGCCGGCTCCGACATCCTAACGGTACTCCCCAGCATCCTAACTAGTTATTTATATGGGTCTCTTCAATAATTGATCTTGCATATTTTATTTTGTAGATATTTTTGACAACTGAAAATCTGGAATTATTATTAAGTTCCTCCTTGCTCAAAAAACTAAGAATGATATTGTGCATATATCATTGTAAATAAAAATATCTCTTGGTGCACGATTTTTTTTGGAAGCATCTGTTAATTATCGAGGGACTGATTTTTATGCAGTTATCTTATTTCTTGGTGCATGCACAAAGCCGCCACGCTTGTCAATGGTGACTGAATACATGGAGATGGGCTCTTTGTTTTACTTGATTCATGTGAGTGGTCAAAAGAAGAAGCTTAGTTGGCGGAGAAGACTAAAGATGTTACGGGACATATGCCGGTACGTTGTGTGGTACATTTTTAGAATATCTTGTTTATGCACAACTTTCAGAAGTTGAATACTGCTTAATGGCATTTGCATTTTAGTAAGAAAAAACGTATTTGCTTTTAAATTGTCGTTTTATCTGTAAAACATTGACATTAGTACTTTGGTCATGACTAGGGGCCTAATGCACATACATCGTATGAAGATTATTCACCGTGATGTGAAAAGTGCTAATTGTCTTGTGGACAAGCATTGGACAGTGAAAATATGTGATTTTGGACTTTCAAGAATAATAACAGAGTCTCCCATGAGAGATTCCTTGTCAGCTGGAACCCCAGAATGGATGGCTCCTGAACTTATTAGAAATGAACCATTCACCGAAAAAGGTGATATATTTAGCTTGGGGGTCATAATGTGGGAGCTCTGCACCTTGAATAGGCCATGGGAAGGCGTGCCTCCGGAGAGGGTATGTTTGATTGATGATTTGTTAATCTTCCATGAAGAGTTTGCATTTCCTTTATAATTCTATTCAAAACTTTGGTTCTTCAAAATGTAATGTTTGTGTTAACACTTTAGCCTGCTGATTAGGTGGTTTATACCGTTGCTAACGAGGGTTCTCGATTGGATATTCCTGAAGGCCCGCTAGGCAGGCTGATTTCAGGTCTGCAACTGTCGAATTATTCGAGACCTTTTTTAGTCGATGCTATTATTTTATTCAGATTCCATTTAGTTTATTTGGTTACACGATTTTTGTATGCAGAATGTTGGGCGGAACCACATGAACGGCCAAGTTGTGAGGAGATCCTCTCTCGCTTGGTGGACATCCAGTATTCTCTGTTTTGATGCAGTGTTTATCTTTTGTACATAGTGAACGTCGGGTAGAGTTGTTACTTTTCTGTTTTCGGCTGATGTAAACTTGTATGAATTTTTGTTGTTTATCTAAAAGCGTAATGAAACATGTATCGGTGCGTTCCTAACTTAAGTGTCCTGTGTGGCAATAAAAGTTAATCCATTATCCATCACTTATCCTCTCTATGCGATAAAAGAAATAACAATATATTTATAATCTGTTGTAGAATAATTTATTCTTTGTTTGATTAAAACATAGGACATGAGTCTGGTTGTTACAGTATAAAAAGTGGGAAGGAAATAGAAAAATAGTAACTAAACAAAAAGATGAGCAAGATGTTAATAATGGAGAAAAACTCCGAAACGTAAACTTTCTACATCATGCAAGCAGTTTGCATGGTCAGGCACTGTGTAGTGTAACATTACAAGTCAATCACAGATTCGACGCCTATTCAGTGCATCTTCAAAGCGGCTGCAGGAGGCCACTCTCATTTCTGTGCTCATGTCATTCTCAGGGGCTGGGTAATAATCCTCCCTCAGCTGTACATCCCTTAGGTTTGGTGTCTTGAGGAAAAAATCCATGAAATGCTCATGAGCTGTCCCGTGAATGAAGAGCTTCCTCAAAGTATAACATTCTCGTAGCAAACCAGCAGCTGGAAGTGACACACTCCTCTGGTTCACATCCTCATCTTGTGGTGGCCAGTAATGAAGCTCATTCAGACTCAAACTGCCAATCCCATTTAGAAAGAACCTCTCCCACAGGCTCAAATCCATATGCCCTGATGGTGCTGTAAGGGCATAACCTTTGGTATCACCACAGTCCAGCTGCATCTTCAACAGCTGAGGATAACAAGCCAGAATGCTCAGACCAAACTCCCGCTCTGCTGGTTTCGGTTGCCCCCTGCTATCTCCTTCAACCTTTATAAGAATCTCTTCCAAATTGGGACAATCCTCCAACCCTGCCACTGGCAATGGAGTCAGCAGATCACCAACTTTTATCCAAAGAGAAAGATACCGCAGCCTGTCCCAGCACTTGCCATAGAGACCATTATCATTGCTTTCCAAAAAGGAATCATGAACCCCCATTTCGTACTTGCATCTTTGCCTCTTCCTTTTGCTTGTATTCTCACATTCTCCACCCCCAAAGTAATCCATTAACTCACTACCATCATCCAGCTCATCCAAACCATTCAGATCAAAATTAAGAAGCCCATGGCCCAGGCCATCACTTTCCTTCAACCCATTCCACACACAATCCACATGTAGCCGCTCAATCCGGTCCCGAATCGGCTCCAAAGCTCTGAGAGTCGCGGCGGTGTCAAGGTTGGCGCAGCCAGAAACCTTCACGTCAATCATAGTCCTGCGAAGCAAACAAGCCATGGTCCTGAGCCCCTGCTCAGTCACAAGCTTGCAACCCTGAAGCTCGAAGCTAACCAGCCTGGAACACCCTCTGGCAATTTCAATCAACCCCATATCATCAAGGTCCGCGCAGTTACCAACAGACAAAGAGTGAAGCCCATGGCAGAGGGCAACTCCGTCAAGCTTAGATCCAAGGGCCAAGCAAATCCCTTGAAACTGGCCTAATTTCAGAACCCTCAAATTAGGGCACTTCGAACCCAACACTTCCAGCGCCAAACTACTATCCCTCACATTTTTACAAACATCTAACACCAAATCTTCCAAAAGAGGAAGTCCGGAGAACAAAGTCACTAGAGTAGCACGGCTAATCCTACCATCTTCTCCCCCGAAACCCCCGTCCTCTCTGCGATTCGAAAACGACGACGTATCGGCCAAGTGAAGGAGCTTAAGCTTCGGGCAATTGGACGGAATAGCAACCAGCGTGTCGTCTCCAACGAACCCTATATATCTCGGATCGAAGGTGCAGGCCACGAGAAAGTGTTCCAGATTAGGACACGATGCGGTGATGGATTCGATTTCATGAGACTTGAAACCCTCCGTGAAGGAGGTTGTCAAGAGATTCAGGCGGCGGAGCGAGGATGCAGTGTCAGGGTTGGCCGCCAGCACGGGGGGGAGGTCCTCCGGCCAGTGGTAAAACGAGGAGAGGTCGAACGAGGCTAGCGATCGGCACTGCGAGAACAGCGCGGCGAAGTCGGATCCCGCGGGCGATGTCGGCGGGCGCTGGTGCCAGCGCACGAGCTTGACGCTGGAGAGCTCCGGCCAGGGGGAGAGCAGGAGGAGTTGGAGCGTAGCGGGGTCGCGCGCGTACACGGCGAGCGAGGTGACGCGCGGGAAGGCGTCGCGGAGGCGGAGCGCGAGGAGGCGCTGGTCGAAGGTGGTGGTGGCGGAGGAGCAGAAGAGCGCGTGGCCCCAGGGTGAAAGGAAGGAGAGGTCGAGGTGTGTGACGTGCGTGAAGGAGGTCGGGATGAGGTGCAGGTCACGCGCGTTCCCTCGCAGCGTGAGCGAGATGCGCGTCTTGCGCTCCAACCGGAAGAAGCTTCTACACACCAGGGACAACGAGTTTCGCGTGCGCGTGTCGGAGACGGCGGAGAAGACGTTCAACAGGATCTCTTCCGGGAGGTTGCTGACAGTTGTTCCGTCACCCATTTCCGGTAAGACAATTCCTATCCCAACTCTTTCTATTTTTAATATTTTATTTTACTATATGATAGTGTATTGTAGGAAGAGCTTTGGAAAGAGAGAGAGAGTGTGAAAAATGAGAATGGATTAGGTTGAGTGTGTGATGATTGATGGATGGATGGATGGATGGATGGACATTAAATGAAGGTTTGGAGGGAGAGGGTATTAATGGATGGATGGGTTTTGTTGGTGGGATGGAGAGGCAGGTGAATAGGATGTATGTGCATGTAGAGGAAAGAAAGATTGGAGAGAGAATGAAAAAGAAAAAGGAAAAAAGAAAAGAAGAAATGAGTTTGGTTTATTATAGTGAAAGCCAGCCAAGGGCATGGGTATAATGGTGTGTGTGTGCATAGGAAAAAGAAAAGGAATACAGACAAACTATACAGGATCGGATGACCCCACTGATCAGCCATTATATCCCCTACATTTTATTAACAAATAACACACTCTTTTACTATTTACAATTTTCAATTATTTTTTAATTTTAATAAATTTATCAAATATTCTCCACACTTTTATTTATTTTCATTTCCTTCTCTTTTTTTAGAATATTCGCCACCCTTGTTTTTTTTATTTTTATAATCTCTTTGTCTACCCCCACTGCCTTTTTCTTCTCAGACCCTGTATTCACTAATATTATATATTATAAAAGTTCATAGTAAAAATCCAAACGCACCTTGCACAAGCCAGCAATAGGCAAGAATCATGATACACATTTGATGGATTCAACTGTCCCTTTCATTCAATTTCAATGGATAAGTATTGTAATCTTTTGAAAGAAAGAAAGAAAGGTATTAGGATGTTAATTATGTTAGTAAAATTAATGCCTGAAAAACTTGTTAATATATAAACATATTAGTTAAAAGATTAATTTTGCAATAAAATAATAATTAAAAGAAAGTAGTCACTGTAATTTTCATTGGCTAATATGATTTTTTTTTTTCGTAAGATTTAACAGGCAACTGTTGGTGATTTTTCCTATGTTTTATAAATAACTGAGCTAGTGGATGTTGTTTGGCACGATAGTGACTTTGTGCAGAATATGGAGATTGATTATGTTGAGTTAGAAGCAATGAAAGATCTTCGACGTTTTCTCTTTATTTTTTAGTATAACACAACAGATTTTAATGACAAGAAGAAAGGATACAACTAAGAAGTATTTGACTTATGGACTAAAAAGTAAATAGTCTTTTGATTTATTAGTTTTATTTATAAAAAATAAAAAGAATGACGCATTTTCAAAGATGACAAAAATCTGCAGTACTGCTACATGTAAAACTCCTTACAAGATTAAAACTATCATTTTAATTTTTCTTATTTTAAAAGTATTCCGGACTTATTTTCCATTCCAAAACTTGTTAATATTATAAAACTTATTCAGCCGTCATCATCACATGTGTACCTGATTATTTATATTTTTTTTTCATTTCCGTATGCAAGATGTTACTATTAAATATTGAATAAAAAATTAATTATTTATTTGTGATCTTTATACATAAAAATACTTATTTTAGTTTTTTTTAGCTCTTATGAATTTAGGTTATATAAACTAAAAAGCTACAAAAATAATATGTACATGAACTAAGGAAAATTAAAATAATATTAAAATAAATAACTTTTTAATATAAAAATCTGAATGTAAAATTTGTTAAGATTGAAGAAATAAAACCTTAGGGTGTGTTCACTTGGGGTGATTGTGGAAGATGATTTGGGAGAGATTGATTGTGTGGATTTGAGGATGATTTTCTTTGTGTTTACTTAAGTGAATTTGAAGATAATCGAGAATGGATTTGGAGGTAAAATTTGTGAGAATTAGTGTAAGATTTGATTCATGTGACAGTTTTAAAAAAATTATTTAATTGGTAGAAATTGAAGATTACCAAAATGCCCTTAAGTATTAAAGTAATATAAAATGATATTTGTTAATGTTATATTTAATTGTAAAAAAGTTTATAAAAAATAAAAAATTAACATTAATTATTAAAATTAATTTTAAAAATGTAAAAAAATTTAAAATATAATTTAGTAAAATGAAATTATTTTTAAATTTAATATTTTTGTAATATAAAATGGTATGATTTGATAATTGTTAATATTATATATAATTGTAAAAGTTATTATAAGAAAAAAGAAAAAGAAAAATTAATTTTTAAGATGAAAATAAATTGTATTATTATTATATGTATATTATTATTATTATTATTATTATATTATTATTATTATTATATTATTATTATTATTATATTATTATATTATTATTATTATATTATTATTATATTATTATTATTATTATTATTATATTATTATTATTATTATAATATGTTTATTATTATGAAGGTGTGAACCTTGGGCCTCTTGGCGTGCTTAACCGCATCCCAGGCTCTTCGAATGTCTTTCTCGTTGCAGTGTGAGAGACTGTAAATGATTTGAACAATCATCGTTGTGCGTTTTCGACCTCTTGTGCGATCATCTTGACAGCTTCGTAGTTGTCCTTGGATGCAGCGGGGAAGCTCTTGGTGACTGTTTGCCGTCACGGAGAGTAGTGTCAAAAATGCAGACATATGAAGGGTCCAAAATGTGATTTGGATGTACGGAGGACGTCGCCGGGAAGAAAGTTCCGATTGGAGTGAAGAGTGTCTTAATGAAGTGTGAGGGAGACAGAGGGTGAGCAATACGATGTTGTTATTGCGGTTGAGATTGTGTTGGTGAGAGGAGGAGGGAATGAATAGAGGGTTGCTAACGGTGGCCATGGATAAACCTTTTCTTCTCCAGCTTTGCAGACTCGTCTCTTCTTCATCAACTACTTTCTTCTTCATCTTTTCTGGCCATCAAACTTATCTTCTTCATCTATCACCAACCCTGCAACTTAAAAAAATAACAAAATTGGAAGTGGAATTTGCAAAATGTAGAGGGACACATAAGACTTTTGAACTGCAATCTCTCCAAATCTCGCCTTCTCAACGGGTGACCGAAAGTACTGAATCCCACAATTCGCTTTCATTCCTTCCGTGCATTTCGCTCCAAGTGAACACGATTTTTTCTTCTATTCATCGCTCGCAATAACACGTGAATAGTGTATCACTCTCAAGTGAGTAAAATGAGAGTGAGATTGCCTTTGTAAGAAGTGATGTGTTTGTTGTGTACGAAAATGTTTTATTATGAGGCAGTGATAAGGGAGTGATGGTTGGTATGTTGGGGGTACACGTGAAACTGCAAGCCACCGACCAAACCAACCTCGCTTGGCCCTCCAACTCATTAGTCCTCACTGCTACAACAAAGTGTGTCAAAGAGCTGTGGTTTTTTTCTTCACCCCTTTATTTCACTCCATTTTTTTTATCGAGGAAATGATTAAATAGGATAATGAAAGGTTACTACAATTTTCTTTTTACAATATTTTATATTAAGATAGTATACATGTTATTTTTTTTTAAATATAAATAAATAATGAACTAGTAAAAAAATAATACGTATACTAAATTAAAAAATTGTTAAAAAAATCTATATTAAAATATTTTTTGTGTATAATAATATTTCTTATACAATATAGTGAATATACTGTAATAATGTTTAAAGAAATTTTAACACTGCTATTTAGTCAAAATAAAATAATACAACATGTAAACTTTTAAATGAATAAAGTTTGATGTAAAGTCGCAATAATACAGTATAATATTATATAAATATATAATAAAACAGTTATTAAACTAAAGTATAAAGTATAAATTTATAGTGATCCAAAATAACCATAAAATTTTAAATTTTATATACAAGTGACTAACAAAACTATGTATAAATCCTACTATAACTAATCTATACTTTCGCATCACCTCCATCCAGAGCCTGCTCCAGAAAAACCTCTTCTCTCTCTGTTCACACCCATAGGATGACCATAGCAAAAGAAAAACACCACACATACAAAACACAGTCACAAACAACAGGGTAAGCTAGTTTAAATAAAAGAAACATTCATTATATTCATCAACTAAATTGCATATAAACACACATAGACATTCACCAACACAACATGTAAGCAATTCTTTAATTTTTCAATTGAATGAAAATTAACTCAACAGGATCTTGAATTTTTATGATACTCACAATTCCCATATACATAGTAAAGAAGAACTAACCTGGATCCATTGTGCACTTCTTCCTGTCAAAAGTTCTCTCTCCTCTTACTCCTCCTTAATGCCTTCTTGATGATATAGAAGTTCCAAGGATAGTTTCTCTGTCAAAGTTACGCTTTCTATATTGTCTTTTCTAAGAACGTTCGTTCTCTCTTTTCCACTTTTCAGAAACGTAACTCTATATGCTGTCGTAAAAAATTTTCCCTCTTTTATGGTATTTTAATTAATCTTAATAAAATACCAAAATGCCCTTTTGGAGTGAGAAGAGAGGGATTAATTTTAATAACTCTAAAATAATCCCAATAACTTTAATACCTTATATTCTAATAATCATCACATTAGAATCATTACATTAAAGTTATACCTTACATTACATGAACCAATGTTAATTATTAATATAATTTAACATTCTCCCACTTGGTTCATGTAATGACTTGAAGATCTAAAAATAAACTTTAAGTGTGCATCATTCATTAGAATTATCAAGTCATCATCCTTATATGAATTGAAATGATCGGATCATGGCGGGCAAAAGTCACGATCGACAAGATTCCTTCCATGTATCACATAATCAAAACAACTCAACATAACTTTGATCAATCTTATAACTTTCATGTCTCTAAAAGAGACCTATCATGTCACCACAATCAATAATACATGTATATAACTTAATGTGGATAACAAATATAATAAAGAGAAACATAACTTTAATTGAATTCACAAGTGTCATGACAGTACAAGCATATAACTATACATAACCATACAGATAAATAGCATCATCATGTTAATATTGACTTATCCATAATGCCCATACTTTCAACATGGCCAATAAAGGTTTTGGGCGGTAGTCCTTTAGTTAACGGATCTGCTATCATCAAATCCGTACCAATATGCTCAATCAACACTCTATGTTTCTACACTTCTTCTTTGACCGACAAGTATTTCAAATCCATGTGTTTAACACCCTTTGAGTACTTGTCATTTTTAGAGAAGAAGACGACTGCATAATTATCACAATAAATCCTTATCGGCCTAGCTATACTGTCAATAATGCCAAGCCTCGATACAAAATTCCGCAACCACAATGCATGAATCGTGGCCTCAAAGCATGCCACGAATTCAGCCTCCATGGTGGAAGTAGCAATGACCGATTGTTTTGCACTTTTCCAAGAAATTGCTCCTCAAGCCAAAAGATAGACATACCCAAATGTGGATTTTCTTGAATCCACACATCCAGCATAGTCTGAATCCGAATAGTCAATCACTTCGAGATGATCTGACTTTCTATAAGTGAGCATGTATTCTTTGGTACCTTGTAAGTACCTAAGAACTTTCTTCGCAGCTTTCCAGTGATCCATTCCGGGATTACTTTGATATCGGCCTAACATTCCAACAGCAAAACTGATATCCGGCCGAGTACAGGTTTGAGCATACATCAAACTCCCAACCACTGACGCATAAGGAATGGATTCCATGGCCTTTCATTCCAAATCATTCTTGGGACATTGCATTTGACTAAACTTGTCCCCTTTTTGAATTGGAACTATTCCAGGAGAACATTTTTCCATTCTGAATCTCTCTAACACTTTGTTAATATATCCTTTTTGAGACAAACTTAACAATCCTTGTGATCTATCACGGAATATTTCTATTCCTATCACATAAGATGCCTCATTCATATCTTTCATTTCAAAGTTGTTAGAGAGAAACTTCTTTACATCATGTAACATACCAATATCATTAGCAGCAAGAAGAATATCATCAACATACAGGACCAAAATAACAAACTTACTCCCACTGACCTTTATGTATATACATCGATCAACGCTGTTTTCTACAAAACCATACGAAGTCATGGTATCATTAAATTTTAGATACCATTGTCGGGAAGCTTGTTTTAGTCCATATATTGATTTCTTTAATTTACACACCAGATTTTCTTTTCCTGTTATGGTGAAACCTTCTGGTTGGTCCATATAAACTTCCTCTTCTAAGTCACCATTCAGAAAGGCGGTCTTTACATCCATTTGGTGAAGCTCTAAATCATAATGAGCCACCAAAGCCAAAACAATTCTTAAAGAGTCCTTCTTAGAAACAGGAGAGAAGGTCTATTTGTAGTCAATGTCATCCTTTTGAGTGAAACCTTTAGCGACTAATCTAGCTTTATACCTTTCAATATTGCCTTTTGAGTCATGTTTAGTCTTAAAGACCCATTTACAACCGACTCTTTTTGAACCTTTAGGCAATTCAACTAGATCCCATACTTTATTGTCGTCCATTGATTTCAATTCTTCTTTCATAACATTCAACCAATTCTCTGAATTGTTACTTTCCATGGCTTGTCTGAAAGAGACTGGATCCTCATCAATGCTTAAGTCACATTCATGTTCAACAGAGTAAACCACATAATCATTCGAAATAGCAGGTCTTTTCTGCCTTACAGACCTTCTTAATGCTGCTTCTTGTGGTTCCTCTATCAATTGCTCATTTATGAGTTGTTCATTTGTGACTTGCTCATTATCAACCGGCTCAACATTTATATGTTCATTTTGTGGGATTGGAACATTAACTTGTTGTCTCTGCTTGTTGTGTGACTGTGATACAACAAGAGGGATAACAACTTCAGAAGAGACATTAGAAGTAGAAACACTATCAGTATGCTCTTGAATGTCCACTATTCGTGATTCTCCACTCCCACTAAATTGACCATTTTCAATGAACCGAGCATTTCCAGACTCAACTATTCTTGTACTATGGTTAGGGCAATAAAATCTATATCCCTTTGACTTTTCGGGATAACCGATGAAGTAACCACTAATGGTTCTTGCATCAAGTTTCTTTTCATGTGGATTGTATAACCTTACTTCTGCTGGACATCCCCAAACATGAAGATGTCTTAAACTGGGTTTCCTTCCAGTCCATAGTTCATAAGGAGTTTTAGAAACTGCTTTGCTAGGAACCCTGTTAACCAGATATACAGCAGTCTTTAATGAATACATCCACAAAGATAAAGGGATATTACTATGACTTAACATACTCCTAACCATATCCATAAGAGTACGATTCCGCCTTTCTACTACACCATTTTGTTGTGGTGTACCGGGCATTGTATACTGTGCACAAATACCCCGACTTTCAAGATACTTTGCAAATGGACCTGGACATTGTCCACTCTCATCAGTTTTACCATAATATTCACCACCTCTATCAGATCTCACCACTTTTACTTTTCTATCTAATTGCTTTTCCACCTCATTTATGAACACCTCAAGGGCGTTCACTGATTGAGATTTTTCATGCAATAAATATATATAACAATAACGTGAGAAATCATCAATAAAGGAGATAAAATATTTTTCACCATTCCAAGATTTAGTGTCAAAAGGACCACAAATATCAGTGTGTATTAACTCAAGAAGTTGACTGCTTCTTGTGGCGGGATACTTTGATATGTGTTTTGTTTGTTTACCCTTAATACAATCAATACATACATCCCAGTCATCAAAATCCAATTGAGGTAAAATTTCATTTTTCACTAACCTCAACATCCTTTCTTTGGATATGTGACCCAATCTTTTATGCCATAAGAAGGCAGAACATTCCTTTCCTGCACTAGAATTTCTATCAACAACATGTTCAACATTAAACAGAGATTCAGAAAAATTAACATCAAGATTTAAACGATATAAATCATCCACTAATGTACTAGAGCCATAATAGTACGAAAGTTTACACAAATGAAAAATACCATTTTCAATCCTAAAGTTAAAACCTAAACAATCCAACTTTGCAACAGAAATTAAATTCCTAGCACAACCAGGAACATAGAGACACTTTTCAAGATTCAGACAATAACCAGTGTCTAGAATCAATCTGTAAGTCCCAATTCCTTCTATGCGTGCCTTCATTCTGTTCCCCATATATAAATATTTTTCAATTCCTTTTATGGGCTGGATTGAAAGGAATCCCTGCATAATATTAGAAACATGAGTGGTAGCTCCAGAATCCAACCAACAGGTATTATTAGGTACTTCAACTATATTTGTTTCAAAATTTACAGAAACATAAAAAGTACCTTTCTTTTCGAACCAAGATTTCCTTTTCGGACAATCTTTCTTGAAGTGACCTACTTTCTTACAAAAGAAACATTTCTGGTCCTTCTGAATACCGCCCTTATTCACTTTCATTGGGGCTTTGTCCTTCTTGTTCTTCTTTCCTTATTTACCTTTACTGAAGCTAGTGCCTTCATGAGTTGTGAGATGGACAGAATGGTCTCTCATTTTCTTTAATCTTCCTTCCTCTTGAACCAACATGGCTTTAATTTCTTGAAAGTTCCACTTATCCTTAATAATGTTGTAATTCACTTGGAACTGGCCAAACTCAGGAGGAAGATAGTTCATGATGAACTGTACTAGAAAGGACTCATTCACCTCCATTCCCATTGACTTCAATCTAGCTGCTATATTAGCCATTCTTGTTACATGTTCATGTATGGGCTGTGACCAGTCAAACTTTTTGGTAGTCAGCTCACTCATAAGGGTTCCCACTATAGACTTGTCAGTTATGTCTGATTGTGAGTACTCCTTGATCATTTTCATAAATTCCTTTGCGTTTTCTGTTTTGGGCATGGAAGGCTTTACGTTCTCTGTCATAGACATGCGCATCAAGTTTAGTCACAACCTGTTAGACCTATGCCAAGCCTCATAAAGAGACTTCTCATCATTTGTACTGGTCTCTGTAATGGCTGCGGGCATTTCATCCATCATTATAGCCATGTCCAAGTCTAAAACACCCAGTTGGAACTGGATTTGTTCTGACCAATCGGCATAATTTAGCCCATTAAACTTGATGACGTTGTTGCTCAAACCTGCTAAATTCATGTAAGCTGGAAATAATACACAAGCTCATACATTAATGCTTTGATTAAAATTTAAGGATTCAAACAAATTACTACAACAATCATATATTCGAGTTCACCTTTGGGTGACACTTAAACTGATAGGTAGTCAATAAAGTCATTCATTTAAGTTCACCTTTGGGTGATTCTTAAACTGACAAATTGCATATATACTTTAATAACAATCAATCATACTTAAGTCTATATGTATGCTATCTTTGGATATACAAACATATACTAAGTACATGAAATGTCTCACTTTAATGTCATCAATTATAAACCATGATTTACCTTTGGGTAATCCATAACATCCTTACATCAATGACTAATTACTTTCCAAAATTCAACTTAATTGAATTTTCTTCCTCTAAAAACATATAATTCATAAAACAGAATTATATTATACATATCAGTAAATATGCATTTTTCAAATTAAAAGCATATGAAACCTTTCAACTTTTAATTCACATTTGAATTTCCACACAATACACAACAATGTTAAAAAAAATTTAACACGCAACAATAAAAAACTTTACTGTGAGAACAATTCCGCAACATAAAAGTTGCATCCAAAATGGAATTCCGCATCGCAACAATAAAGTTGCTTCCAAATAGAATTCCACGGTTAAATCAAATTTATAAATGTGCAACATCTTTAATGGAACAATGAATAAAAAAAAAATAGCGGCTTCCAGGGTGAATGAAATTCACGTTACTGTGAATTCAAATAATCATGCAACAATAAAAAAAAATGCTTTAAGCCCAACCTTAATTCCCGCAGTGGCAGAATTGTGCAACATTAAACAAATTAAAAAATCCCGCATGAAACAAATTGATTTTCCTGGAATTTAACCCCTTGAATTCCCGCGGCTTCCAAAAAAAACACCTTACAGTGAATTTGATTCACTTTCATCCATAAAAAAAAATGATTTCATAAAACTCTTCGGCTTTTAATTTTCTTTCATGCCAACAAATTTAAAATCCCTAAATTTTATAATTCAAAAAATTAGGGTTTTAAATGGGAAAAATAACCATTCATGGAGTATCATAAAATTCAGAACCTGGCTCTGATACCACTTGTAAGCAATTCTTTAATTTTTCAATTGAATGAAAATTAACTCAACAGGATCTTGAATTTTTATGATACTCACAATTCCCATATACATAGTAAAGAAGAACTAACCTGGATCTATTGTGCACTTCTTCCTGTCAAAAGTTCTATCTCCTCTTACTCCTCCTTAATGCCTTCTTGATGATATAGAAGTTCCAATGATAGTTTCTCTGTCAAAGTTACGCTTTCTATATTGTCTTTTCTAAGAACGTTCGTTCTCTCTTTTCCACTTTTCAGAAACGTAACTCTATATGCTGTCGTAAAAATTTTTTCCTCTTTTATGGTATTTTAATTAATCTTAATAAAATACCAAAATGCCCTTTTGGAGTGAGAAGAGAGGGATTAATTTTAATAACTCTAAAATAATCCCAATAACTTTAATACCTTATATTCTAATAATCATCACATTAGAATCATTACATTAAAGTTATACCTTACATTACATGAACCAATGTTAATTATTAATATAATTTAACACAACATACTTTATGCATGACTCTAAAATGAATTGACCATTCGGACTTAGAATAATTGAGCTATGACTGGTTGTGCACTTGTGATGGCTTCTACTGCTTTGCAAAGCCATTGCCAATGAGTTTCACCCTACCACACTCATAAGGTTAGTCTGTTCTGAGCCTTGGAGCATACTGGAAGCCTCTAAGACTAAGACATCTTGCTACTCCTCACAACATGGTTAAATCCTCTCTACTTGAGAATGAAAAACCATTGGAGTTTCAGGATAACCCCCAAGACTGAGCTCGTGCATTCATTCTAAACTTACTTGAACCTCACCAAGAGGATTCACTTTGGAACTTACTTTCACCACTTTGAAACCATACTTTCTTTCACTTTGAATCATAACTCATAACTTTGATACTCATATAACTCAATACACATTCACACATAATCCAAAATGAATCAAAACATCACTCAAATAAATCAAGGACAAAGAAGGAAAGAGCAAACTAAAATCTGGACCAGTCGCTTAGCGCATACAATCGCTAAGCGACTAGAGAGTTCTCTCGCACAACGACCCATCTCGCTGTGTGAATCCATAGGCAGTACCTCCAGACTCCCAACCACTCGCTCAACGACCTAGCTCGCTGAGCGAATAAAGACTCACAGTACTCCTAACCGATGTCTATATGGCCACTTATTTACGAAAATGCCACTGGTCAATAATTTACGTTGGATATTTTTTGGTCTGACGTCTAAGGGGTGACGTTAAAGGTCAATTCTGCACTAGTGAATCTTTTGATTCGAACCAGTATAAAAATCATCTGTGTGATTTTTTTCATTCTTTAATCTCTTTACTTTAATTTGTTCGAAGAAATTTTTAAAAGGGAAAACGAGAATTTTTAATAGAACCAATTCACCCATCCCCTCTTGGTTTTGTGTCCATTTACATGTTTTTAAACGTTCCGTTACACGATACCAATTCCTACACAAAACCCCTTTTTCTAGTGTTTTCCTGTATTTCATTAACTTTTCTAAAAACATGCAAATCAATTAAATAATTGTATTAAGATATGATTGAATCGTAATTAGGCTGATGGTAAGTAAAAATCCATTTCAAACTGTATAAATAGTAAGTCTATAAAAGATAATTAATTACATTGATTACTATATTTAATATCTTGTGTTCGGATACCTACTGACTTAAGTATACGGTCTTTTACAAGTATCACTCAAGCGATTGAAGATGATTAAAACATTCTTCACATCAAACAAATAGGCAATTTGATTAATCTAAAGACCGATACATCAAGAAATTGAAACCAATTATGTAGAAACACAAATTAAGGGATCACATGGATTTTGCTTCTCGAAAGATTAAGAAAAAAAATGTTGAACCTCTTTTATTTTATTTTCAAAGTTTAAAAGAATAAAATTGAGCCAATTTTTTCTCCATATTGTCATATTAAAATGGATTAAACTCTATTTTTAAGGGTATTAATATTTACTCTAAATGTCAATTTGTTTTGTTACTGATAAATGTTAATGAGTTATACCAAGATTTAATTCTAAAAATACAATAATTGATGAAAAGAAAACACTCGGAAAAGAATAGAAGCTGAGACCCAGTTTTTGGTTTGGGCTTTTGGCCCATGATAAAATTTTATTCACAGTTCATAATTCTGATTCTTTTAGGCGCCCTGACCTTTTTCTTTTCCCTCTACACTGAATTCACAACATTACAAGAAGCGCCATCTACAAATTTCACAGCATTCATACCTCAAAACCAAAATTCTCAAAATTTTGACTTTCTCCCTCTTCTTAGTTTCATTCAACAATGAATATATACCCCACAATCCACCACCATTCACCTCAGCTCTTCTTTGTCTCTGCTCCTAAACAACAACCTTTTTGTGTATTTCTAATTTGTTACAAATGGAGATTTTTGACACTGCCACCAACATTTCCAACCATGGAAACAAGGAAAATGTTCCTCCTTTTTGTAACAGTAATGTCAACAAGGATAAGGGTAAGATCACAATTCCTCACATAATGTCCATATCTTTCAAGAACAAGAAACGCAGCACACTGAAGCTTAAGAGGTTGCCTCTTACTGATGTCACCAATCTTTTCAACAATTCTGCTACAGATGTCTTCAATCTCAGCCACCAACAAATGGGGTTTTCTGTTATTCTCAGGAGAATACCTTGTTGCTCCAAAACATTAAGAATGAGATTCAGATAACAGTAGTTGTGTTGTGTCTTGTCATAAGAAAATGGTTTCAATTTTGCAATTCATTTGAGTTCAATTGTAATCATTCTATTTGAGAAGTGCAAATAATGTGTTCTGAATCAGAATCTTCAGATTTAGAATTTGTTCTGTGCTACTTTTGTTTCTTTCAGTGCAGCTGCTCTTCATTCTGCAATTTTCCTCCCTGCATGTGCTCTTTTTGAGGGGATTATATTATTAATATTTATTTAATTAAGGAAATTATATTATTAGTTATGAAGGAATGCAAAGAATTGCATTACGTGACAAGCTACATAAATTTAAATCATATCTATATAGTTTATATCAATGGTGAGACAAGTATAGATGAAACTTTTGTTTTTTATTCCGGTGATGCATATGCTATTGGTAAAAGTTATTCTTTAGTTTTGTAAATTAATAATCTCCATCTTTCATTTGAGAGGTTTTGTTTTGGTTTAATCATTCTCTAAGTCTCTTTTTTAAGTGAGAATCTTAATTTAGTCCTGTTTTTTTTTTATATCTCAATTAAGTTTTTATTTTATGAAAATTAAAACAATTACATCATTTCCGTTAAATTAGACTTAACAGCGTTATAGTTAAGTTGACGTGGAGTGTGATGTTGGCTTTAAGTGATGCTACACACCCAATCAACTAATGGGAGGTAGCCACCTCATCAGATCTTGTCACATTAGCTTCGTCTCTTTCACTAGAAACCCTAATTCTCTTTTTCCTTCCTTGTGCCATCGTCAACAACCACCTCACGGAACCAACATGTCACCACGAGCTCCACCATGTGCTGCCACAATTCTTCAAGAACCCTAATCATGAGCTTCCCAAATCCTCCACTAGAAACCTACAACAAATCAGAAACCCAATTAACCCCAATTTCTAGAAACTCTCAAATCAACCATGGTAGCACCACCAATTTCATCATGAACTCAAGCCACTGTGACACAATTAGTTCGCACCAGTAACCATTTTCTCCATCGCAACAACACCACGACCATGGAAAACAACCACCACGAGCATCCATTTGCACACAGAGAAACCTAGATATAGAAGAAAAACCCAATAACGAACAGAACCCACCATCTCTTTTGCAACTACGAAACCCATTAACAGACCACCGCAAGAACCCTTCCTCGGAGACCCACTAAATCAGACGACCGTGACCCACCCAGATCACAACCAATCTTCTCCTTCAAGAGCGAATCCACCGAACCCAATCGCAAATTTCTATCCCCAATTTGTGCAAACTGCGCTTCCATCTTCCTCGAGCAACCACCACTACGAAGCCAACCTCCATTTTCGTTTCCAATGTGCACCTGCGCAGAAACCCGGAAACCACAAAATCGCACTCAAGCAATCCATGAACCATTCTTCCTCACGAACATCACAAAACCCATTTTTCATCGCACCACCACGAGTTCCATACCCAGAATTCGCAAAACCTTAACCTATAATAAAAGAACAAAGCAAGAAACCCAGAATCGTGAATTTGGGTTCTGACCTGAAATCTTTGTGGAGAAAATCCCTGTAATGGAATTAAACGTTTTAGTTATTGACGGTGGGGAAAATGAGTGCTGCGGTCCAGCGATGTTAATCTATGGTGGAGGTGATGAAAGATTCCCATGGCAATTTGAGGCCGCGTTAGGGCTGATGCTCCAATGATGGATTAGGAAAAATGTTAGGGTTTTTGGAGGTGAAAGATGACATGTCAAGGGTTGGTTCAGTTAAATGTTTAATAAAAAAATAAAATTCCACGTTAGCAAGCCATGTCACCATACATTAATGTCGTTAGACTCAATTTAAAGGCAGAGGTTTAATTGTTGCAATTTTTACAAAAATAGGACCCAATTGAGAAATCGAAAAAGAACGGGACCAAATTGAGATTCTCACAGAAAAAAAGGACCTCATGAATGATTAAACCTTTTGTTTTTAAGAAACTAAAGAAAATTTATACATATATACATAATTGTATATTTAAATATCATTATAACATGAGAACATAGTGTATTTATATCAAATTTATCTGCATTTTTAAATTTAATTTAAAAACTCTTAAAAGAATTCACTTTAATGGAGATTAGATTTAAATAAGAATAAATAAAAATAAAAATTTTAAGAATACGAAAAATTCATATTATGTTTGTTTTTCTTTTAGATTTCAAACTTTTATTTCTTTTACTACCAAAATTTGACCTATTATTAATGATTTTTGGTTGTTTCCGAGGAATTGTGGCCGTCGATAATATTCTTCTCTTTTATAGTGTTATCATCAATTATAATTATAAATAAATAAGGATGAAATTTAAAGAATAACTTTTGTAGAGAGGGTGTATTATTAAAGTTTCATTACACAAGTGTAACTTTATGAGTGAAGAATATAAACATATCTACAAATATTAACACAGAAAATATAAACTTCAAAACTTGAAAAACATTTTTAATAAGTATGATTTGTGGTTGTGTTTTTAATGTCTGTATCTTTGTTTTCATATTGTATTTATAAAAGTTTATGATATGAACATTTTAGAACAATCTTCATCTTAATTCTTTTGATGTAATTTTTACATTCCATCTCTTTAATTTGTATGTTTCATATTATTGAATTTAATTTGAATTTCTATTCTTGCATATACATAGAAGTCATTTTTCTTTTTTACACATATTTAATATAAATTAGAATACAAGGTGTTTCGGTGTAGATGTATAGGACCGAGAGACTAACCTTTTCTGATGCGGCTTTACCGCTTTTCGACGCTTGAACTGGGTTATTCGATTATCTTCTTTCCGCCTAGGTCGCTCGATTGTCTGCAATTTTGGCCGTTCGGTGATCTTCAGGTCGTTCGGTGATCGCCTTCCTGGTGGAGAGGGGGAGGTACCTGCAAAAGGCACTCCAACGCCCAAGTTAGGCGTGTATTGAAGAGCCTCGGCTCTTGATTGAATATTTAATGAATGGTTATCACTATTTGAGTATTTGAGAGTATCAGTTGAATGTGAGTAGAACGTACCTGGCTTTTAGCCCTGACTTTCTATTTATAAGTTGTCTCATGGACCTTAAACTAACATAAGCCCAATAAAATATAAACAGACTTACCTAAAAATCTAGTTAGTTGCTAAATATCTTTAAATAGATATTCTTGATTATCTTTTGATTATTTTATCTTCTACTTATCAATATCTTTAATAAGATATTCATTCAGATATTCTTGATTATATACCATACACATACCCCCAAGTTCGAGTTAATCATTCGGCTTTAGCCATGATTAACTATAGGACTTATGAGTTTGAAGGAAGTTGTGTTTGCTGTACTGGGGAGCGTGCTTCTAGGCGTTGCTTATCTCTAAACTGAACAACGAGAGCGATACATTGGAGGCCGAATGGCCGAGATTCTGTAAGACCGAACGGTTGAATACCTGGGAGACCGAATAACCATATACTTGTGATGCCGAATGGTCGAATGCTTGTGAGTGAGTGTTCATCAGTGAGTGTTCATCAGGGGAATGCCTTTATCGCTCGAATGATAGTCCCTGGGAGACTATCTTTGATTTATAGTCCATGGGGGACTGTCTTTGATTTATAGTCCATGGGGGACTGTCTTTGATTTATAGTCCATGGGGGACTGTCTTATGCCCTGTAGGGACGATTGGCCGAATACATATGGGGTCGAACGATTGAACACATGTGAGACTGAATGGCCGAGTACTTGTGAGGCCGAATGACCGAGCACCTGTGAGGCCAAATGGACGAGGACCTACGAGGCCGAATGGCCGAGGACCCGCGAAACCGAATGGCCGAGGACCTGTGAGGGTGAATGGTCGAGCACTTGTGAGGCTGAATGACCGAGTACCTGTAAAGCCGAATGGCTAAATACCTGTGAGGCCGAATGACCGAGTATCTGTAACGCTCGTCTTGGTTTCTTGTGGTTTCTAATCATCTTTCTGGTGCTTTGTTGTTCCTCCATGCTCCTCGTGGTCACCATTTGGGTTTTTCACTCGGCCCCACGGTGAGCGCCAAAATGTTTCAGTGTAGATGTATAGGACCGAGAGACTAACCTTTTCTGACGTGGCTTTACCACTTTCCGACGCTTGAACTGGGTTCTCCGATTATCTTCTTTCCGCCTGGGTCGCTCGATTATCTACAATCTTGGTCATTCGATGATCTTCAGGCTTTGACCGCTCGATCGCCTTCCTGGTGGAGAGGGGGAGGTACCTGCAAAAGGCACTCTGTTAAGCGTGTATTGAAGAGCCTCGGGTCTTGATTGAATATTTAGTGAATGGTTATCACTATTTGAATATTTGAGAGTATCAGTTGAATGTGACTAGAACGTACCTGTCTTTTGGCCCTGACTTTGTATTTATAAGTTGTCTCATGGACCTTAAACTAACATAAGCCCAATAAAATATAAACAGACTTACCTAAAAATCTGGTTAGTTAATAAATATCTTTAATTCTAGGAATTCAATTATAATTAATGATTGATTTTATAAGTATAAATAAATTAAATTTATTTTACAATTTTTTAGTAAAATTTAAATTATGGGTATTTATAATAAAGTTTTTAACAATATATCTTAACATCATATTTTTAGGGAAAAAAATGAGGGAAGATTAGAGTTAATAAGAAATTATCCAACAAAATATAGTGTTTGAGTTATAATTTTTAAGTTTAATCATTTTGAAGGTCTTTATTTGTGCAGAATCGTCTCAAATAGCTCATCATATTTTTTTTATCTCAATTAGATCCCTTTTTCTGTAAAATTGAATCAATTTTGACCTTGCTGTTAATTAGTCTAGTTTGGACTACGTTAAATTTGGTGTTTGGTGGCATGCTAAGCTAGCAATTAATAAGCACGTGTCATAGTGGGGTCTCATTACGTGGAATTATTTTATTTTAAGTTTAAAATAAGTTATATTTAATAAAAACACAATGTTATATTTATTTTTGGAAATGAAAATAAAACGTATTAGGGTTAAGTTTGGGATTTTGTGGTCAGATTTTGAGGGTGTGCGAAATTAGGGAAAATGGGGGAAAATAGGGTTGGTGGGTTCTTGTTCTGGTTCGCAACTAGGGAACATAGTATTTTAGTGAGAAATTAGCTTTCGATCAAGTTTGATTATACGATTTTGGCATCATCTATCGGTGGTTTTCCGATGAAATCGGCAAGTTGTTGGCGGTGAATCACGTGGAAGGCTATCGCGAAGTTGTTCGAGGTGAATCACGTGTTGAGGTTAGTAAATGCGGTTTTGATTTAATTGTTTCATGATTTTTTCCTTTTATGGTTTTTCCAAAATGTTACATGCTCATTCCTATTTCCTTGTTTATTGCAATGTGGTCCCCCATGTTTAAAGTGTTGTTGGAGTGTCTTTTTGAAGGTGTGCTTTAAATTGATGTTGTAATATGGCCCCCTATGTTTCCTTGTTGTGCTTTAAATTTGTTTAATTTTTGTTGTCATTAACCCTGTTATTATTTTATAGGATAAATATTGTTATATTGTTGTACTTAGAGGGTCATTTTCAAGTTGTTTTCCACCACGGAGGGTAGTTCTTAAATGATGGGCCACTTAAGTATGAAGGAGAAACTACAAATTTATCTTTTGACTCAGACATGTGGAGCTACTTCCTTGTAGTCAATGTAGTGAAAGGGCTGGGATATGATGAGTTTAAGGACTTGTGGTACTGTGTACGGGGGTTCTGTGTTAGATAATAGGTTAAAGCCTTTGTGTGATGAAAGACGATCCATGAACATGAGGTTCATCTATTTGTTGTTCACATAGTCTCTGAACCTGAGGTCATACACCTGTTAGAAAATGTTCCTCATAATAGAGCTGAAGTATAAGTTGAAGCTGTGATGCCTGATAGTGGTGAGACTGTAGGTATAGGTGATGGTGAATGTCAACAACAAGGTGATGGTGAGTGTCAATAACAAGGTGGTGGTGAGTGTGAACAGGAGAGTGAAAAACAATGTGAGGTGCCTGGCATTGAAGGTGAGAAAGGTGAATGTCATGGTCATGGTGAGGAGGGTCACTGTGAAGAAAGTGTTCCTGTTTCAGAAGAAAGATGTGAGGGTGATGATATTGTTCAAGGTGAACTTAAAACAGAGGTTGATATGGGTGAGTGTGAAGGAGATGGTGTTGATGTTATGATGACATATCCCTTAAAATTAAATCTTGTGTTTGAATGGATAGTCTTTCAAACATATACATTCAACACAAGACAAATAAAAGCTTCAAAGATGCTCCTACTCTCCAAGACCTTGATCATTCATTTGATTTAAGGTGTATCATTGTTGGGAGCTATATTATTCATTTACTCACTATTATAACATTGTTCTAACTTGTGTTATAAAATGGGTATTTGACCTTGATGGAGAAGCACACAAAACTCCAAAAAAGATAAGAAAGTTTGCCTTGTTCCATGTTGAAGATTTAAGGGCAAATCATTTTCAAGAGGGAGGGAATGATGGCAAATCCCCTAGCCATGGTCAAGCACTTTCAAGAGAGTGGAAGCCATCCATGAAGATGACATCAACTCTACTTTGTGGGCAACCTTTGGAGCCATCATGGAGCATGGATTGAAGAGTAGTGTAGGAATTTAGGCCATTGTATTAGGACATTTAGTGTAGGTTTGTTTAAGGCTTGTATTAAGGCCTAAGTAGCATAGGATTTTCCTTAAAAGTTAGATATCCAAACCAAGTGGAAAGTGTGTGCCATGTGTTATGCTTCTATTGGAGAGGATTTATATTTTAAAAGGTAGCCACATAACACCCTAGGAGTGGAGAGCATTTACTCTTAGTAGTGGCCACATGATACTCTAGGAATGAAAAGGATTGTGTTTTGTGAGTGGACACATATCCTTGCATCATTTGAGAGGTTGGAAGGGCTCATTTTTTGCCAATGAGAGCAAAGGTGGGAGATCATGTTTTTAGGGTTAGAAGGAGACACCCTGGCCTATAAATAGAGGTGTCTCCACCCTTGAATTTCATCTTGGAATTAATGTTATGTTTCCAAAATATGTCTTAAAGTGTCCACGTCGATAGTTAAATTCCATCTTATTTGGTTATTGCACAACTGGACAGTTGGTCGTTAACGATTTAAACGGTGTTTGCAAAAAGGACTAAATTGAGCACAAAATACAATCTTTAGAACTACATTGAATATTTTAAAAACAATAAGACCATTTCAAACAAACTTGACAAAAATTGGGACCATAAGTGTTATTAAGCGCATATATATATATATATATATATATATATATATAACACACTGTCATTCTCCTTCTCTTGTATGTATGAAAGCTGGTTTTTCTTCAGTTCATAGATATACCACATTACTAATATGATGTAGCAGATGATTAATACTGAAATGCTCGAAAGCAAGGAGCTTGTGGATTTGGTTCGGGGTGCATTAAGAGTATCCAAACTTGTTCTCAATTCATTCTGAGGAAAGATTTCATATATACTTGGTCTTATGGTCTCTCCTACATACTGCTAAATAATATTCTGATATAATGTACCCATTGTTTATTCATGACACTAGCTGTCAATCACAATCACAATAATTCACAACAACTAATCTTGAATATCTGATACAGCCTTGAACAGGTTGGATTGATTCTTAGGAGGACTATGACTTGACAACTGGGGAGAGGCATCTCAATGGGCTTTACGTAGATGATGTATAAAATCATTGTCAAATCATTCTATGATACTCTTACTCTAAAGATAATGAAAATTCTAAATTCAGAATGTGCAATATTTTAAGTTTCTACTATCTTATAAAATGTTATATTAGAATCACTATAAGTCAATGAATAAGAAGCTTTCATGGTATTATGAATTATGATACAATTTATGATACACCAAAGGATGAATCTCATACTTTTTACTTCATGAATTTTAAATCTAATTTAATTTTAGAAAATCAATTTTTAAAGTAGAATTTACACCTGTTTATAAAGTATAAATTTTGTTGTATTTTTAGTTAACATGCAATCTCTAGTACACTTTCTTCATATGAAAAAAAAAAAATTTAAATGTATGACTAAATATTAATGATTTGATCATTTAACAGTGACGGACAGGATAGACATAAATATTTATAGACCAGGAGTCAAGTGAATTTTGTAATAAACTAAATTATTAACAATCAAATAATGCTAGACAATCACAATGAGATGACTTTAGGTCCATAATTTTCACACAAACCCAAACTAAAGAAAAACAACAAAAGCAATATGAAAAAAAAGACAATAGTAATTAAAATTTCTACCAGTTGAAGTTATGGAATTGCCTTGTTCAATACAGAACGAGAAAATGGGACACCATGCACCTTAAACTGGTAAACATCAAGCAGGAAGATGTTCAAATCCTTATCAGTAATATCATTGGCTTTTTCCTCAAGTAATGCAAGTTCATGGATTTATAATTCAAGTGTAAAAGTTCATTGTTGGAGCAAAGAAATGAGGAGGTACTTACTTCACAACACAAGATTCTTGGCTTTCTTCATTCTGCGTATAAGTGGCTTCTTCTGCATCTGCAACCCTACAACGAGATCAAAGCTGTGTTCAGATTGAAATCTCAAAAAACACAAAAAGAAGGCCAACTGATATATCAAATATAACCATGTTTAAAACTATTTTCATCATTATATTGAAAACAATTTTCTAAAGAAAAATAATATATTAAGAATCCGTTTAAATATACAACCACTGTCTTATTTCGATAATCTTCTTTCTACACACACAATCAACTCTCAAAATTATAAAACAAAAAGCATAAATAATGTTCATGAAATCGTTAGTGTAACCCTTCATCCTGAAAAATCTACTATAAACTTTAGAAATTTTCAATTGGCTCGAGACAGAAAGCATTTGAGAAAAGCCATGTCAAACTTTTAAAAATATCCCTACTTGACGTAAGTTATTACAGCTGTCCATGTCGAACACCCTTCTTAAATGATGTGTCCCTGCATATAGAAAATTGAAATATGTACTATACATATTTGGTAAAGTATCTAATTTAAAGAGTTTTTTTTTTAACGTAATTTTGACACAGTTTCAACCTAATACTAATTGGGCAAATACAATTATTTTTTAAAAATTCACAAATCTTTGTCAATTTATATTATGATTCTATATATAAGGAATAAAACTTAAATGATAATAAATATTTATATTATATATGTATTATAGATAATGATCAAGAAGGGAATGAAATGCCTTAAATTAATTATATCTTCTTTCTATTAGTACAGTAAAAGTAAAGTAAAAGGATTTTTTGGTATGGTTATTTTTTATATTGTATTTTGTTTTTAAAATAAAGAATATCAAAGATCAATTTAAAAAGGAGATCTGTTGATTTCAATTATAAACAAAACATAAATTTTTACATTAGGTTTCGATTATCATTAAAACCGGACTCCAAAGCAATAAAAAATTATAAAAAAAAATAAATAAAAGAATAAGTTTTGCTTCTTAAAAACAATTGAAGTCTATTCGATTATAAGCTTAGGTTTTTTAGGTTTTTTAGATAACTGAAGTCTATAGTGGTATTAAAAGAATATATTTTTATTGAGTAGTTCTCTCAATGTATTAAACAACTTGAAAAATTAAACTAAAATTTAATACTACTAGATAAACCAAAAACCAGCAAGATAGATAAAAAATTGAGAACTATAGTAGTGAAATATAGATTTTCATGGAACTTTCATGCTTTTATGATACATATAAAAAAAAAATCAAACATATCATGATATCATTTTTAGGATTCAAAAGAGGAGAGTGCAAACTTGGGAACATATTTTTAAAGGATTTATTGTGGAAAAACACCCAAACATATGAGAGCTCTATAAATGTATGAACAAACAAAAACAACGAACCTAAACAACAAACATAAAAAGCCTCCTTTTTAAACATGGCGATAAGAACTTACGAATAAAGGAACCTGTGAGTGAAGGAACTTGCGAATAAAGGAAGCAAATGAGATAGAGAAATAAGAGAGAAATCAAGAAAAGTAAGCAAGAAGAGAAACTAAGAGACAAGAGAAAATCTAGAAACAAAGGGTTCATAATAATGGGAGTTTAAAAATATTGTAGCAAGGATGTAACTTTTCTAAAAATTTAACTCTAAAAAAATAACAATTTTTTTTTCAATTCCAAACAAAATAACAATTTTTTTTTCAATTTCAAAAAAATTAACATTTTTTTTCTAATTCAAATCTAAATAAAATTTTCAATCCAAAATGATAATAAATTCTAAATACAATTCAAAATAAAAAAACAAAATACAATCCAAACACAACATAAAATCATCTTAAACTAAAAATATAATCCAAAAGCAATCACAAAAAAAAATTAGGTGAGTTGGTGAGCCAACTTGGCTCGGGTTCAACTTAGGTGAGTCGGGTTCTTAGTGGATCAGGCCTAAAATTGGCTCTATCAAAATTTCAATTTTTTTTCCAATCCAACCTGATCTGAACCCGTAAGGGACCATATTAGCTCACGGATTTAAACCTATTTTGAAAACACTATAAAGTTTTGCATAAATACATGAACCATGCATTCCATACAATGTGTGAAAAATAATATTTGTTTTTGTTTATTCTTTGTTTTCACTTTTTTTATCTTCAAATTTTATTTTCTTCCTTTTCTCATAAGTTTTTAGAGCGCATGCAAGTCTAATATGGCATTAGAGTAGATTAAAATCCATTTTTCTTATGCTATGCCATTTTTTCCATTTCATTATGTACAACATTTGGTTCGTGATGGAAAGCAAAAAGGAAAAACACCATGGACCAGTTTCAAAATTCCTGAAGCCCATACTCCAAGATAAAATCTTCAAACAACTCAAATTCATTAATGGAGGTATTGATTCCCTTTAACGAGATGACCCGCTAGGAAAATATGTAATATAATGGTGAGAATTACCATAAAAATGGAGAAAATCTTCGAACTCTTAAACAGTAATATATATTCTTCAATAAATTGTGATAATTACTGTTCATGGAGAAAATCTTTAAATGACTAATCCTCACTAATGGTGAAAATTACCATATGGGGAGAAAAGAATCGATTTTGCTCTTGAAGAACCAACTCAAATTCATTGACGAAGATATCGATTTCCCTTAACTAGATGACTATTTCTTTGGGAAAGATGTAATGTAATGGTGATTTCTTGGAGTATGCCACAAATTGCTCAAAGAATAGTTTACATTGACAATGTAATGGATTTTTGGGAAGATAAAAAAGAAAGAATCTCAGAGGGAGACCACTTCAAAATGTTTGATTTACCTAAAGAGATTCATTTTATCAAAGAGGGAGAGAGAGGTGTCTTTGATTTCTTCACTAATTTTGTAAGAAGAGTTGAAATATTTAAGATCAATTCACAATACGTGCAATAAAAAATGAAATTGTGATATTGTAAAAATCATGGTCAAGTATAAAGATTTAAAGGGTTTTGGAGAGATATTTGGTGTTGTTAATGTTGAACATGAATAGAAGTCTCAAGTCTCAAATGAATAAGTGATGATAATTGAAGAATAAAGATGTTGAAGACGTGTTTTAGATCTTTACCTTTCTTTGAAGTGTTGTTTGAATCCTTTCACAGAAGGTATTTACAGGTTTATTTTGTTCCAATACAACTACTATATAAAAGAAACTTAGAAAAATATTTTTCAAAGAACAAAAGATTTTACTGTTTACTTAAGCTATTGTATAATCAATAAATTATTCATGATCAATTACACAAATTAGCTTCCATATATAAACGTCGGATCATAGGGCGATGATAATGATCGTCTTAGCCAACTTTAGCTAAGGTAACTCTAAAGGGTTGCAAAAGATTTTTTCTATTTATTTTCTATAAATTAAAAATTTACAATAACCTATATAACACTGATATTTTTAAAAGTTTTATTTTTTTTATTATTTAAAATATTTGTTTTAAACTAACTGACTCTAAATGTAAGAAAATATTTAAAATAAAACATTTTGTTTCGGTTTAACAAACACATATTTTATATTAATTTTGTTTTATTAAATAAAAAAGTTATGTCAGTTTAAAGCGTTAGGGCAATTGTGTGTATTTTGATTTTTTTAAATAAATGAAAATATTTATAATACTCGAGGTTGAAAGGAGGTTTTATTTAACTCATTTTTATTTCAGTGGTTATAGTTTTATCTATCGTGATTGTATTAAGTGTTTGAACGGAAATATGATAATATAGGAGTTGAAGAAGATCATGTTAGATGAGAGGAGTTAATATCATTAGATTTAGAACAATCTTTTAATTTTATATTTTTCTTTTTTAATAAAGTTTATATTTGTAAAATAATTATTTCATTGAGATTTTAAATAAGAAAAAAAATTATTTTAATTATGTAATTTGTGTTAAATATAAATTGTAAAGAGTAAAAAAAAATGGTGTTACATGTAAAAATGGAGTTCTGGGTTAGGCTACCAAAAACCAAATGTATTTGTTGACATAAGTAGCTAAATTAATTCATTTAAGCTATTCTTCAACTGTATAGTCTCATACCCCTCGTCAGTGCCCGGGTAGCTTCCGCTTACTCCAGGCAAACACGCTTAACCATTGAGTTCTTATGGGTTAGGCTACCGAAAAACAAATGCATTTGTTGATATGAGTAGTCAAATTAATTCCTTTAAGCTATCCTTCAACCGTATAGTCCCATATCTATACAGTCTTTAGATCCCTCTCATTCCGGTTTATATTCGATTCGTTCATGTGCCTCTTCCACTGGAAGTCTGCTAGGAGCCACTCCTTGTCCGTGCCTCTTGCACCGGCAATCACTCCCCACCCTCGTCAGTGCCCGGGTGTCACATGTTGTTCAAAGTGAAGTTCTTGACGCGGTGCACGCTTAAGCCCCTTCAAACCAAAATTTAAACTGTTCAATGAACTGTGATTCTAGAGAAAAGGCAGAGCAACTATGTGAAAGGGTTTCTAGAGAGAAGGAAAAATGGCTAAATAAAGAATCTGATTTTTAGAAAAGTCCTTCTAAGTCATGTGTCCTTAATCTTTATGGACTAGACTGCCTAAACATAAGGCCCATCAGCCATTGGCTTATTTTCAGGTCCTTATATTACAATGCTAATAATAAAAGAATGGTTACAATTTTGACAAAATACAATGCTACCTTCTGAAAAATAAAGGAATACAGAGAGAACTTTCCGAGAATTGATGATTAGAAGAATCATTGTACAAAATTTTCAGAAACCATAACACTGTTTTTCCAGTAACAGAATAAGTATTATATTTATATTTAATCTTTATATTGAAAATTTAGTACTTTCAATACTTTATTCAACTTTGGACTTCAGTAATGTATAATATAACTATCAAAGCTCACACAATATTCTCAATCAGACCAGATATAAAACTTTGTTTAGCAAAGGTAAGGTACAGGCTCAGGGTGATCAAAACAATAAGATTTTCCTTACCATTGGCACACTGAGACTTTGCTAAAATCAAAACTTACCTCTAATATATAGAACCACTCATTCCATGTGGAAAACCTAAGCTTTATATCACTTAATACATACATATATCTATATCTAAAGTCTATTTTTAACGTGATATCCAACCAATAAGTTTGTATATATTTGAATGAAACTTCTTGTTTATTGGATTTATTTGCACTAATTATTAAAATATTTGTTATTTATTAGGTTTATAGGATAACTTGTTATCCAACTGTTATGGATTACTCATTTATGTTTAGTTTCAGACTTGAAATATATACATATTCTTGTGTGAGAGGATTGAAGATCTTACATCAACAAAAAAAATATAATAAATTGATAATATATAGGTGGATGCAAATTTTACAAGATTTAGTTCAAGAATTCATGTTATCACTGTAATTTTGCGTTAATCACAAAAGGGCACATATGAGAGAAAGTAAATATTATATAGATAAAAAGATTAATAGAAAAATTACATATTGAAGCCAAATTTATTGAAAATACGTCTTACATAGTGCAAGTGATGCATGAAAAGGGGAGCATCTACAAAAGTAAACATGCAAATCGTGTTTGAATATGTATATATATATATAGATGTAGAAGATACGCTGAGGCATGAAACAGCATTGTGTCACGATCGAACTTTGGGTTCTGCTAAGACCTTAATTACAAATTCTCGGGCAAACATATTAAACTGAAAATTTGAAAGTACTGAATGCCAAGAGCATATATAGAAACGAAACCTCCCAAGAACTGGCCTTAAAAGTAATAACTCCTTCAATTTAATTTATATAATATGCCACATTATCCTGCATGGAGATAAAGGAAAGCATTCAATAAGCAGATACACTTTCAAAAGTATAGAAGAACTTAAGAATATCCAAATAATTAATTAAGTTAAATAAATAATTTACACTGTATATATAACTTACCAAATCTTATGAAATATATGAAAACCATGATGCATTTAAAAGAAAAACAAAATAAAGTAGAAGGAAAACACAGTTTCCACAACAAGTTCATTGATGAAAATCGAAATGCTGCATTAGTTAGATTGATTATCGTCGAGGTGAAAGGTTTGAAAAGGATATGGACAATTACTTTACATGGTACAGCTGAGCTTATCCGATAAGAACTCTACATGGTACAGCTAGCTGTGTAATAGTTCAAGTGTTCAACTAATAATTCAAACACATGACACTATTTTTAAGCAGTGAAGTGTTTGATGAGGTAGACTATAGAGCTAGCTGGTGTTGTGTGTAATTTGTGAAACCTATGAACATGATATGTGTACGTGAAAATGTAATTCATGACTTCAACTCACGGCTAGAAAAAAAGGAAGAAAATGGAACAGAGAAAAAGAGAGAAAGTTGGCCCCAACTGAAGCAGAAGCAGACCAACATGGCAGATATATAATCTGATTCAGGGAGAACACAAGTGAATGTTAATTACTGTGTCACCAATAATCTGTGACTCAGCACAAAAAGCTGTCAACAACAGTTTCATATACTTTGATCAGAAAGACAACCTTGAAAACCCTAACTTGCTCTAAGCTGACACTGAGCAGAGGCTACACTTGATTTCTGCATTATTGTTGTCTTAGAGGAAGCATTAAACTAAAGAAGCCCCTCACAAAATAATTAAAAAGCTCAATAAACTATGTGTGTATATATGATTTAATTATGATTAAGCTATAAAAAAAATCAACATGTGCAGTAAGTTTTGACAAGTTTGAGTAGAATAATCACTTGAAACCAAGAGCTTGTACCTTCAATAGCATTCCATGTTCTATTTTAATATATAAAATACAAACGTGTGTCTATTCAAAATGCCATTGAAATTCCACTTGGAACAAAAGCCGACAAAAACATGTGAGATGACGGGCAGCACAAAGCTTAAGCATTCGCCTAACCAACAAAATATTTGCACACAAAATACATAACAAGTACTCAATATATTACAAAACTAACTAGCTTTTTGATAAATGGATAAAATTCTCAGTATCAGATGGTAGACCACATGATCAAATCAAGGTACATATGGTGAAACAAACACAGTGGAGAAAAGATGAGTAAGGGCATATCAGATCAACTCTTGTATGGATATTTTAAATATATATTACAATATAAGTGGGACATATTATATAGAATTGAGGATGGTGGAGAAATGTTTATTCTTAGAACAATACATTCAATATTTAATTAGCATTAGCTTTCTCCAACATCTATCTGAAAGATTCCATTCAATCATGTCTTTCTTAGAACAAAATTGTAAATTAGAAGAAGACTTGCGACAGCATGCATTCCAAAAAGTTTCAAATTTGACATGTTTTATTTGAAACCTAGAACCTGAAATAATCATATATGTTAAAAAAAAATGTTTATTGGATGCTTAGTATAACTTGACAAATTACATATACATACACACACACGACACATCTCACTTGATTACTGCATGTGTCAAAAATCTGCTTAATTTTTAAAAGGAAAAATTAATTGGGAGAAAGTAATCATAAAAGTAAGGAAATCAATTGATGTGCCATAAACTTTGTTTTTGTTGGAAAGCCAACATGGTGATTAAATTAATCTTTTGTGGATCTTAATTACATACAGTCGCCTCTAATTTCGCAACCTAATGAACACGGCATTTGAAATACTTTTGTCCGTATAATGTACCAACTCTTAAATAGTATATATTGCAAGCTATCTGGTTCGTGAATAAGAAAAACTATGTATATAAAGCATTTGTTTTTTGGTCCCAGATCCATCCATCAGATTAAAAATTCTAATATCAGTATCAAACTACTCAATAAGTTTTACTTCTTTCTAGCTATATCTCTTGACATTCAAACTCGTAGTACTTATTAATAATAACACACATAATGCTTCAAAACATTGTAGTATAGTTTAGGTTGAGATATATGTTATTACAATAACTTGATGCTGGCCATGGCATACGCATCTAACCAACAACAGATGACAGAAAAAGAAGCATCATCTGGTTGATGTAGTGATGAAAAATTTGGATAGTTTGTGTGAAATTTTAGATTGAAAAAAATGATTGCTGTTATATAAAAAAAGGTACGTTGAAGATTATACTGGACCAGAGATAAAGTTGATGATAAAATAATATAATTACCAAGAGGTGAAAGACAGATCTTCCAGAGGAAGAATATTCAAGAGAAATGGATGGAGGAGGTTGATGATTCTTCAAGATTTCCCTTAGGGGTCTTCTTTTTCTTCTTGTAAGGTATACCTCTAGCCTTAGCTTGGCACTCCCTGACCTCCCTAAGGTAGACACGGATGGAGCCACTAGCAAAAGGGTTAGTCTCTGGAGAGCCTCCATTTTCCTCATAGGCTGCTATAAGCCTGCCTATGAGGGCATCGAGACTCCCCCAAGCTTGTCTGAGAGGACAAGTGCAGGGTGCTGGTGGTTCAGGCTGTCCATAGAACATGCACCCTTGGAGGTGAACCTTGGTCTTTCCGAACTGGTCGAGATACCTTAAAAAATCAAGGACATGGTTGCAATTGCACTGAGAGAGAGCAACTGGGGGTCTTTGGTTCTTCAAGTATTGTCCAAAAGTGTTCCAGTCCCTTCTCTTCTGAGACTCATAGCGGCTAAGTGTGACTGGACTCTGCTGCTGCAGCTGTTGGTGCTGGTGCTGTTGCTGGAGGTGGTAATCTAGAGGGATGATGCTTGATGAACCTTCTGCACTGTGGCTGCCACTGGTGGACATTGTTGAAACTGTGAAATGGTGAATCAGGATGAAGAGAGAGAGAGAGAGGAGGGATTGGAGTTGGGGCTGGTTTTTCTAAATAAAGCCAGGGAAAGAGGGAGGTGAAAGGTGAAAGTGAAAGGAATAGGAGAGTGGAGGAAGATAGAGTATTGAGATCACGTCACTGGGCTACTGAGAAGACATTTTATGGGCCATCTTGGTTTATTTCTGTTCATCTCTTTTGTCCTCTTGCATATGGGAAAAGTTTGGTATACACCAAACTCTATTCAACATAAATTATTAGATGGTTTAACTTAAATTATAGTCCTCATTAATCCATATCTTATCGATCATCAGGTTTTTAATTGACCAGAAAGAGTTAATGAATCTCAGTTATTATATATATGTGTTAGGTAAAGCTTGCCGAAGACCATACTGGTTTTAGATTAAGTAGTTATAGTTTCACTTTTAATCCTCAAAAGATGCAATTAGAGAAAAATAAAGGTCTAATTGATGATGTAACAAAAGAAAAGAGAAACTAGAGGAATTATAATATCATTTTCTTGTTTCTCTGACAATAACATTAACTAGAGGGGAAGTCTTGATACTATATATCATGATAAAATTGATGAATCTTATTGTGACCTAAAAGTAATGGCTTCAAAATTTGAAAGTATTTCTTTATTTGGGGAGATAAAAAATTGTGTCTTTATCCTCTTCTGGACCATACAGGGGAAAAACGTTCTTTCTACTGTGTTTCACTTTAATTACATTAGCTTCCATTAACTGTGTGTTTTCTCTATAAGCATACACAATTATTGTGTTTTGCCCTTATTCATCGCTAAGCCTTATCTCCTTAACCAAGCCCATTATCATTATTGCTCTCATCAAATCATTCCGATAGCTATAGAACCTGCTATTTAACATGTGTTTAAGTTAGTAATTATACAATTAATTTAAGCTGGAATTGATATTGAAAGAAATTATGTTTAAGTTAAAAGTGAAACTCACTATAATTTGTTTTATCAGGGTTAAATTAATCCACCTATTTAGCTCTAAACCCTAAGTCCATCTAAAGTTTTATTAATTTTTTAATATCGCTCACATACATAACATGTTCATAAACCTATCTGTGAAAACTTCATTTTGAATTAGCTTCTATGAAAAGAAACAGTGAAAACTTTAATGTTATTTTCTTAATTTAAGCAGAATATGCCATACATAACTTTCATTCTAACGCGTGTCACCGAGTGCTATATGCTAAAAAACATCCTTTGCATTAGTTGATATTTCACTGTGATTAAAGACTGCAACACATATCAAACACACCTAATATTTGAATCTAAATATTGATAAATCTAACACATATTTGAAATATATATTCCAATTTTAAATCCTCTAGCTTTCAGGGTATAGAAATATCACAATTGATTTTATCTCCTACCTAAAGTAATTTTAGTAAAGCTATAGCTGTTTCGTTTTTGAATAAAATTGATTCTACCTTCAAACAACTTATCCAAAAACAGAAAAACACATAGAAGGTCAATGTCAATTTATAAAGAATTTGAACACTTTATACTCATAAATTCATTGTTTTGAATTAGAAATAATGTTATTTTTTATATGGGTTTGAATCCGGTTTCATTTGCATTATGTCTCTAAGTTGAATATCTTCAAAAGATTTATTATTAGAGATGATGATAATACGGAGTGTGTTATGTAGGCCTATTTAAGTCCGTTCTGCATAATTTATGACTTCCACAAGCCTACGTCAAAGTGGAACGAGCAAATCAACATAATTTATGTGTACATTTATCATTAATTCTTTGAAATTTCTAACATACTTAAAAATTATAAAATTGTTAAATATTATTTATTTTAAAAAAATAACTTATAAAATTTAATTTTCTACTAATTTAATTACTTCTACGTATTTTAAACATAAGAAGAATTTATGAATCTACTGTATCACTTGTCATTTATAAATACATATTCCGGCATGGTCGTCTTGTAGGATAAAAGCATTACTTATTCATCAGCATAAAATGTAATCTAAATTTAAAAAAGCTACTTTAAATAAATAAAGTGCCATTTGGAGTAACATATTTCAGGTGAAGATAATTATTAAGACATGATCCGGAACACAACACACACCATGTTATAAATTAGAAATACAGTATTACGCATGTTGTCTTCCAGAAACAGATTTTATAACCGGTTATTAGGGAGCACCTCTCTGGAACTTTGCATGCATGCCACAAGATACTTGGCCGTACTCTTTTGGAGCATGCAAATATATCTTTTTTTACCCTACAACCTTCACTTTGTTTTTAATGTCTTCTATTAATACTAGGTACATTTTTTCTGTCTCTACATCTTTCCACATCAGGCATGCCCTTCTCTAAATGCTTCTAATTCACTTCAACATATTAACTCCACTTTCTAACTTTCTTAACATATTTAGGTTTCTGGATTATGATATATTCTCCACTTAGTATTCTTTTTTCTTTTCGGTTAATGTTCTAACTTTTCAATATCCTTATATTGTTAATTCAAATACTCACATCCAATAATACTAAGCTTGTTGTTTCACCTTAAAACAATTGATTACATTATATAATAATAATAATTGTTTACATGTATTTTTAATTGATGTTTTTATGTTAGTCTCCTTGATATTTCAACTTTAAATATATTGACATGTTTTAATATATATTTTAAAAATTGAGGTGAAAACATAGTTTATATCACATTTATGATAAAATAATAATAAAATTATTGAGTTTCTAAATTAATTAAAGTATATATATCTCAAATACAAGTATAATAACATCTTGGTAAATATGAAATCAGAACTCTATTAGTGCATCCTATGAAAACCTTAGTAAGTTAATGAAAGAAACAATATTTATAAATTACTCTTAATGTTAATAACTCTATTAACAGGTTCATTATGTATTCATGTCTATGGCTTAATCGGGCCATGAGATTTTGATTAGACTATAAAAGTACGTTAAAGGTTGGAGTAGGAGAAATCTCTTTTTGATTAATCATGTAGCTAAATTATTATTTGTAGAAAATTTCGGAAATTAAATTAGAGATTAGTTAAGGTAAGTGGGTCAATTTTGGCATTAATCCTATTGTGGTTTATGCGGTGACATATAATAAACAGATATTTTTTTTCTCACTTGCCATGATTTTGTAGGGAAGGAAACTGAGGTAGACATCAAATTTGATGGAGATGACAACCGACCAATGTTGAGAATTGGGCCCCTTGTAGATGCTCTTGTCAAAACTCTAATAAACTAAGATTATATTCATTCAATCGATAATTAGAAATTATCAAACAGTTTGAATTAACTCAAAATATATATATTAGACTCACCTAGAATTTGAGTTGTTCTCCATCTCTACTATTTCCAAAACGCCTTTCTAGAGCCAAACCCCAACCCTTTTCACGTCAAGCCAAACGTTGAATTTCTCATTCATCAAAATGGGGTCGTCGTATAATTGTAGGGTACCCTAAAATTCGGAATCCTATAGAGTACCACAAGCATATCCATGGCAAAATTCTAGTTCAAAATATTTGTTTCATGACAAATCCTTTCGTCCATTGATGCTTACAACTCATCCCATTTGAGCATTACATCAAGAGTAACTTAATTAGATTGTACGTGTTTGCTTATCAATAAAGGTTTATTTTGTGTTTGATATGATTTTGGACGGTTTCAAATTATAGAAAATTATTTATATAAGTAATTCTATTACTTATAATTGTTTAGTATTCGCATTAAATACAAAATCTTGAAGAAGGAGAGAATGGTTATGAATTAAGCAATTTGTCAATCGACATTTCCTAAACAAATGTGGTTATTGGCTACCTTAAAATTGAGTTGACATATGAGCTGTTTGTGAAAGTATTGATGATGTTTGTACATGTATAATTAAAGTGAAACAATAATAATCCATAAATTGTAGCATGTGATGATTGAGCATTAAATAAATTTATTACGTTAATTAAGATTTTTGTTATAAAAAATTATACTTTTTGTTTCTCCTTTTACGTGTTCTACGGAAAAGACCCTTATTATAGGTAGTGCTAATAATTCGACGAATTATGTTCTTTTTGTTTAAATTGTAATTGGGAAAAAATGTATCCTATATTCTTAGGTGTGTAGGCAGAAGAAAGAGAGAGATAAGAAGAATTTAAAAATAAAGTATAAAAGAAGATAAAAGAAACAACGACTCCTTAAGTCAGGGACTCAATGGATATACATTAGAATCAACAAAATTACTTTGACTTTGCCTCCTAAAAATTTATATTTAATTTAATCTCTTTATTTAATTCAAATCAAATTTGTGTTTTATCTTTATTATGTAAATTTAAAAGATAAGTATTATATTGTAAAAATAATACATGTTTATATATATATGAAACAATAAAAATTAAATTATAGTTTCATAATTTTCAGTATAAAATATAAAGTAAATAAAAAGTATTTTAATAATTTAAAATGAAAATAAAGATGACGCAATAAAACGAATATGAATACACTCATTTAAAATAGGAATTCATAGTTGTCCAAAGCAATTCATAACCTTCATGCTGAAGGCTGTTCATAATTGCCCTGGTTAAAAAAAATCATTCGAAATTAATTAAAAATTATTATTAGAAAACATAAAATTAACTTTCAAATATTATATCAATCAAAATATAATACTATTATAGTTGGTTTAATCAACTCTAACACACCGAAAAATAAAATTAGAAAAATATTAAAAAGTATAAAATTGTAGTGTTTATTATTTAAAATATATTTTCCAATAAACAATACATATAATAACTACAAGAATGCTCACATATAGTGTTAGTAAAAATGGAAGGCCACAAGCCAAAACCAACGCTATTAGTAAACTTGTGTTGGTTTAGCGCTAATATCATAGAAACAAACCCACTTTGTGTTGATTAAATCAGAGCGAAGAGTTTCTATGTACTTCTTATCTGCTAGAATAATGTAATAACACATAAAAAAATTATCACACATAATTCAAATTCAAGATGTTATAAATAGTTAGAAATTAAGTTACATCGTTATTACATTCTAAAATATACTTCATTCCTATTTTGTTGAAAATCTCAATTATAAACATATTTTATTAAAAACAAATCTAAGATTAAAATATTATTCCAAATGTTTCCCAATATTAATCTCTTTTACAAAGATTGTGCATCTTTCTCAACACTTGTACCATTGCATGTTCTCGTATAAAAACGATCACCATAAGTGAAAACTACAAAAATAAAAGGGGTGAGTTACCGTAAAACCAATACATTTTCTTTAAAAAAATAATACTTTTCCAAAAATCCTTTCCTTTAATAAACTAATGAAAAAAATATAAAATAAATAAATTCTTTTCACACAGAACACTTTCAAAGGGCAACCTCCTCTACCAAAAGTGAAATAATCACGAACAACCTCCCCGGCTAAAAAGGAAATATATCACTCTCACAAAGCATTTCCCCGACCATAAGTGTAACATATCACATGGTAGCCTTCTCGATCAAAAGTGAAACACATTGCTTTCACATGGAAGCCTCCCCGACCAAAAGTGGAATACATTGTCCTCAAACGACAACCTTTTTGTCCAAAAGTGAAACACATCATCTTTACATACCAGTCACAAATAACAAAAACATGTCCACCTTCATAAAATCCATCATTTGAATACATGTACTCATACTCATGCAATTTCATAAAATCTCATCTTCATAACTTTAAACAATGAATTGAAAATACTCATCAAACTTCAATATATTACTGTTCTTAAATTCAAAACGCATAAAAATAAGGAAAAAAAAAATAAAAAAATGTAAGTTTCCCTATCTCTTTTTGTTCAGTTCTTCTTTCTTCAATTTTGAGACTTGGTTTTTACCCTCCTATATTTAAATCTTACTCTTACTTTTTCTTCAAATTTATTAAGTTGCATTCTTTCTCACCTAAGTGTAACACTAATTCACTCGTTTGATATGTATATTTATGGACTTCAATCTCACCCTTAAAACCCTAATACTCTTAATTAAGATATTTTAGGTGATCTTTCTAATAACCATAAAATATTAAATATATCATTCTATACCTTTCTATTTTTATTTCTTAAATAATCTCTTTAAATCTCCTATATATAAATGAAAATCACACATAATAAATTTGATATTTTTTAATAATTATGTTTGAGAAATAACTTAGTATATAACTTGTTTATACTATAATTACTACTTTATATATTTTTTATGAAACTTATATTATAACTAGCTAGCGTAAACACAAGCCCTATCACGTTTGTATGTATGCATATTTTAAATATCTAGAAATTATTTAAATTTTAAAAATAATAATTAAAAGTATAAAATTCAAAAAATAAATGGTGTATATAGTTATAGATACATAGCTATATATATAGCTATAGATAAAATATTAGAAGTAATATTTTGTAAATAATTTTTTTATTATGAATAATTATTTAAATTTGAAAAAGTAGTTATTAAAATGATAAAATAGTAAATAATTCTTTTCGTAAGTAATTATTTGAATTTAAAAAAGTAGTTACTAAAATAGAAAAAATGAAAAATATATTTTTATTTTGAATAATTATTTAAATTTAAAAAGTAATAATTAAGAAAATAAAATTGGAAAGACAAAAGAAGACACCAAAGAGGTGTATCCTCTCTTTATATAGTTATAAATAATCACTGTATATATCTTTAAATAAAATAAATGTCTTAAATAATTAATAAACTATAAATATTGTTAAATAAAAAATAATAAACAACTTTAAATATATATTTTTTAATTATTATAATTTTCAGGATCTTATATTCAAAATAAATTCAAATTCGTAAATTAAGTTGACTCTCCAGGAGTTTGAGTCAGATTAGATTGAAGAAACATATCTTTTAATATATATCCAATGAATCCAACTTAATTAAATGATCTAATAAATAAGTTTGAGTTGGATTGAAGATAAATTAACTTAAAACAAGAACACTTTATATTTTTTTTTATTAAGTTTTCATCATTTTCTTTATTATAATTATTTATTATTTTTAGTTATGGAAATTGACAATTGAATTTTTTAAATACTAGAATGGTGTTTAATAATATTTAAATTATTTAATATTAATTTATGTTTTTATCTAATTATATAAGTTAACACTTTAATTTTTATTTATAAGAATGTTTGATAAAATAGATAATTGATTTGATTATTACTATTATATCAAACCAAATTACAAACTTTTTTATTTAAAAAAAAAAATTAAGTGGAATTAATTTATTTTTAACTCAATCTACATCAACCAGTCTAATACGATATTCCTTCCTCCTTCTCTACCATAGAGCTAGCATGTATGAATATTATACTCAAAAGTAAGAACGTATTTTGACGGCGCTGAATTCGATTCTTCTTACATAAGAAGAGTCCATCAAGAGACACAAAGGAACATTATGGAGAATTGATAAATAAGGCAATTTCTCAAACAATTGGATCGAATAAATGAGTTGAATCACTCTTAAAATACACTACTCAAATTCTAAACATATTTTCTCCCTTTTACTGCATAACTTTTTGTTTGCATAACTTACTGCATAACTTCACATCATAAATAAAATAGCATATCATAAATGCATATAAAATCTCTAAATACATCATAACACTAACGTAAAATCCTTCAGCCCACATTGTACCTATACATAAATATTGGAAAGTATCTGTTCCAAATGAATTACACTAAACATGCAAGTTGCTTACAAATTGCAACTATACCATAATCTCTATGTCAGAAATGTCTTGCACTGTCAATGGAAAATGAAACATAATCGAGGAATGTAAAGTAACCCAAATTATGCACAGATATATTACCAAATAATTAATCATGTTTATCACAATTTATTATCATAATCACCAAATTTGCATACTTTTTCCTCCTTGAACAGTTTTGCACAATTTATAAATACATGTGTCTAGTTTGTTACACATGGATGATTTTCTTCATCCTTACATATACAGGCTCTCCCTTTTCCTCAATGATCATGATGGAATCAATGAAACATTTATTCTAAGATGATATCAGAGCTCTTTCGAGAGTTTTGGTAACCAAAAACCTATCATATATTTTTGTTCTTTTCTTTTTTATATCTCTGTTTCTTCTTTTCTCCATGGCTAATCAAAACCCTACATACGGCGATTATCTCACCAATCCTTCAGATCCTCTATTTCTTCATGCCAACTAATCACCATCACAAGCATTAGTTTCACAACCCCTAAATGGACAAAATTATCATTCATGGACAAGAGCTATGAAGCTCGCTCTTCTTTCTAAGAACAAGCTCAAGCTTGTAGATGGTAGTATTCCTTCTCCGTCACCAACAGATTCGTACTATGGAGCGTGGGAGCAATGTAAAAATATGGTTCTTGCATGGATTCATATCCATTGATGATTTTATTCTACAATCCATTCTCTGGATTGATCAACCATAAAAGGTTTGGCAAGATCTTTGTTAACACTCTAGCAAGTGTACCAGATCGTATCAAGTAATAAATTTACGGTAAGTCCGAGTATCGTCTCCCAAAGGACTCTTAGGCCTAAACGTTCATGTGATTAATGGAAATCATATGACTTGAATAAACAATATGTGGAGTTTTAAATGCAAAACAAGAAATAAACATGTATGCAAAGATTTGATCAATTGGCAGTAAAAGGTATGAATGAATGGTGTTGTTGGGGTTTACAGTTTCATCCTAATCCACTCTCCAATATCTACTATTCTTATTAAATTCAACTTTGTTATCAATGTTTATGCCACTTTCTATTTTACTCTAAACCCGATCTCTCGGTGAAAAGAGCCTAATTACAATTACTAGTTAACTATCTCTAGTCTCCCTAGCAATTATTCATGCATTGATGTGAACAGAAGCTTAAGGCAATTGACTTTCTTATTCCTATCTGTAGCTAATATTCATCATCAAGAGAAATTCTTCATGTCTAGACCTAACTATACGTCTCCATATAAAAAGAATCAAAGATGATGCGTTTGAATAACGTCTTAAAAAAAGCATTAGCAAGAATGGAAGAAAAACTCAAACTATTGATAAACACAAGTATATGAATAAAATAAGAAATTATAACAGAGTTTCAAAGAATTACATCGTTCCCCAACAACAAAAGGCTTAGTTCACCATAATCATGGTGAAACTAGATGAATTGAATGGAAGGAATATAAAAGATAACCCTAGATTTGTAATATTGGAGCTCTCGCATCCAAGATCCGGCTCCAAGGTGTGAAAATCGTGTTTCTGCGTCCTTTCTGCCAAAAGATACATGCTTTGGTTCATGCACTTCTATTTAAAGCACAGAAAAATAACTGAAAATAAGCCCGGGCCCATAAGTACACCGCCCGATGGTATGGGCGGCACTTAGAATCACCCTCACGGTGCCCAGGTGTGAAACGGTGAAAAACTGGTCCCGAGTCCACCGCCCGGCGGTGGTTAACACCGCTCAGCGCTCCATGCGGCACAAAGCTACACTCTGGTCAACTCAGCATTCAAGTCAACTGGTTGACTTTTCTGGTTGACTGGTTAACTGGTTGACTGGTTGCCTTTTCTGCATTCTGTTTGACTTTTCTACACTGCAACTCCTTGATACTTCAACCCTTCTTTCAAATCATTCAATAAACCTACAAAATCAGGAGAAAACCAAGCATAAAACCAAGAAAACCAACTTTGACTCTCTTATTCTCTAAGTCATAAAGGGTGTGATTTAATATCAAAATTAAGTATAAAAATAACGGTTTTTGAACCGTTATCAATCTTCAAGATCGTTTTTCTCAAGTAGATATGTTTAGGGTTTCTGATTTCCAGGAAGAGATTTTTTTCCTCCAACAAGGCAACCTCACTATTAGTCAATATATCACTCAATTAAAAGGTCTATGGGATGAATTTGAAAATTACATACATGTTCTCCATTGCAAGTGTTCGATACCCTGCACATGCGAAGCCATCTAAGGTTATAAAAAATACAGAGATCAAGACTATGTTATTCATTTCCTCAAAGGGTTAAACAAGCAATTTTCACATGTTAGATCCTAGATTATGCTTCTAGATCCCCTTCCTCCAATAAACAAGGTTTTCTCTTTGATTGTCCAACAAGAGAGGCAAATGGCTACTACAGAAATGACTGAGTTATCATCTAATGTGAAAACTTTTGCTGTCAACACTCAATAATATATTGGTCTTTGAAGAGGTCTTGCTATTAATCCAAACCAATATTTTGGATATGGTAGAGGTCATGGAAATAGAGGTAGGGGTCGTACCACAATCAAAAGAGGCCAAAATTCTTTCAACAAACTCTGCACTTACTGTGGAAAAACCAATCACATAGTGCAAACTTGTTATTTTAAGCATGGTTTCCCTCCTGGCTACAAGTCTAGACAAAGCAATGCTAATATGGCCAACTCAAATGAGGATTGTGCCATGGAAAAAGGCCCCTTAACCAAGTTGGGAAATATTATCCAGTTGATGGTTTTACTCAAGAGTAGTATCAAGGTCTTCTTAATTTGCTTCAACAATCCAATTTAGGTAGCTCAAACTCTTCCATGTTTCCAACATGGCCCATACCACAACTTTGCATACTCATTCCTCTCCTTCAGCAAGTATACACTGTGATCAATGGCTCATTGATACAGGGGCTTCTGATCACATGACTTTTAATCTTGCAAACTTTCTCACCTTTTATGAAAATTCACCTATTCTTATTATTTTACCTGATGGATCCAAAATTTATGCAAAAATTTCTAGTATTATGCAACTTTCTCCTCTTTTAACCTTAAGAAATGTCTTACACATACCTGACTTCAAGGTCAATTTAAAATCTACTGCAAAACTTATTATTGAATCCAATTGTTACCTTGTTTTTAACTCTAATTTTTGCTATATTAAACAAACTTTTAATCGGAATACCATTGGTATAGCTAAGCAGCTACAAGGATTATATGTGTTAATGTCTCAAGTAGTGACTTCACCATCCATTAAATCAACTCATTCTCTTTGTTCCTGTAACGCTGTTTCTACCCCTGGACTTTGGCAACTACGACTTGGTCATGTGCCAGATTCAAAATTAAAATTATTGTCTACACAATTTCCTTTGGTGACCTTCCAACATACCTACCCTTGTGATGTATGCCAATTTGCTAGACAAAAGAAGCTTCCTTTTGTTTCTAGTACTACTAAATCAATACAAACTTTTGATCTTTTACATGTTGATATTTGGAGACCATGTTCTACAACCTCCATTTCAGGATATGAATATTTTTTAACCATCATTAATGATTTTTCTCGGTTTACATGGGTCAAAATAAATGAAAAATAAAGGTAAAACCAGGGATCACTTAAAGAAATTGTTAATTATATAGAGACACAATTTCATGCAAAACTTAAGGTAATTCAAAGTGATAATGGACCATAATTTTTAATGACAGAATTTTATCTTGCAAAGGGAATTTCCCATCAAACTACATGTGTTGAAACCCCTCAACAAAATGGTGTAGCTGGGCTAAAACATCAGCATATCATGAATGTTGTTCGGGCAATGATGTTTCAAACTAATTTACTGACATATCTTTGGTCTTATTCTATCATACACTCGGTTCATCTCATTAATCGATTACCTACACCTTTGTTACAAAATCAGTGCTCTTATCACTAGTGCAAAAACGTTGTTTAACGTCGGTTATTTTGGGCTTTTAACGTCTACAAAACAACCGACATCTATTCCAATGACGTCAATGAGACGTCGGACAAGCATATAACCGACGTCTATAGTGACGTCAGTCACTAACATGTCCGACGTCACTAAACGTCGGAGTAGGACTAAATGGACGTCTAAATACATTATATAGACGTCGGTTTGCGCAATAACCGACGTTGAAGAGGCACTAAAGACTTCGAAATTGACACTGAGTGATGTCTAAAAGGTACTATAGACGTCGGTGTACACATTAACCGACGTCTAATCCAGTGATTGTGTTTTAGTGCAATTTTGTTGCCGTCTTTGGATAGCCTAGTAGCACAATCTCCTTTTGCTAGTTTCCCCCAAAAAAAAAGTCAGCGTATTTTGAATTTCTTATGGGTCCCTTCAACCCAAAACCGAACCTGGGTTGTTGCTTAGTTCCATTTTCATTCGCAAGAGGGAAAAATCACGGTGAAACGATAACTAGGCAACCCAGGGTCATTTTTGGGTTGAAACGACCAAAAGAAATTCACAAGACACCGCTTTTTCTGGGAGGCAGCTAGCAAATGGAGAATGTGTTACTACGTTACCCCAAGAAAGGAACAAAACTGCACTAAAACACAACACAAAGAAAGCAAATTTTAATCAGTTGAACTAGAAGATAATCGATGAAAGACTAAACAAAGTTTAAACGGTAAGCATAAAAAAAACCACGCACATGGGATGTAATACCGCAAGAGAGAAAAACGAGAGGAGGAAGACGATAAAGATATCAGAAACAACAATAGAATGCCGCAAGAGAGAAAAAGAAGAGGTGCCGCAAGCGAGAAAAAGAAGAGGTGCCGCAAGAGAAAAAGGAGAAGAGGAAGACGATATCAGAAACTGCAATGCTGCGAAGGGTCTGGGGTTTATTTAAAATGAAATGGGGCGTCGGTTCCCCGTGGACACCGACGTCTATAGTCACTGAGACGTCGGTTATCTAACTAATTCGACGTCCAAGATAACATTTAAAGTAACTTTTTGAATGCCATTAGACGTTGGTGTCCAGGGTGGCCGATGTCTAGTGCGCTGAACCGATTAACGTTTCATTTCCTCTTAGGGAAGTAGACGACAATTGACAAAGGGTGCCGACATCTATAATACTATAGACGTCCGTCACTGCTACCGGACATCGACGTGCCTCGGATTTCGGTGAACATAATTAATTACAGGCACATAGACGTCTAGTTTGTAGAAATTTCTGTCTTCCCGCCTTCCGGATAGGCTATAGACGTCGGTGATTGACTACGCGACGTCTAAGCGTCTGGGAATCAGGTGGCGAGCATTAATTGCACCCCTAGTTGACGTCGGTCCCCCAGCATAAGCGACGTCAATGGCCACGAGAAGTCTGTCTTCTCGCCTACCTCCATACATTGGAGGTCGGTTTACGTCAGAGCTGACGTGTATTATATAATAGACGTCGAGTCCCCTTCAAACCGACGTCTAGGTTACCACTTATTTACATTAATGCCACCGTGCACTCATATATGTCGGTCTAGGTGCTAACCGACGTCATATGGGTGACGTTAAACAACGTTTTTCCAATTGTGTATATGTTTTTCTTAAACAACAACCTGACTTGGGTCATTTAACAGTTTTTGGTTGTTTGGCCTACTCTACTACTTTGGAACATGGTCGAACAAAATTATTTCCAAGGGCTAGGAAAGTATTTTTATTGGGTATAAAGAAGGAACTAAAGGATACTTGTTGTATGATATTCAATCCAGACAAAATTTTGTTTCAAGAAATGTGGTCTTTTATGAAAATTCTTTTCCTTTTAAATCAGGGAATGAATCTGACATTACTAGTCCAGCTCTGCCAAAACCAATCTGTGATAATATTGCACCCTTGGATATGATCTCATTATTTTTTCAAATCAAGAGAGTGTAGATAATTCTAATTCAGTTACTGCTACAATACCACATCCCACAATTTCACAACCTTCTAGACACTCCATGAGACAAAGACAGCGTCCATACTACTTAAGAGATTATCACTGCTATCCGTCTGCTGCTTCCCATGCCAATTTATCATACGGTAACCATCCTTCCTCTGTACATTATCCTTTATCTGCTTTTCTTTCTTATAATAAATGCTCCCCCAGTTACAGAAATTTTTGCTACTATGTATCTTCCTTGATTGAGCCAAAAACATTCACTCAAGCTTCTAAAATGGATTGTTGGGTGCAAGCCATGAATTCTGAGATTAATGCTCTTGAACAGAACCACACTTGGGAGATAGTTGATCTTCCTCCCAATAAAAGGCCTGTGGATTGTAAATGGGTTTATAAGATCAAATTCCATGTTGATGGTACCATAGAGAGGCATAAAGCCCGCTTGGTTGCTAAGGGATACACACAACTTGAAGGAGTAGATTATTTTGATACTTTTTCTCCTGTTGCCAAACTCACAACAGTGAGGGTCATCCTTGCCATAGCTGCTGCCAAAAACTGTTTTCTTGAACAGTTAGACGTTAATAATGCTTTTTTACATGGTGATCTACATGAAGAAGTTTACATGCACTTACCTCTAAGTATGATATCAGCTCATCCCAATAAAGTCTGTAAATTAAAAAAATCATTATATGGGTTGAAACAAGATAGTCGACAATGGTATGCCAAGCTCACCACAACTTTATTAGCCTTTAAATTCACACAATCTTCAACTGACCATTCTCTCTTCATAAAGAAAACAAGGGCATCTTTTGCTGCATTATTAATCTATGTTGATGACATAGTTTTTGCAGGCAATGCTTCTAATGAAATTGAATCTATTAAGGCACATTTGGATCATGAATTCAACATTAGAATCTTGGGAAACTTCGTTACTTTTTAGGTCTTGAAATATCCCGCTCTTCTATTGGGATTGTGGTTAATCAAAGGAAATATGCTCTTGAATTATTGGAAGAGAATGGTATGCCTGCTGCCAAACCTATATCCACTTTTATGGAGCCTTCTAACAAATTCTATAACTCTTCAGGAAATCCTTTATCTGATCCATAACCTTATCGCAGGTTAGTTGGTCAGTTGATGTACCTTACAACCACCAGACCAGACTTAGCTTTTGTTACTCAACAGCTGAGTCAATATGTTTCTCAACCAATGGATACTCATCATAGTGCTGCCATGAGAGTTCTTCGCTACATCAAAGGTTCTCCTGCTAAAGGTCTTCACTTTCCTACCAACTCATCTTTAATGCCTTCCAATTTTGCTAATTCTGATTGGGGTAGTTGAATTGAAACCCGAAAATCTGTTACTAGGTATTTTTTCTTTCTTGGCTCTTCCTTAATTTCTTGGAAAACTAAGAAGCAAACAACTGTATCTTGTTCTTCCTCTGAATCTGAATATAGGGCTCTTGCAGCTTTGAGTTGTGAACTTCAATGGTTTCATATCTTGTTCACTGATTTGCAAGTTCCTCCCACTGCTCCTATTTCAGTTTTTTATGATAATCAGTCCGCTATATACCTGGCTCACAATCCAACTTTTCATGAACGGACAAAGCATATAGAGATTGACTGTCATGTCATCCGTGAGAAAAATCAAAGTGGTATTCTTCATTTGCTGCCCATTTCTTCTTCTGCTAAATTGGCTGATATGTTCACTAAGGCTCTTCATCCCAAAGTTTTCACACAATGCATATCCAAGCTTGGACTATTCGATACTCATAGTCCCGCTTGAGGGAAGGTATTACCAAATAATTAATCATGTTTATCACAATTTATTTAAGAACTAAAAATTAACAATTTAATTTGACTGTCGTGCTCAAAATATCACTATCACCTAAATTGATTTTATGAAGAATCTCAAATATACCTTATTCAAGAAACATACCATGAATATAGATAATTATTTTCTTCCCTATAAAGGTCTACTAATTAAGATTAAATTGTATTCCCTCAGAATTTTTAAATTTATCTAGCTAACATTTGTGAATTCGGTGAAGTTTTGTATTGTTCAATACTCTTTTTTCTTTCTGTCCTGATTAAAATATATTTATATCAAATTTTAATTTCTAATTTATATATCCTGCTACTTACTCTTATTTTTTTTCTCTTAAATGTCTATTTTCTTATAAACATATGTACTATCACTAGTACAAAAATCGGGTACAACGTCGAATATTTTGAGCTTTTAACGGCGAATTTGTAAACGACGTCATATCAGAAGACATTAAATTGACATCAAATTTTAAAAAAATTCGACATTAAATTAACGTCGAATTTTGTCAATATACGACATTAACTTAACGTCGAATTTTGTCAATATACGACGTTAATCAATTTTTTTTAATTAATTGTGAGCTTTTTTTACAACTCTACAAGACCTGAAAAGCAGAAAAACAACAAATTTAAGTTTTTGGTATTTTATAAAGCATGAACTATGTAGTATCAACAACAAAAAATAAGTTCAACCAAATAATAACAACAAACAAGTTTAACCAAACAAAAACAACAAACAAGTTCAACAAAAACAAACAACAAACAAGTTCAACAAATAAGTTTTTCAAAACGAAAACAAAAATTAATCTTCAAAAGGTGGGTTCATCGGAATAAAGTGTCGTCACTAGTGAGAGAGAAAGCAGAATGTACCTATGAAGGACAAGAGCACGAAAATAATCAGTTAAAACAAACGAAAATCATACATAAAGTAGTTAATTAATATGCATTTGTATCAAATGAAAGAAATAATACATGTGATGGTCATCAAACTTCGTTCGAGAAAAATTTGAGAAGAGAAGAGGGTCTTGCGCGCTAAGATAAAGTGAATGAATTTTCAATCTCCGACTCAAATTTTTATTGAATTCACTAACCTTTTAACATCTAACGTTGGGGCATTCGACGTTTTATATCCATTTACGTCGAATTACAATTATAAACGACGTTTAATAATTGTATTTATTTACAAAAATGTCACCGATCATTTTTAACGTTGATTATTCAGTTGTTGGACGTTGAACGCGTGACGTTATACACTGTTTTTGTACTAGTATATTGAAATTATATCTTTCTTTAAATTTAAAAAGAACGAGACTTCTTAGAGTTTTTCTTTATTAAAAGAATTCAAGAATTTTAATTTTATTGTTTATTTTCTTTTTCAAAATTTTTATCTTATATTTGAAAACTTCACAAGTGTAGGAGTATTAACAAGCTCCCAACTATTCCAACTAAAATTAAAAATGTTTATTACTAAATTATCATTTAGTAGAATTACTTTCATGGAAACATATATAGTGTAAAGAATAAATGAGGACGGAAAAGTTATGTAGGATCATGATCAGAAAGAAGTATTTTTAAAATTTACGTAAATTATACCATAATGATTCAAAGTGATTGTCGTATGGTCTTTATACTATTTCATTGTAGTTGTAAACAATTTACTTGCCAGGGTCCTAACAGTGTACAACACAAAGGTCAATCATAAAGCTCAATGTAATGAGATCAAGATCGAGAACTATCTCAACAATTTAGCCGGAAGATCCGAGCTAAGTTATGGTGAAGTAGGTACAAGTTCTATTCCTTCTCTCAGTTTTAAACTACCTTAGATAATGTTATAACTACCTAGGAACATATTAAAAAGGATGCATGACATGTTATAAGACTAGTAGTTCGTCAAGATAGGACCTACAGAGAAAATTTAATGAAGGAATATCTCTACAACAAACTACATTCAATTCAGAGAACTATACTCAAACTATTCAAACAATGTAGAAACATCTGATTGGCGTAAAACTCTTAGCAAATCTTTAGGTTAGGAGAATTATACATAGGATATTAATCATAAAGACAAGAAGTCTCTAGAGATTGATTGGGGTAAGGAAGTCCCTAAGTAGATACTTATTAGGACATCGCCTAGGAAACCCCTCCCAGTCCAAGTAGTATGCTCAAGAGATCATGTCACAACCAGGATCGCGACGGGATGGTGAACCGAAAACAAATGGGTTTAAGAAAAGATTTTGGGAGTCGCCACCATAATTTATTATGGAAAAACTATGGAAAACCGTAAAATAACAGCATTGTCTATGAAAACTAGATTTTAGGTTCGAGAATCAGTTACGCGTAAGGAAGGCATTAATTAACACCTTACTATGCCTCCCCAAAAGCAGTACCTTTAATTATATGTATAAAGTTGACGTGATTTTTCAAAATATTTAATTTTCCTTAAAAATAATTATATAAAGAAACTAATAAGAAAAAAAAGTATTTTTTGTTTTATGAACCCGACAAGGATTGACCTTGCTCCTACGTATATCCATTTATAATGGAAAATCAAAGATCACATAGTTCTTTATCTAGAAAAAGGTTTGTGAATTTGTTTAAAAATTATTATGGATTATTTTAGATTTTTGAAAAGTGAACCTGACAAGAATTGACCTTGCTCCTACGTATCTCCATTCAAGATGGAAAATCAGGGAACACGTAGTTCTGGTAGAAAAAGGTTTGCTTTAACAATATTGACATTTTTTGGTTTTAAAGATTTTGTGTTTTGTTTATACCCTTTATTTTATGATTTTTTAAAACTTTATTTGTGTGTAGTAAAAATAATACATTTAGAAAACACTTCAAAGTACAATAAAAAGAGAAAAAGAATGGTGTAGAGGTGACATACCTTTTTAGCTTTTGGTACTCCCCTAGTTCTTCCTTGGTGGTTGTCGTTGATGGAACCCTTATGTGTGAGAAATATTTTTCCTCTATACTCTTTTTATCTCTATTATTTTTGCATGTCTCTCTCTATTTCTTTTTCGTCCTTTTTCTATAACAAGGTATACGTATTTATATACACATAGTGTAATATTATGGTAATCTTGCCTTAATTATGAATTAATTGACAATGAACAAAATAAGAAAAGAAATGGTCTTAGAATGAGCTCAGAATAAAGTAAAACTCTTAAGTTGTGTCACATGAGAGTCAAAAGTTGTTTCTAGAGATATTATGCTTGTTTTGCATTATTTTGCAGGGTTTTTGATGAAAATTGAAGATTGCAATGAAGTAGGAAGGTCATAGACTCAAGAATGAAGGAGAAAAAGGAAGAAAAGAAGAGTCTGTTAACCGCTCAGCGGTAAATTCCATCGTTAAGCGTCCTAGTTCGAGGAAAAGTACTGTCTGGCGCCCAGGCAGTGACGCTGAGCGTCCAGAACGACAAGAGGCAAACCGCTCAGCGGTCATTTTAGGCGCCTAGGCGGTGACGTGTGTTGAGGAAAACCGCTGAGTGGCCAATTTTGGCGCCTGAGCGGTTGTCTGTTTTTATATTTTGGATTTTGAGATCTTTCTATCATCTTTTTGGCTTACATATAGCTCTAGTGCGAATCCAAATGTAATTCTTTTGGGAGAGAACAACGTCCATAGTATTTCAAATCTAGGGTTTGCTTTTCCATTCTTCCATTATATTTCATTTAGTTTCACCATGACTATGGTGAACTAAACCCTTTATTGTTGGGGAACAATGTAATCTTTTGAAACTCTCATATATCCAAATTCTTGTTTACTTTATATGCTTGCATATGCTTGATTTATCAATTGTTGGGTTCTTTACCTGTATTTAATGCTTTTACCGTTTAACTCATTCGGTAGATGTTGTTTGTCTTTATTGATACAGGGACGTACAGTAATGCCATGAACTGGGGAGAATTCCTTGATTATGTTAATACCGCCTAGGGATAGGGGTAGGACGATCAATTGTATTTTGCTTCCGCTTATCATGCATTATTAATTACTAGGGGAGGCTAGGGATAGGAAGCCGGTAATTAGTAATATGCTCTTTTCACCAAGGGATTGGGTTAAGGGTAGACCAAGAAAGTTTGCATGGCAATATGATAAATAAGCAAAGTAAATAAGAAGAGTATATATATGAGGGTGGATAAGATTAAATTGTAAACCCCAACAACCTCATTCATTCATAGTTTCTCTTAGTCAATTGAATTCCTGCATTTGCATGTGTATTTCTGTTTTGCATTCAAATCATTTAAACTAATTTTCTTTTACTCAAGTCTTAAACAATTTGTTTACACGAAAGATGAGGCCTTAAGAGTCCTCAGGGAAGAACGATATTGGGATTACCGATTTTTATTACTTGATACGATCTGGTACACTTGCCAAGGTCCTAACAAGTTTTTGGCGCCGTTGTCGGGGACTCTTGGTTTAAATTTTCTAGTAGTGTAAATTGATTAAATTTGACTTGATTTTTTTTATGTTTATTTTTATTCTAATAAATTATTTCTAGGATTTTGTGCCTAATGTTTACAGGATGCAGTATGTACAAGAATTTGGTTCTATGGGCACTCAATTCTATCAAAATAATTTCAACTACTGGTGGGAACCTCACTAAAGCATGGATTAGAGTTGGAATGGAGAAGCAGGAGATCCACATCAACAATTACTATTAGGGCAACATGTGTCTGCTTTGAAAGAGCAAATCAACAAAGTGGACGAGACATTGGAACGACTTATCCAAATTACTCTCTCCTCTACAGAAGAGAATGAAGCAAGGAATAAAAGGTTGGAGATACAGATTCGTCAATCCAATGAAATATTGAATGATAGGGTTAATATTGAGGTTAACCCTAGGGAGGAATGTCAGGCCACTAGTTTTGAAAGTGATAATGTTGATGAAGAGATAGAAGAGGAAAAGAAAGAAGAAATAGAAACAGAAAAGGTTGTTGAGGAGGAAAGGATAGAGAAAAATGAGAAAAAAATAGAGAAGGAAAAGATAGAAACAGAAAGGTTGAGTGAGGGAGATAGAGATGATGATAAGGAAAAATAAGTAGTTGAAAGAAAAGAAAAAAAGAGAAAAATGGAGAAAAGAAAGAAAAAAAGAAGAAAAGAGAAAAGATAAAAAGAGAAAGTTGAAGGGAAAGATTGAGAAAGAGAGGAAGAGAGGAAAGAAGAAAAGATCATATGAAAAACCCCTTCCTCATCAAAAGAAATATCATAGGAAGGAAAAGAAAGTGAAGTGCTTTATGGAGATCTTCAAGAGATTGGAGATCAAAGTTCCTATGATTGAAACATGGAAACATGTGCTTGGTGTTCTCAATTTTATGAAGGAATTCAGTAGGAAGAAGAAAAAGAAAAGAATATCAAGCAAGAGGGTTATCAACACCTACTGATGGGTGTGGATCATCCCAGTTGTTGTAATATATTAGTTTTATTTTATGTAAATTAGTTGGATATTTAAACAATTTTGGGAAGCATCTACTGAGGGATGCTAACCACTGAAGGATACAGGAAGGTACACCTACTGATGGGTGTTAGAAGGATTTTCACTTACTGATAAGTACTAAGCAGGTTTGGGTCAGGCTCGTGATGTTAAACAAGCGCTACCTGGGAGGCAACCTAGTTGATTATTTGTTATTAAACTTTGTCTTAAGGTATATGTTTGCATGTGCATCTGAGAGGGGAAAGGCATGAAATTGAAAAATTGAAGGTTAAAATCAGGTGCAAAAGGGTGGAAGCATGCAAAAGTAAGCAAAAAAGAGAAAAAAAAATTTTTGCCCACTGTTGAGCGGTGGCAGCACTGGGGTTTTGCACTTTCGAAAACTTTCTTTGAAGCTCGCCCAAGCGTTCTCTATGAACCCTAGCACCCAATTTCACTTTCAAAGGATTTTCAAAGGGATTTCCCCACTTTTTCTCATCACCCACTCACAAAAATTTCACTTTTCTATCATTGTCTTGTCAAAGTTTGGGGTTTTTGTCGAGGGATCGTACATTTAAGAGGCATTCATCATCAATTAAAAGGAAGTTAGAAAGCATCTAGTTTCTCCATTCAAGTAAGTTGTGCACTTTCATTCTTAGGGTTTCTACATTTGAACTTTGATAAAGAACATGCTTAGGAACATGATAAATTAGGGTTTTTGATTTCTATGCATGATTTGATGAAATAGGAATTGTTTGAACCGATTGAACTGCATGACTTTGGTCTGGATTGATGAAATTAGTGTTAGAATGAAGAATAGGGCAATTTTAAAAGGGTTTCTAAAGAATCCCTAGTCACCACCGCTGAGTGGTCTCCTTTGACGCTGAGTGATGTTGCAGCTTGAAGCAACCCGCTAAGCGGCCAACTTTGGCGCCTGGGCGGTCTGCTGTAGATTTTGTTGGACGCTTGATTTTGGATGTAGGGACGCTGAGGGGCCCTGTTTTCTCTCGGTGTTGGAATGTGATCGGTTTGGAATTTAATTGATGATATACTAACCTCTAATGATGAATTTCTGTGGTATTTTGAACTTTATGTAGGAATGTCTTCATCATCAAGAAGGGTGAAAACTCTTGGTAACAAAAGGAAGGAACCTGAGAGGCAAAGAAGATTCTATTCGCCTAGGTTCCTCTCCAGGAAACATGAGGAACATTTTGTGACTGTGCAGGAGAGGATATTATTGATGGAGAGGAATGCCACTTTTATCCCAAATTTAGCTCCTGAATTTGGAGCAGAAATCATGAGGAGAGATTGAGAGAGGTTGGCCACATATCCTGCACCGGCCAACATTGAATTGGTAAAGGAGTTTTATACCAATGCTTTGCCTAGAGGAGGACTTGATGCTGGGAGATATATGAGCTATGTAAGGGAACAAATCATCAGGTATGACCTTGACACTATTAATAGCTTTTTGGGCACTGAATGGCCAGGTGAACAGTGCCAATATAGAGCACTTGTTGGGGGGTTCAGAGATATAGCAGATATTGAGAGGGTTATGTGCCTTCCTGGAAGGCATTTTCAGAATAACCCTAATGGATTGCCCGTCAACATAAAAAGGGCAGATTTGACGCCTTTAGCAAAATATTGGATGGAATTCACTCATGCCAACATTCAGCCATGCTCACATGTTTCCGACATCACCATGCATCGGATCATCTTCATTTACTGCATGCTGAGGCAGTTGGATGTAAACATCGGGAAAGTCATTGCCGACGAGATTCAGAGTTGCGCTACTACTGTGAGTAGCAAGACACCGTTGGGACATCCGTCCATGATCACCTTTTTTTGTCAACAGGCTGGGGTGGATACAGCAGTTCCACCATATGAGAGGCCTAGGAAGGCCATAGATGCTGCTTATTATCAGCAGTACTATGAGGAAGAGGAGGCAGCTGGAGCACCTAGAAGATGTCTTAAGAGAGCAGCAGCGCAACATGAGCATATACCTACAGATGCACCGGTGCAACATGCCGAGCCATTCCAGATGAGGGACATGTATATGTCCATGAAGATGTTGATGATGGAGACCAAGAGGACTCAGATGAGGACTTGTGTAGAGGGCATCTACTGATGGATGCCAGTACTTGGACAAGAATTTTTCTTTTTCTTTTGTACTTTGAATTTGTAGAATAGGTTGAACTTTTATTTTGTGTCTATGCTTGGCCTGTACAATGGTTCTGATGGTAGTATTAAAATGCATGACAAGTATTTGATAATGATTGAATGTGGTTGACTGAGAATGTATGTGTGATGATATCCAGTTGAATGGTTCACTAACTATATGAACAGATGTATTGTGGTTTATGATTGTGGTTGTGTGAGGTCTTGAGCTTTAGAGTTTTCACTGATATATGTACTGTTCACAGGGAATCATGAATGATATTGCCTTAGTCTTGATAATTGATTTGCATGCTTATGTTATATGATCAAGGCCATGTTTGGAAGCCCTTATTTAGCGAAATTTTCACCCAAAAAAAAAAGTTTAAAATTTTATACCCTTTTTGAACCTTGGCCTTAAACAGGATGAAAACCCTTGATTTGAAATTATTTATCTTGAGTAGGGTTGAGAATAATCTTATGTGATGAAAAGGTTCAAGTTTGGGGTTGTATGGGGAAAATTGAAAGGCAAAAGAAGAGCATTGAGTTCAAGTATTGAAAAGAAAAATGCATGAGTAAAGAAGAAAAAGAAAAAGTAGAAGCATGAAAAAGAAACTCAATGCAAAATTGATAAAAAGGGAAGAAGTTGGGAATAAAGGAGATGGGTGATAGAGAGAGTTTAAACTTGAACCTTTTCAATGATGAAATAGCTCTCTTAATTCAAGGATTTTGCGATCCAGAAAAACCAAATTTTCTTGATAGCCCAACCTCATTACAAGCCTTGGAAAAGTCCTTGTGATGGTATTTGCATGTAAGGATTTTGATTGTTTTAGATAAATGGCAATATTGTTCTATGTGACATGTGAATAGTAAAGAGTGGAGTGGGTCCTTAACCACTTGAGTGATTGAGTGAAACACTTGCTTGGTAAGAATTGTTGAAATCCATGTTTAAATCTATGCTTAGTGGATTGATCATTCATGAATAAAACATCTGTTGGGAAATATTAAAGTAGGTGAACTAGATTGGATTGAAAGCATGCTTGCATTTTGGTAGGATTCCATTGAAAATTTGAATTGGAAAATGACTTGTCATGAAGAAAAGGATTTTGAAAAGTGTAGAACTATTTGATGAAAAATTGGAAGGCCAAGTTGTTTTTGTTTTGCTTGAGGACAAGCAAAGTTTTAAGTTTGGGGTTGTGATAACGGTCTCAAAACCGTTATTTTCATGCATAAATTTGATATTAAATCACACCCTTTGTAACTTAAAATGAGCTTAGAATCAAGTAAAACTCTTAAGTTGTGTCACATGAGAGTCAAAAGTTGTTTCTAGAGATATTATGCTTGTTTTGCATTGTTTTGCAGGGTTTTTGATGAAAATTGAAGATGGCAATGAAGTAGGAAGGTCATAGACTCAAGAATGAAAGAGAAAAAGGAAGAAAAGAAGAGTCTGTGAACCGCTTAACGGTAAATTCCACCGCTGAACGTCCTAGTTCGAGGAAAAGTATTGTCTGACGCCCAGACAGTGACACTGAGCGTCCAAAACGACAAGAGGCAAACCGCTCAGTGGTCATTTTAGGCGCCTGGGCGGTGGCGTGTGTTGAGGCAAACCGTTGAGCGGCCAATTTTGGCGCCTGGGCGGTTGTCTGTTTTTATATTTTGGATTTTGAGATCTTTCTGTTACCTTTTTGGGTTATATATAGCCCTAGTGCGAATCCAAATGTAATTCTTTTGGGAGAGAACAACGTCCACAACAACTTTACACCTTTGGAGGAGATTTCTTGGATGCTTAGGCTCCACTTTATCAAATCTAGGGTTTGCTTTTCCATTCTTCCATTATATTTCATCTAGTTTCACCATGACTATGGTGAACTAAACCCTTTGTTGTTGGGGAACAATGTAATCTTTTGAAACTCTTATATATCCAAATTCTTGTTTACTTTATATGCTTGCATATGCTTGATATATCAATTGTTGGGTTCTTTACCTGTATTTAATGCTTTTACCGTTTAACTCATTCGGTAGATGTTGTTTGTCTTTATTGATACAGGGACGTACAGTAATGCCATGAACTGGGGAGAATTCCTTGATTATGTTAATACCGCCTAGGGATAGGGGTAGGACGATCAATTGTATTTTGCTTCCGCTATCATGCATTATTAATTACTAGGGGAGGCTAGGGATAGCAAGCCGGTAATTAGTAATAGACTCTTTTCACCAAGGGATTGGGTTAAGGGTAGACCAAGAAAGTTTGCATGGCAATATGATAAATAAGCAAAGTAAATAAGAAGAGTATATATATGAGGGTGGATAAGATGAAATTGTAAACCCCAACAACCTCATTCATTCATAGTTTCTCTTAGTCAATTGAATTCCTGCATTTGCATGTGTATTTCTGTTTTGCATTCAAACCATTTAAACTAATTTTCTTTTACTCAAGTCTTAAACAATTTGTTTACACGAAAGATGATGCCTTAAGAGTCCTCTGGGAAGAACGATATTGGGATTACCGATTTTTATTACTTGATACGATCTGGTACACTTGCTAGGGTCCTAACAGTGTACAACACAAAGGTCAATCATAAAGCTCAATGTAAAGAGATCAAGATCGAGAACTATCTCAACAATTTAGACGGAAGATCCGAGCTAATTTATGGTGAAATAGGTACAAGTTTTACTCCTTCTCTCAGTTTTAAACTACCTTAGATAATGTTATAAATACCTAGGAACATATTAAAAAGGATGCATGACATGTTATAAGACTAGTAGTTCATCAAGATAGGACCTACATAAAATTTAATGAAGGAATATCTCTACAACATACTACATTCAATTCAGAAGACTATACTGAAACTATTCAAACAATGTAGAAACATCTGATTGGCGTAAAACTCTTAGCAAATCTTTAGGTTAGGAGAATTATACATAGGATATTAATCATCAAGACAAGAAGTCTCTAGAGATTGATTGAGGTAAGGAAGTCCCTAAGTAGATACTTATTAGGACATCGCCAAGGAAACCCCTCCCAGTCTAAGTAGTCTGCTCAGGAGATCATGTCACAACCAGGATCGCGATGGGATGCTGAACTGAAAACAAATGGGTTTAAGAAAATATTTTGTTAGTCGCCACCATAATTTATTATGGAAAAACTATGGAAAACTGTAAAATAAAAGCATGGTCTACGAAAACTAGATTATAGGTTCGAGAATTAGTTACGCGTAAGGAAGGCATTAATTAACACCCTACTATGCCTCCCCAAAAGCAGTACCTTTAATTAGATGTATAAAGTTGACGTGATTTTTCAAAATATTTAATTTTCCCTAAAAATAATTATATAAAGAAACTAATAAGAAAAAAAAATGTGTTTTATGAACCCGACAAGGATTGACCTTGCTCCTACGTATATCTATTTATAATGGAAAATCAAATATCACATAGTTCTTTATCTAGAAAAAGGTTTGTGAATTTGTTTAAAAATTATTATGGATTATTTTAGATTTTTGAAAAGTGAACCTGACAAGAATTGACCTTGCTCCTACGTATCTCCATTCAAGATGGAAAATCAGGGAACACGTAGTTCTGGTAGAAAAAGGTTTGCTTTAACAATATTGACCTTTTTTGGTTTTAAAGATTTTGTGTTTTGTTTATACCCTTTATGTTATGATTTTTTTAAAACTTTATTGTGTGTAGTAAAAATAATACATTTAGAAAACACTTCAAAGTACAATAAGAAGAGAAAAAGAATGGTGTAGAGATGACATACCTTTTTAGCTTTTGGTACTCCCCTAGTTCTTCCTTGGTAGTTGTCGTTGACAGAACCCTTATGTGTGAGAAATTGTTTTCCTCTATACTCTTTTTCTCTCTTTTTATCTCTATTATTTTTGCATGTCTCTTTATTTCTTTTTCGTCCTTTTTTCTATAACAAGGTATACGTATTTATATGCACATAGTGTAATATTATGGTAATCTTGCCTTAATTGTGAATTAATTGACAATGAACAAAATAAGAAAAGAAATGGTCTTGGTTGCAGGAAAAATAAATCAAATAATATTCAAGACATTGATTACAATTATTGTGAGAAAATTTTGTCCATTTAAAAATCATATTTTTCTCTTTAAAAAGAAACTGACACAGCAAATTATATCAATATATTATTTTTAATTATTGCTTATAACTATTGACATAATATATATTCAAATTATTACCATATTAAACAAATATTTCAAAAATATTTTCTAGTGATGTATCCTTCATTTAGGGATGACAACAGGTCAGGTTTGGCATAGATAGTGCCTACCCGCAACCCTACCTGATAAAAAAATTACAAACGCTACCCAACCGACCCGCTACTCGCACAGATACCCGCTTAAAAAATACCCGTAGGTATTTTAAAACTCGCGGATACTCACAAATGTTTAAAAAAATATATTTTTATAAATTATTAAAAAAAATTTAAATAAAATTACAAAAAATATATAATATATAATATAAATTAAAATTTAATTTAAATTAAATTTAACCTTATAAAATATAAATTAATGCTAACTTTAATTAAATTTAAATTAATAAATTATAAATTAAATATTTATATTTATTTTTTACGGGTAACGGATATCCGCGGGTACAAATAGTATAATATCCGTAGCCGACTCGTTTATAAGCGGGTATTAAAATACTCGCTACCCTCAACCTGTGGGTAGGAAATATCCACGGTACCAACTATCCGTCGTAGATTTTATCCGCGGATATCCGCGAGCATAGATTTTTTTGTCATCCCTACCTGCATTAGAGTTTGAAAATTACGTATACATTCTTTTTAAGGAAAAATATTTTATTATTTTCTTCTTCCTTTTTTTTCCTTACCCACCATTAATTATTATTCTCTTATTCTTTTTTATTTATTTATTTACTTACTCGGACGAAATTGGGTGTTGACAACTGCCCCTATTTATTTAGATTTTGCTAGATAACATGAACCTTAGAGTTTTTTGTGTTATCATAGTAAAAGTCAAATAATGATAAAGAAACTAATTTCATTCGGGTCTAAAGAGAAAGATAAAAATTACCTCGAAGAGTACCTAGTAGAGAGTGTAGCAACCTTGTGGATTTTGCTGAAGAGGTGCACGAACCTCGTGAAACTTGCTGGAGAGGCGGAAAAACCTCGTGAATTTCTCCTTTGAAGAAAAATGGGTTTTGTGGGCCAGTGTAAAAATTGGCCAGGGTGAAAGGGTGAAAACTAGGCTTGGGTTTTAGTGTGAAAATTGTTCTTTGGTACTAGTGTGAAAATTGGACTTTGGTGCCAGTGCGAAAATTGGGCTTGGGTGCTAGGATGGAAACTGGGCTTGGGTGCCAGGATGAGAATTGGGTTTGGGTGCAAGGACGAAAACTGGGCTTTGGTGCCAGTGTGAAAACTGGGCTTTGGTGCCAGTGTGAAAACTGGGCTTTGGTGCAAGTGTGAAAACTAGGCTTGGGTGTCAGGATGAAAACTGGGCTTGGATGCCAGGATGAAAACTAGGATTGGGTGCCAGGCTGAAAACTGAGGTTTGGTGCTAGTGTGAAAATTGGGCTTGGGTGTCAGGATGAAAATTGGGCTTGGGTGCTAGGATGAAAACTGGGCTTTGGTGCTAGTGTGAAAACTAGGCTTGGGTGTCAGGATGAAAACTGGGCTTTGGTGCCAGTGTGAAAACTGGCATAATATTAATTCAAATTATTACCATATTAAATTAATATTTCAAAAATATTTTTTAATGATTTGTCCTGCATTAGAGTTTGAAAATTACGTACACATATTTTTTTAGGAAAATTATTTTATTATTTTCTTCTTCCTTTTTTTTCCTTGCCTACCATTAGTTATTATTCTCTTATTCTTTATTTTTATTTATTTACTTACGTGGACAAAATTGGGTGTTGACAAATCAATATAGGATAGATTATCTCGTTCTAAAATGCTTAGTAAGCCAGAAAAGATGGAACCACTTCCATCTGATCTATTACGCGACGCTTGATGTTCGCAACGTGTCCACTAAAATTAGCCACGTCAGCACCCAAAATGTTGTCTAGGAGAAAAAGACAGTTCACCTTCCCACGTTTGCGCGAAACCTTATTGCGCGCACTAAATGCGCAATGATGTTCCCCTTAATAGTAACGACTGAAATTCAAGTAAACCGTCAAAAGCCCAACATCCTAAAACTCCAAAGGTCTTTCTTGCCGAATAAGAAATCCTTTAAATTCTCCCTCACATAAGCAAATTACTCACTAATTCTCTGTCAGCCAAAATTGTGTACCTTAAAATCCTACCCTTCCTCAACATTCAAAAATCCCTCTCTTCAAACCTACAATGGCCAAGCTAACTCTTGCTGATATCCTTGATATACCAATTACAATCGACAACTTTCACATTTCCGAATGTGAGACACTCCTTCTAGAGGACGTCACCACTTTGATGCAACTTCAAGGAATCAAAACTGAGCTCTCAGGAGTAAGGTGGTATGGGGTTGAAAACTTCTACACTTTGGATGAGCCCGTCCTTCTAAAGTTGGTTAGAGAGTTTTGGAAAAACTCTGAAACTTATAACAGTCGAATAGTGTCAGCAATTGTAGGACGATCGATCCTCATCACTTCCAATGTCGTCGCAGAAGCGATAAACTGCTCCCAGCTCAAAGATTTCTTTGAGGAAGACTAGGATGAAGATTACGCCTTCAATGGGAAGGTAGAAAAATTTCTCTATGCCGAGAACTTTGAAAGAAGATTCATTTGCAATGACATCGTCATTGACCAGATGTTTGAGCCATGTAGGGCTCTACTTTGTGTATGCAGAAGAACCATTTATGCAAACTGAGATCTTATTCACTTGGGCCATCATGGAGTATTGCTAGACCTTCTATTAAGGGTCAAGTAGTGTAGGATTTATTTTTAGGCCTTGTATTAAGAACCAAGTAGTATAGGGTTTTTGAACAATCTTGCTTAAGTTGTAGGGCAATATTTGTGTGTAGCTTAAGCTAAACTTGGGTGATTAGTTTTGTAACCCTAGCTTGGTGGAGGGTGTCCGACATGAGACTGACCACATGACAAGCTCTTAGTGAAAATTTTTCTCACAAAGGTAGTGACCATGTGTCATTTTCCTAGTAGGGGACTTTTTCTAAAGTGGTTTTCCACATGGCAAGCTCTTAGTGGAGAGTTTTTTACAAAGGTAGTAGTCATGTGTCATTTTCCTAGTGAAGAAAATTTTTCTAATGTGGCTTTCGTGATGATACTCTTGGAGTGGAGAGTTTTTCTAAAAGTTAGAATGCAACATGTTAAGCTCACCTTCACCAAGATAGGATTTTTAGGGTTTAGTGCAAGATAACATTTTAGAGTTTTAGTATACTTTGGAGACACCTTCATCTATAAATAGAGGTGTCTCCTCCCTTGTAAAGCCACTTTATAATGAAATGCTACCAAATTATTAACCCATTCTTAACTTTTATATAAGTCATGACTAGAGCATCCCATAAGTTCTCTCTAGCCATCCATATGTAAAGTTGGCCCAACCTTTCTAAGAACATCATCAACCATCTCCATTCCACCACTTAAACCTTCAAACCAAGAGTAACCACCACCATCTCCATAACTTTCGCGTCATTTCTATTTCTATAGCTTCATCTTCTTGCTTTGAGTCACTTCTCCGTATCTTCATTTATAATGAAGAATCAGGGTCTATATAATTATTGAAGAAAGACAATTTGAAAAAAAAAGAAAAGGTTTGACAATGTTGATACTTTTAATCTTCTTTGAAAACTTTTGTACTTTTTTTGTTAATATTTGAGAAAATGAAAACTATAAAGTACTATAACAACACAGACACTAATACAATTACTCATATATTTAAAAACACATTTTTTAATTATTATTTTTGTTTCTTTATTTTAATATATTTTAGAAAAAATGAATGTATTAAATATCATAACGATGCATATCATCACATAAATAAAAACATATGAAGAAAAATATTTTTATTATTTTCTAAATATATTTTTGAATTTTAATTTTCTTTAATTTATATATATATATATATATATTTTTTTTTTCAATTTTTGTTGTTTAAAAGGGTGCCAAGCTACTCGAACTGTAAGAAAGACACCAAAATAAATGAAAAAAGATATATTTTATTATTTGTAGGAAAGGATATTTACCTCTTTTTACATTAATAGAACCAAAGCTAAAAATTAATAAATATTAAATATATAAAAAATATATTTGTTTGTGATGATAAAATTAGTAACATGAAATAATAAATGATGAAAATGATTAATCCGATGAAAAATAACAAATAAATAAAAAATGTGCCCGCCTAATGAAAAATATAATCCGATGAAATAAAAATTGTGGAAAATAAAATTTTTTATTCCCTCTCATTGTTATATTTTATTAGGTTTGAGCTTAAATGTGAACTTAGGATTTAAAGTTGCATGTCCTCTTAGGAAGACATTTCTTAGGAATGAATGCCTAGCTTAAAGCTTAAAACTTAAAAACTTAAAAACTTAAAAACTTAAAAACTTAAAAACTTCCGACCTTAACCATTATAGAATGAGAATGATTGTGATCCATTAAGAATGGATGTGACGATGACATTCACCGAAGACAGTTAAAGTAGTTTTTGGTAGAGAATAGCGGTGGAGGGCCATTATTTGGCTAAAAGGTAGACCGACAAGATACACGTTCGGTGTCATAAATCTTTGAGCAAGCCATTATTGTAAGCAAAGTTGAAGAAGAGCACGAGTGGTAAGTGCATGCATGTAGAACAACATCAATGATTATCTAATTACAACCCTAAGTAAACAAAAACAACTCATCTTTAATTCAACTTTTCCATCATTTTTCCCACTTTCTATAATTTTAAACTAATTTTACTCTCTATCTCAAATGCCATTAATTAAAAACACTTAATAATAAATTTATCCTAAATTTCAGGGAATTTTTTTATTAAATTCTTTAATGTTTAGCACATACTTTAGAAATTAAGATAAATATAACTGGGCATTTATGATGATCTTTAGAAAAGTATAATAATGTTGCCATAAGTCAAATTTAAGTCATGCGTAAAACAGATTTGATCGACCTCTGAATCCAGGTGACATGACACATTAATAGTAAAATAATAGAGTGGTTTAATGAGAATTTTAACCCCGGAGCGAATTATAGGTTTCTTTTCTTTCAAAATTAATCAATGGTATTTTAAATATTATTTCTACATTTCATTTATATTTTTAAATTAAATTAGTAAATATTAGTTAAGCATTTGGAGTTTCTCTTTATCTATATCTTTTAATAATTATTATATTTAAAAAAAATTCTATATATTTTAGAAATATAAAAAAATTAAAATTATTTATAATATTAAAAAGTGTATTTTGTATCGTTTTATTATTTGATCAGATCAAATACGAGAGTGACATAACAAAATAATATTATCTAGTGGTTACACTAATTAATTTTTCCTTGAAATTATCTAGGCCTAATTAGTTTTAAAAATTGGAGCTGATGAACTTGTATGCTATAATTGACCTTAAAAGGAATTGTCATAATTGAATACAAACAATTTCAAGACCTCGACTCCCACGAGGCTTAAGAGTGAAATTATCTAATCCTTTTCCTACGAATGTTTACTTATTCACACTTCCCCGCTGCTTTTTACTGTGTTTCGTCATGCGAATATCATAATACATTTTTAGGTTTACTTGTAATTTATAGAAAGAAAAAATATTCCATAGATAACATGCTAAAATATTATATATTAAAAAATTAAATAAATTATTTAAAAAAAATTAGATTAGACAATACTTATTTAAAAAGTATAATTTATTAAAAAATTAAATAAATTATTTAAAAAAAAATTGGACTAATAGACAATTTTTATTTGAAAAATATTATCTATTGAACTCCAACAATAGACCAAACTTATTTAAAAAATATTGTTTATTAAATGTTAATAATAGATAGCGATTATTTAAAAAATAATTGTTTATTCTCAATAAACAATATTTTTTCAAATAAGCGTTGTTATTGTCTAACTCATATAGAATGTCTTTATAGAAAAAACATTTTTTTATATTAATAGACAATGTTCAACTAGACAACGTCTAAAAAGCACTATTTTTTAGAGAAAAAAAAAACCGTTGTCTATTAATAATTTTGTAGTAGTATAAAAGCATACAGGAGAATTTATTGGACCCCACAACTTGAAACTAGTTTCCACTTAATCTCAAGCCAATGGAATAAGATGAATGACTAGTTCATCCAACAAAAAGTATAAATCAATTTAAAAACATGTAATTAAAAGCACATATTCATAAATAAAATAGTACTATACAAGATAATTTAAAGTGGTTTAAGTCTCACTCTAGCCTAGAAGATTTAGCTACTCATAATGGATAAGTAGAAATCAATATAAAGAAGTAACTCCATCTCTTAGTCCTTTAATGATGTTCTTTAAAGTATAGAGGAAATACATGAAAAGACTCTTTAAAGTCTCTCTCTAAAAAGCTGTTTAGAAAGTCTAGTAAAAAGTATCCAAAAAGACTCTCTTAAAACAGAGAGAAAATTATGTTTTTATAGACAATGATAACGTGGCTTCAGCGATGGTGCTCGTGGCTCTAGCTTTGAGGTTTCCTCCTAAGGTGGGTTTCTCCTATGGCTTAGGCTTTGTGTTTCTATATTTGAGCCCCTGAGATTACTTATAGGAAAAGGATTCTTCACGACTCTACTCTCAGGTTAAGGCATGAGGTTTCTCTTCTGGGTTGATTTCTTTGTGTGGCTTAAGCCTTAAATTTCATATTACAATTGTGTTTAAGTTAGTTTGTTGTGTTTTTCTCCAAATTCCTATGTTTTCTTCATGTTTTATCTTTGCCTCTTCTAGTTTATCAAAACCTGCAAAACAAGTAAAATTGGGATAATTAACACATATATTTAACATAATCAAAACAAGACAAGTGTCAAATTAACAAAAAACTAACTCATATTGCACATTTATCATTTCTACATGAAACATAGGAAAAATTCTAGAAGGACGGTTGAATAGAATTTTTCAAAAACTTTTCGCAAATATGTATTAAACACTTAAAGTTTTTGAAAAGAGTTTAGGAAAACGTATATAAAGGAAAGAAAATAAGATAAACTTGTTTTTATATTGGTTCACTCAAACTAAGTTACATTTAGTTCTCCCTTAAGTACTCTTAAGGGGTTTCACTAATCTTTTCAAAGATTATAATGAGTTTTACCACTCCTGGTTTACAACTATTCAATATCGATATATGAGTTTACCCACTATTGGTTCAACACTAGTCTTCCTCACTAGACCGTTTTGCTCAACAAAACTAAACAACCAAGTGTTTTGATTCTCTTCAGAATTTACAAATACAATGAAAGTGTTTTAGAAAAACAAGTACATATCAAAGCTCTCAAAGAGAATATGTTTTCAATACAAGGAAATCAGAAGACTTGTAAAACTTTTTCATAAACAAAGAAAATGTTAGATGATGGAACCTTAGAGAGAGAATAGCAGCGTAAGAGTCAAAGATAAATTCTTTTATTCTTATCTTCATCCAATCTTCTTTATATAGCCTTCATCGAGAAAGATTCATTACTCGGAGAGAGTTGCCTTCGAGGAAAGCAGGTAACCTCTAGGTACGAAGTCAGGTGCATGGTAGCACTAGAGCAATAGTTCTTTTTACGAAGGTGGTGTGTACAACTTCCTTACAACAAAAAGCATTAAGTGAACATTCTAAGAATGTCTTTCTATCTCTTAACGTCCTTTTATTTTATACAAACTTTTGAATAAAGCTTGGTATTGTTATGATATACAAAGATAAAGAGAAGCAAAGCACCATACACAAAGAAGTACAAATCGTACATGCATTTAATATTATAAACGTTGTAGAGTGTTTAGGCATGTTTGGTGTACTAAACGTTTAGCGCATAAGTCTATTTTTTCAAGTAACATAGTGTTTACAAGATACAACATTTCACAAAATTTTTGCCTTAAACAGTTTGAAATGTTAAACGTAGTTTTGTAAGACATGATTTCTGAGATTTATAAAATATTATCAAGGCTAAACGTATATGATTTTCTCACATTGTTCAACATAGTTTTTATCAAGCATATTCTTTAGACGGTTTAAGTTATAAATTCTATTTCGATAAAGTTCGCTTGTTAAACTTCAAAACTAGAGCTACTAGACGGTCTTGTCTCTCTAAACGATCATTGTCTTAACACTACCATATGATGAGGTTGTCCTCATCCAATTTGACAAGATTTTAATATTTGTTTTATTTCATGTTAACTAAATTTATTTTTACAGTGTGCTTCGATAGAATATTTTAAGATAATAATTTTTTTAGACAATTTGGAATATTTTATGAAAAAAAATATGTTGTTTATGTAAGAAATTTTGAAATAAATTAAAATTTTAAAATTTTATTAGAGTAATTTGATTGTTTAAAATTAAAGAAATTTAAATTTCACCTTAAAAGTAAGAATTTGGAATTCTTCACATTCTCAAATTCATATTTTGATATTTGTAGTGTGGGTTCTCAAATCATATTCTGGTCTTTGTAATGTGGTTTAATAAGGCTATGTCAACTTGGCAAACAGATTTGTCTCGGCTCCACTTGGGCCCAATCCGAGTTAAACCTACTAGACCTAATGAAACTTAACTCAACATGAGCCTAGTCCAACCTTACTAAATGTGATCCCCCTTGACTTGAACTGGATCAACTGGACTCGACCTTGCCTTAGGACAACTTGACTCGCTTATGAAGTTGCGGGAAAGCACTAGAAAAGGGTTGAATAATGTTTTCATAACTCTTTTTGATTTATAGAACTGATCCTGATTTACCTAACTCTTATGAGTTAGTTATGCTTCATCTATAAATGTTATTCCATGTAGATCGTTTACAGAAGTAACTCAATGTTTCCCAAGAGGTATTCAGGCAGTAACCCGTAGAAGATATAACAGATTGTTGACGACTAGTTGTTAACTAGAGTGTGTATAAGGATAGCTTCCATTGTGAAGCAATCGTTTACAAGATAAACTACAACACACAAACAATATTTATACTGGTTCACTCGTTAGAGCTACATCTAGTTCTCCTCTAAGTTAACTTAGAGGGTTCCATTAAATATTCAATTAACTATATTTGAGTGTTTTAAATCACTCTTGGTGTTCCTAGTCCTATTGAGTAACCATTGTTACTTCTGACTAGTTGAGTTTTACTCACTCCTAATTGCGTAGCATTATCCACCACTTTTGGTATCCCTATACGCTTTTAGTATCACTTTGATACATCGTCTAATAACCCACTCCTAGTTGTGAAGTATTCTTCCCCACTCCTGGTATCCCTGATTAGTGAGTAACCTTCAGTTCCAATTCAGAAACCCAATCACATTTGCCACACCATTTCCAAATTCTTTGCTCAGTAAGTTAATAGAACTTAACTCAGGCTCCACCAGACTAACCTTATGATCAACTAAATCTACTTCATCCATCACCAAGCTCTCCATGTCCATATTTTTTTCTATCTAAGATCTCCACACCCTATGCCAAGCTTTCTAGGCTATCCAAGCATCCCATCAAGCTGATCGAGATGGACTTACACACTACCAAGCTACTCGGTCTCCACATCAAGATATTCGAGCTTCCCACCTACTCTACTAGGTATTTTGGCTATCCACTTGCTCCATCAAGCTCTCTATTAAACTCTCCATCGACTTCTTTATCGAGCTTTGTACGTGCTCTCCACCGAGCTCTTTAGCAAACTCTCCATCGAGCTCTCTAGCAAAATCTCCACCGAGCTCTCCATGTGCTCTCCATTGAGCTCTCCATTAAGTTCTCCATTCAGCTCTCCGTTGAGCACCTTGCGTGCTTTTCCGAGCTAGGCGAGCTCTCTAGGCATCTCCATGGGTTGTTTAAGCTTTCCATATATTCTTTCAAGCCTTCATTAAACCTCTCTCAGATACTCATTGTCTATTCGACCTATCCATGATACTCGGTTGCCTTGCCGAGTTTCCTTTTTCTACTTGCCTATATGTTTGAGTTCACCGTACTACTAAAAAATCTTGCAGAGTTCATCTTACTCTTTGAGCTTTTCATATGGTTCTTCAAGCTCTCCATGCACAATGTCAGCCTATCCAAATGCACCACTAATCTATCAAAGTGTCTTGTCGTCCTATCTATGCTACTCGACTGTCTTTTTGAGTTCTCTTTGTTGCCTGACAATCTTGTTGAGTTCTTTATATGCTTCACCTTATTGTCTGGGCTATTTGCATATCTTACCAACCTTTCCAACCTTTTTGGCTATGTAGTCAACCCCTCCATGCTACTCGGTAAACTTGTCGAGTTCTCCTTGTGGTCAGCCCCCAAGCTGCGTGTCATCAACAATAATCCACTTCTTCTACAACCTCTTTTACGTCTTCCTTTCAACTCTCAAATCGACACTCGCTTGCAAAATGTCAAACCTTACCACAATTGTAATATTTAACTGATCTAAAATCATTTGCATAATGCTTGTCCTTGCCACATTTAAAGCACTCAACTTTTCTTAATCGACCTCCTCAACCTCTATCTTATCATATTCCACCATGACCTCGACCTTGACTGTTCCAAGCTTATCCCTTCACGTCGAGCTTTTCTTTAAATGCTTGATCAAGTGACTCTCACTTCTTTCTTCCTTGTTGCCCATGCTTATCTAGAAATTCGACAAGCTTTTCAACCGATAACATTGACAAATCCTTGGATTCTTCAATGGCACAAAGTATATTCTTCAAGTCACCTGTCAATGACATTAAGAATTTCTCCACAACTTGGTTGGCTGGAAACACTTCTCTGTTTCTACCTATTTTATTTGTCACAGTATCCACCCGAGTTATGTACTCAGCTACTCGTTCTCTCTAATTCATTCCCAAGCTTTCAAACTCGTCTTTGAGAGTTTAAAGCCAGACCTATTTTACTCAGTCATCCCCTTTATATGCCTTCTCAAGTATCTCTCACACTTCTTTTAAAGACATTGTCTTTTTATCTTTTCAAAGCCAGACTCATCCACAGCTCGGTACAACACGTACAAAGTTGTTTTATCCTTTATTCACATTTTTTCTCAATGCAGCAACCTGGACAACCATCTACTCTTCAATATTTTTTTGGTTCTTGAAACTCATTTCCCATATATCTTGGGAATCAAGAAGAGTCCTCACCTGCAAACTCTAGTTATCATAATTGCCTTAAACTGAGGCAGGGACACATTGTTTGCAAGGTTGGTCATCTCATTTTTTCTTCCTTCTTTAAAACACTCAAACACTCAAGTAAATTTTCTCTTTTTCCACTCAAACACATAGGCTCCCAAGCTCCAATGCCAATTTGTTAGCAACTAAACCTTTATGTGAAAAACTTTTCACTTCCTTGTGTTGCTACATTGTTTGTCAACTAGACACTTACAATTTATAGACTTACATAATGACTTTTTTTCTCCAAACCATAAACTCTACCATTAAAACACAATTATTATCTATTATAATCTAATAAATATTACATTAAACTATTGATGCTTACACTTCAAAACAAACAAAACTCCTAAACAAATAATACATTTAAGTTTATCCTATACATTGTAGGTGTAAAGTGTTTGTCTATCTATGTTATCTCTTTGTGGTAGCAGGAAAGAAGGATATGAAGTTGGTTTCAAGGCAAATTGAGTTTCCATGTTCAAGTTAATCAATCTTTTTTATTAACCATATTAATTATTAATATTTGTTAGTATAAGATAAATTTAAGTAACACGTACTCATGGCAAACACTACAATAAATTTGATATTATCGATGGTTAAAATCTGTCGGTAATACATAAATCCGTCGATAAATTAAAATTATTGACGGCTTATCGACGATCAAAACTCTATTGGTAAAAGTATCGTTAGTAAATTTTATTGACTGAAGTTTTGATCCATCAGTAATTACTAATGGAAAATTTATCAGTAAATCCATTAATAATTACCGAAAAAAAATTCGTTAATAATTATCGGAAAAAAAATCTATCGGTAAAATTTGTCAATAATTATTCTAATCATGTTCATCTTCTTCCTTGTTGTTCATTCCTTTTCTTCCTTCAATTCTCTATTTTCTTGAATTCTACCACCAACAAAACACTCATAGCCCCTTTATAATTAACCACTAGTCCAGCAAATCCAACCAGTTTATTTGCATCAATGAAAATCATCAAGAATCATGATTTGAAGAGACTGAAAATCACTAGGAAGAAAGACGTTCTTAGATATGTTTTTGCCAAGAGAATGAACCCACCACTCCAATTTATGTTTGCGTTCTCAGATCTGAGAAAGAAAGATAGGGTGAAGATAGGCATCAATGATGTTCTCAATCGCTAAAGAAGCAGTGTAAGTAGGGACTCGTTGGAGAAGTTGAAACACAGACACTGTAGAGGAGAAAGAAGAAGATCTCATCGATGGTGTTGGTGGCCTGCTTGTCTCTAGCATGTTCAACTTGGTTGACGCCGAAGGACGACGACCTAGGGATGACAAAAAAACTCGCGCCCACGGATATTCGCAGATAAAACCCACTGTGGGTAGTTACTACACGCGGATATTTATTATCCGTGGGTAATGAGTAGCGAATATTTTAATACCTGCTTATTCTATCTGACCCACGTATACTCGTTACCCACAAAAAATAATAATAAAAATGTAATTTATATTTTTTAAAATTAAATTTTCTTTTTATTACTCTTAAAAAAAGGAAAGATTTTCAATTAAAAATTACGTAACCCTAATTAAAAATCCCAATTACCAAATTGTTGGTTTCTCTCAAAAGCTCTATTTAGAGTTTCTTTCCTCAATCTCTTCTCTTTTACATTTCTCGCGAGCAAACCCAAAAGCTTCAAGCTTCTTCTTTATACATGTTCTCGTTGCCAACTTGGCTTGGGGAAAATCATTTGTGACTCACGCAAACGAGTTGTGGTGGCGAAGATGGCAGTGCAGCGATGGCGCAACTCTGACAACGTTATCGTCTTCCTCGATTCTCACATTTGGCTCACGGTTTTGGGATTGAGTTTTTTTTTTTTTTCCCTTGCAGATGGTGGCAAAATATTGGGGGTTCTTATTCGGGATTGAGAGTTTTGAAATTGAGAATTTAGGGTTGTTGTTTCTCACGATTTACGGTTAGGGTTGCTGCGATTAGGGTTTTTTCCAACCTTCTAGCAAGTTTGGAGTTTCTGATCTTCTTTTCTAGTTTGGAAATTTTTAGGGTTCTTGATCTTGGAGTGTTTTAGAGTTTTCTCTACGTTTCTAATCTTGCTTTCAATTTTGTTCTTGCAAATTAAGGATTAGATTTTTGGAATTGAGTTTTGGTTTTTCTTGAAATTAAAGTTTAATTAAAATTTAATTTATATTTAATTTAATTTAGATATATTATAATTTTATTTAAATTTTACTTTTAAAATGTATAAAATATATTTTTTAACATTTTTGTGAGTATCCGCGGATACCCGTGGGTTTTAAAATACTCACGGATATTTTTTAAACGAGTATTCAGTTGAATTTTTGTTTGCGGGTCGTGTTGTGCATAGGCACTATCCATGCTCGATTTGACCCGTTGCCATCCTCGATGGCGATGGAGGTAATGGCAGTGCTAGATTTTCACATTTTGTTTTTGCATTTTTTATTAACAAAAGATGAAAACATAATGGCAATGAGCGCATAATTTGGAGAAAGTTTTATTGTTCTTTTTATCGATGAATTTACTAACAAACTTTTTCATTAGTAATGAAGATTTCATTTCTCTATAAATTTATCGATAAGTTTTTTTTTTCAATAATTCTGACGGATTTATCGACAAAAAAATTCTTTAATGATATAAAATTTTTTATTGATAAATTTATTAACAAATATTTTTTATCGATAAGGAAAATATACATTATTAATATATTTACTGATAAATGTTTTTATTAGTAATAAAAATTTTAAAATCTATGACAAATTTATTTTTATGGATAAATTTCTATAATTAATTTCCTGAATTTTTATAATGAAAATAACGGAAATAACGTAGAAAATATTCTAGAATTACAAACTAAAAGAACAAATGTTGATCGACTTGTGCAGGGGTTGTATATCTTAAATATTTTTGGAGGACACTGTGTTCCAATGTATTATTAGTTAGATAAAATTTTCTGGACGACCCATTTTGTTAATATAGGGTTGAATTCCAATGTAGAACTTGAACTAAATTATGTTTTGTTATATTTATGTAATATTTTTTGTTAATAAAAAATTAATTAAAGATGTGGCAATTATGTACTTGACAATAGGTTATGATGAAGTAGTATTTGTAAAAAAGAAAATGTAATGATTTTGTCAGGTTTTGATCCTTTAATTGGTGATTTCGTCGATCGCTTTATGCGTTGATGAGCTTTGGTTGGTTGAAGGTTCAGTGAGAAAAGTATCTATAACACAACTAATCACTCCTAAACAATCGAGTACTTCTATTCTTTTTTTCAATCAATAACTCTTAATGCCATGATAGTACAAAATCAAGATGCTGTTGTTCATAAAAAAATATTTATATATATATATATATATATATTAATTAATTAATTAGACCATTAAATATTTCATATTATGTTGGCTGCAACGTAATTCTTGAGGAAATTTCAAAATATAACATCATCCACTAATTGTGCATCTTGTAGCTTAAGTATAACAAAATTACTATGGTCTTGACTATTTTCCGTACCACATATAGGTAAACTTTATTAAAGTTTAATGACGTCAAATATACTTCATTCACTCCAAAAGTTTAGTCTTTTCAATTTTTAAAACTAATAATCTGTTTTTTTAATCATGCCACTATAATTGAGAGTGATTAACACAGTTCCACTTATACTAAAAACCCACAAAATAATTGAAAAAGTTAAGGACAAACTATTAAATATATATTATAATTAAATACTTTTTAATTGGATAGATCTTTAAAAGACTGATATTATAAGTAAAGGTAAAATTACATATATTTACATTTATTTAGCATATATTTTAAGAATAAAATGATCATAAAATTTTTTATTTCTACATATTTTAAGAAGAAAAAAACGATAGTATCAAATTGTAAAAAGTTTGTGCATCTTAAAATATGATTTCTCATTCTAAATTGAAAGTTGTAATGAATATATGTAACTTATGTGAGATTTTATAAACCTCTTTCTTATTTCTATACATACAATAATAACATATGAAAGATTGAAAAAGATAAATATATAAATCCAATAAGCTTTTATATGGTATATTATTAACTATTTTCTGTAAATTAAAAGTATGATTACTTATATTAAAACTGACTAGGAATGTATATAATCTGAGTAATAATCTCTCGTCGTCATGATATCCAAACCATGCAATAATTTCTTGCTATAAACACTATTTACTGTAAAAAGGTATTATTAGAGTGAATTTTATTGTTCCTTGAATTGTTGCATAAAGCACTCATGTGAGTCTCATTGTATCAAGTCTCATCATGATCAGTTTGGTTATTATACACTATAAAGGATGAGAGTTGACAGCAAATTGATTCGTGCTGCTCATTCTTCATTTCCTGTTAATTCTCACTACTCTTTATCTCAAACTGTAGCTCTTTGCCGCCACACTGTTGCATCACACTAATCTTTCTTCACCCTTTTTATGCAAACCCTAAAGTTATATAACCTTTCTTTGTTAGGGTGAATTGCACATAAATCTCACCTTATCGGTGTTTTTGTTAAAAGTTTCGTATCGATTAAAGATAAGTAAGATAAACTTCACCTTACAAATAGGTTTTGTGGGTTCGATTAGGCTTAAATCCACCTCTTAAGAGTTTTTACCTTTTATGAGTTGTTCTTCTTTCAAATCAAAGTCCAGTTCATAAAGTTTTCTGTATTCCTTTCTGTTTCTTTCCTCTCAAAGTTTTAGGGCAAGAGTGTTTCTTTTTCTTTTTCTTTAGGGTATCAGCTTGTTGCAAGTTTAGTTTTAAAACAAAGTTTTGCTGTGCACTTTGGACAAATATATCGTACGATATGCATGAAAATTGCAGCAACTTTTGAATTTTGTTCTCCATAATGTTTTATAATATTTAATGATCACTGTTACTGTCTTGCAATTTCTTGATATATACCTTAACGAGTTATAATTTTTGGGTCGTTTTCACAGTTCAAATCGCTTAAAGCAGTCATCTTAGAAAATTAATAGTGTCTATCATTCACCTATTAATTTCATCTAAACTTTATGATAATTTAACTTTGAACGAATATATGATAATATAACATTGTTTTAACTGCGTGCCGAGTAAGCTAATTTATTATAAAGCTGAATAAGTACCATCATTAACGAATACTATTTAAGATATTTTCCCATAAAGTAATATTAAAAATTAAACAACTAATTAGGAGCAAGACTCGGAAAGAAAATGTAAGCATTATAGACCTGTCAAAAGCATTAGACAACAAAAACGAATAATGAAGGCTACCCTGTGATAATTCAAAATGTGGTTTTGAATATCTTAGAAAATAACTTGATATATGTTCTTATTTTAATTAATTGTATACCAAGCTCCCCATCACATGTTATAATGTGGAAAATATGGGTAAGAAACTTCTAGGTATTTTTTTACTCAAAAAAAATATATATTTAGATATACTTAATAAAACTCAGATTATATATAAACTTGTTTAAGGTCAAGAAAATTAGTGCTTAATATTTGTGTTGTGCATTAATTGTGAAACCTATCCCTTTGACTATGATATATATGATCTAGTGAAATTTGAATATTTACTTTTTTTTTTTAATAAAGTTTTGCTAAGAAAAAAAAAATGAAAGCAAAGGTAGAGCATTATATACAGCATTAGTTGTCTTACATTAACAGAGGTGTTGAGCATTTGTTAAATGATGAGAGAGTTGTTTGCTGTTAGGTGACAAAGAAACGTGGAGAAATATAATGATAGCTTATCTAAAGATTCTCCACATACAACCATGATGAATTCTCTTTATGGTAAGAGCAGAAAGTTATAGAGATTTTGCAATTTGCTCTTCTTTTTTTAATCAGTAAAAAAGAATTTATTTGAAAAGGAGAGTACTAGAAAGTGCTCATAAACAAATGGTAGCAATTGCATCAAAAAGCATCAAACTTCATCACCACAAGTTTCTCCCTTGAACGTGGATGACTTTGTCATTTTCCTCACCAACGGAACTTCCAATGTTACTGTTTATTCTCCGTCTTTTTCTTTTTCTTTTTCTTTTTTCATTATCAGGCCCAAACTATTCTTAATTCTTAATCATAGCTTTACGACCACCCATCTCCAGACTGCAGTTAACCTAATTGTACATAAGTAATGAATGATTGAGTCACACATTTTTATATTTATTTGATACATGCTATAAGAGAAAAATAATTAGAAAACAAGTTAATTTTTGTATTTTTTTTTTAAATAAAAAAGTATATGAAAAAATAGTATCAAATGAATTAAAAAAAAATTATGTGTAAAAAGTATATTTTTCAATTGTACATAAATAAGGCAATATAGTGTATTTGGCATTGTCCATCTTCTTTGATTATACCGCTTAAATTAGTTTTCAATCCGATTTTTATAATAATAAATTTAGATGAAAATATCTAATTATTTTATATATAGTGTTTTTAATAGACTTTTATTTTTTAATAAATTTAATTACGACTCAATTATTCTAATCTTCATTATAGGAGTATGAGACTTAAGATTCATTCCATGATCAGCTATGTAAACGATATAAATGATATTCTTGAATTCTTTAAATAGATGTGTGGATAAAATATAGATCCAATTAGTCTCGAGTCATAAATTACTAATAGTATATGATAGATATTTTTTATTAGCAAAATAGTATATAATAAAATATTATAAATGAAATACTTGAGATACTCTAATCTATATATTATACAAACTAAATAAACATGAACATAATAATAATAATAATAATAATAATAATAATAATAATAATAATAATATAGATATAAATATAGATAGAGATGTACGTATTTCTCCCTCCATGATAGGGCATTAAGACCCCTCAGAGGTCTATCCTTTGAACCCTTCTTCCTTTAATGTTGTTTTGATACTGGGATGTTCCTTTAATGTTATAATTTCTTTGTGCTTGACTTGTGTGATCTATGATTTTTCTTCTTGTATTTGCACTTTATAAACCAACAACACCTCCAAAAGATATATTGAAATATTGACTTTTCCTTTCTTTCCATATGCTATACTATGTAATATATTGGACTAAAATACCAATATGTATAACTAATATTGGAGTATTTATTTTTAATCCACCCTCATACTTTCTTCTCGACGATAGAAACCTCTTCTGCATCAATCTTTCTATTTCGATAAATCATAAAATTTCTCTATGTTTATAGAGTCCAAATTATTGTTATCCACACCCCCTTTAGATTATGTTTCCTTCTTTGTTAATAAACTTCTCATTAATTCCATTCTAAAATCTTAAAACAATAAATTTATAAATATTTTCTTTAACATATTGTTTAACTCAATCATTTCCACAAAACATGAAAATTATGAATAGTTAACACATTGTTTTTATCAACTACAATTAATATATAAATAAAAGAAAGAAATATTAAAGATGCCTCATTTATATAATATTAATAAAAACAAAGAAAATGAGTGAAACCTGTAAATACTATATTTCTCTTTCAGCATACAAATCTTAAAAAAACAACACTAAAACTCCCCATAAGATAAATGACAAATTGATATGCATCTTATCACCTCTACATACCCAAAACATTAACAAAAAATATATTTACATGATTGTATATCATATGTATAACAAAAAAGTTGTATGTGAAGATAGATATGGTGTAGGGCTATAAAATGATATATAGGTTTCTCTTGGGTGTGAGAGATATCTGGATTCATCATTCTGTGTATTTGTTACAGAAAATAGAGATGAAGTAATAAAAATGAGAAGACAGATTGAGAAGGAGAGAAGGATGATATATGTAAATTTTGTTATCTAAGTAAAGAGACAAGAGCAAGGTTGTCGTTTTGAATTCCTCGGTTTCCACAGAAACATGGTGGTGGTGATGCATGTTGTCCTTTGAGAATATTTTGGGTTGGCTGGTAGCTCCTAAACTGGTCTAAAGATACTGAACCCCACAAATCTCTTTTCCCATTTTGTTAGACAGTGAAGGGGAAGATACTTAACCCCAACAACAGCATCCCCACACTTCACACACCCGTTTTTGATCTTTTGTGTGAACATGATTAGACTGAAAATCGGGTTCTTGTTGCCATCCCACTATTTGTCTCTCAGATGCTTCATCAATGTGAGGCCACTGCTCCTCCTGGCCCTTCTGCTCCTTTCTTCTTTAATTACCTTTAGCCCTAAGCTACAACTCACTTTCGTACTCTCTTTTCTATTTTCTTCTATCATCCCACCAAATATCATCTTTTCCTCCATCAATATAATATTATGTTTTCATTCTAATTTATCTTATACTATGCACTTTTTCATCAACAAACCCACATTTAATTCTTGAATTGTACCGTATGATCGTATAGTCAACTAGAATAAGACGATTCCACATTAGGAACTCGATCAATTTGGAAAGGTAAACCGAATGGTCCCACTTGTTAAACCCTAAACATGGTTTAGGACTAAGGATGATGATTATATTAAACCCAAATATGATTGTTATAAGTTGGATCGGTCATCGCTAATTTGAAGCTTACTTTTGAATCTATAAATATAGATTTGATGTAATGTGGATTGGTTATACTTAATATTAATTTATGGTTAAACCATCAAATTTATACTTGACTTCGAAATATTTTTTATAAGTAATTTCCAAATCTGATCAAATGATAAAGTGATAAAGAGAATGAAATGAGTGATGAATTACCTATGTGAAGAGTTGAATGAAAGAAGTTAGAAAAATTGTTAATATATCAAAACAATTACATTTTCTGAAACAATTGTTATAATCGTATTAATAGTGAAAATAGTATCTGATTAGAGTTATAAGAGTGAAAGATAGATGTGTCGGGAATAGATTGATTAATGAGTTTATATATGCTTACAAATTGACTATGTGTATAAAAAGTGTTTAAGAGTTTATGTTAATAAGGGTAAGCAATGAAAAGAAAAACTAATTAAATATTGAATTCACGTCTGAAATGAAGATTGAAATTGAAATAAGAGAATGGTTAATAATTACGAATTGTTCAACGCTCTCAATTTCAAGTTCAAGCCAGAAACCAATAAATTATAGGGATATGTATTTGATAGATTGTTATAATAATTATGCTTTTTTACTTTGATTGATGAACCTGATGAGATGTCATCCATGCATGAAATCGATTAAAGCATAGGTTGAAGAGTAAAACCGGATTTAGAACGTAAACCACCTATTTTTACCTTTACATATCCAATCAAATACGTGAAATCCCAATTATATAGTAAGTATATATAATAATAAGACGTCATCAAATATAATATAATAAAGCAGTTAAGACATATAATATAATAAAGCAGTTAAGACATGTAATAGAACATTAGGATTTTACAGTCATCCTTCAAAAGCTACGAATTTAAAACTTTAAGTATTAGAGTCTTTCAAAATACAAAGAGTTGGATATAAAATCCTAACTACACTTTCAAAATAATACTAAGTCAATTAAGAAACTATGCAGCAACATCATCATCATCATCTCCCTCCAAGGCATGCTCTAGAGAAACATCATCTACCTCTGCTCAGATTCAAGTTGATGATCATTGCAAAAGAAAGCACACACAACAAGGCACAAACACAAAGCAAATGTGAGCTAATTATATAAAAAGCATACGATATGACAGCATATACATACAAGGGTTAAATTTAATCAGGCAAGATAAAACACACATCCTAACATGTTATCTTCTAGACTTTACTCGTCTGGACTTTAGAATAATAGTCAAACTATGGCGGGTCATGCACTCGTGGTAGCTTATGATACTTGGGTTCCCCACCCTACCACACTCATGAGGTTAGCCTGTTCCGGGCCTTGAGGCATACTGGAAGCCCCTAAGACTAAGACCTCCTGCTACTACTCACCACATGGTTCAGTCTTCTCTACTTGAGAATGATTGACCATTGTAGTTTCAAGAAGAACCCCAAGACTGAGCTCCTACTTTCATTCTAAACATACTTAAAACCAGCACCAAGAAGTTCCTCCATGGAACCCATTTTACCAACTGTGAACCCATTTGAATCCATATAAAACCATGTACATATAACCCTTCAACTTTACATTGCATACAAACATATATATATATATATATATATATATATATAATACTAATTACACTTCAAAAGACCACAAACAACCCAACAAGTCATCAAGAAACGTATGAAATCATTCCATATACACTACCAGACAGTAACAGTCCTAGAAGAACCCCTAAACAACACAAAACCCCGTAAAATCATACTTAGACAAAGAAAATGACTTTGAAACCATCACCAATAGTTTTAGAAGGGTCCAAAACCCCCCAAAACAACCTAAAGAACGTAAAAAAAATGATACCCGGAACTCCGAAAACCACCCAAAATTGTATTAGATGATTTTTCGACGACAATAATCGATTATCATATGTAATAATCGATTATTTACGAGAGCTTTGAAGAAAATATGACGTTATGACTAGAATAATCAATTATCAAGTGAGATAATCGATTATTCTTATCAGTTTTTTACAATAACCTGATTTTTCTGATTTTAGTGCATGTGAGACACTTCCTAATGATCAATTTAAAATCTATAACACTAATATTGATATATAGATGAAAGTAAAGTATTGCATTGGTCATTTGGATAGAAATTAGATGTAATAAACCAACTCAATAATGCAAAAACCCCTAAAATGGACTAAAACCAACCTAAGATGCAACTTTCACCTTCATGACAGAATTTTCACTGGTTTGAACCTCTAACTCGTGAGCTAGACCTAATTAAACTTGTCTAGATGATTTTAAACATTCCTACAATGTATCTAAAGTGATTAAGACCCAATTTCATCTCTAGAACACCAAAATCAACAACCTAGTGACCCAATTTCAATTCTACCACTTGCAACATGTTTTAGACCAGTTTTATGTTCTCAACAAGTCACATTGGACCTATCTACACTGTTCCAGCCCTCCAGAAACACTTCAGACCTCATTTGCTCAAAATCACTATCTCACTTCTTCTCAAATGACCTAGAACACTACTAAAACACTAAAATTTCTATCTACCTAACCTTACAACAGATTCACCACCTGAAGCACTTACAACATGACCCATTAAAGCAATTAAATACATCCAATTTCAGTTCATGGAATCACCACACAGTTTCACCGAAAATGCACTCTAGTTCATATTACTCAACTTAGAAAAATTCAAAAAATTGATCAAACAGCACACCAGTCCCAAATTAAATGTTTTTACACATCATACAAGCAATTTACAGAAATAACTAGCTCCCCTTACCTTGGGGTTGAGCTGCCCACTTCACAAAAATGCTTAAATAGTGCCTTACACAACAGGGGCACAACAAAGCCCTACAAACCACCACATTGGTGGCAGAAAACAGCTCTTAGAGTTAGAATGGGGCAAGGAATGAAAAGAAGAATGTACTAGGTACATGCAACCAACTTAAACGCATGCCCTAGGTTCAAGAACAACAAAGAAAAACGGCAGAACCACTTACCGCTGAAGAAGCGAAACTAATCGGTTAGTTGTGAAGCCCTTTGCGCTGGGAATGCTAGGACACCACCTAATCGACAATACAACAATTGAATCAGTGTGAAGGGTAGAGAGAAGGAGGAGAAAGTTGAAGAAGAAGGTCTCTAGATAGAGAATATGAAATTTGAACTACTGAACCAAGAGTTCTAAAATGTAATTTATTTTATTTAAAAATTCAGGTTCTCACAAAATATACTTTTAATATTTATCATTTATCTAAAGTTATAAAAAATTATTCTTGTTGCACGACCAAATTTCTCTTTCTCCCACACATTTACTCCACCACCATTATCTTATTCGTGAATAAATTATATGGAACAATTATATCTTGTTTAATCACAAATAATGCACTAGTTGAAAATAAGCATTTAATAAATTGTAATTGAATTAATTATAGTTTTAAGCCTTAAATTGTGTAAAATTCTCAATTCTATAGCACTTTTTATCCTTCAATTTCTAATTATCTATTTTTTTACTTTTCATTTTTAGAATTTTTCATGATTACATTTAGTGTTTACTAATTAAGGGTGTTAGGCTTGATTTGAAAATTAAAATAATAGACATTTCATTCATTAAAATACAAAAATAAAATGAAACAATTAAACAGAATTAATTACTAAAGGTATATTATTATTATTACTATTATTATTATTATTATTATTTTTATTATTATTATTATTATTATATTATTTTTTCTAATAATAAGCCTATGCAGTTGCTACCATTTCCCTATAGTGTAGTATTATGTGTTTTACCACAATTTCACTATGTCATTCCAAACTAATAAAAAACAAGATTTTCTTTTACAAATCCCTAACTCTATTGTCCAACAGTGAAGATCACCTTTTGAATTCTTATTTTTTTAAGAGAATAATTACATCTTTGAACCGAAATTATTCAACTTGTATATAATTGCACTTCCACATGATAGCAAATAACATTCCCTTTATTTGTAATACTTTATTTCATCTTTAATATTACTACTAATGTCCGCCTTAAATTAGGCATTAATTTAACAAAATTATGTTAGGATTTGATCATTTGATAAAATAACTCTCACCAAATATAAGACACATTTCTTCTCTACTTTACCTTTTAGTCTTAATTAAGATTTATAAATCATTAAACCAAACACCCTTAATCATTTAATATTAATTGTAAAAGTAAACAAATTTAAAATAAAAAAAAAGATTTTTATAAAATAGATGAAGAAAAATTAGTATTTATAACTTAAAATATGATGTTTTTGGGGAAAGAAAATGAACTTTTATAAAGGGGCATTGGTGTTACCTTGTAGGGTCTACTAAGAATATATTCGTATCCTGGATTTGGACCCATAATGATAAGGCAGCAACATATTCGAAGACAGAACCCTATATGTACATACATAGTACTAATTTCATTTCATGGATAAAATTTTTAAAAATTATATTTTATATGCGTAGAAATTCTTGTACTGAAGGCAATGTTTGGTCCAAATCAAACTCCTATTTATAACAAAACTATCTTCATTAAAATTTCTTTCAAACTTTCAGTTAATTACTTCCGAGAATCCAATCTTGTCTAAATGCAAAAGTAATTACACAGTTTTGAAAATCACATAATTATGATTTTATCATACACACACACATATATATATATATATATATATATATATATATATATATATATATAATGAAAAATTAATAATATTATATGTGGTTCGTATGAAAATTTACTAATACCATCTCCAATAGAATTTCTTATTAAACACTTTTTGTGATTCTTGTAATTTTCTATTCCTATCATATTATTTTTTAAAAACCCATATTTAATTTTATTTCAATAATAAAAATAAATAATGAAACCTCAAAACAAAACCATCACACTTTATATTTTTCTGTTAATTATTTTAAATGATGTTTATTTGGTTATTCTCTCAACTCTGTTCAAGATGTTGTATTTTTATCACGAAGGAGCGGTTCTTAAAAATTATTTGAAGTTGAAGGAATCTAAAAGTATCTCCGATTAGAAAAATACTTAAAAAAGTTATTAATGAACAAAAACATTATTTAATATATGTTACAAGAGTCAAATAAAGATCAGATCGTAATATTTAAAATAATATATTTTATGTATTAAGAATTATATTTTTATTATTAATTATAACACAATTAATATTAAAATTAATATCTCGAGTTTGATTTGCAGTAATAATCTAAATATGAGTTATCTAAATAGTTTATTTCATATGATAAAGAATTAATTTCCTATGGAATGATGTAATAAATTGTGGTTTAAATGATGTAATTAATGGGTGTGAGCAATGCAAGAAACTGTAGGTGGAATTAAGTGGCAAGCAAGATGTACTGTATGCAGACATAAGACAGTAGAATCATGAAGAAGTGAATGGAATAAATTAATAAAATAAGCACAAAGCGATCAAAAAGATGAACTTTAGAGATCATTTTCATGCATGAAATGCCACCATTATTAATTGCTCTATTTTGTCGCCATCTCAACATTTCTCGCGTCCTTTGTCATCTCCATTCTTATGCAGATGGGCAATTCCTTCCCGCACCCTCTCCAATTTCAGCTTGCACTCGTAAAACATGTGAAATGTCAAAACTAACCTCATGGAATTTTTAAATCTAAACTTACTACAATTTTTCTTCTGCTGCAACACTATTTCCTTACGTGGCTTTTCTCCTATCTTTCAGGCTTACTAATTTCATTCACATGAACATAAAGTTCCAATCAGCGTTTCGGCTTATAGACCCAATTGCCATTCTAACACCACATTTAACAATATAATAAAAAATTAATTTTCCGGAAGTCGTGGTTTCAGATTAATTTCTCAAAATGATATTTTATCATTTCGTAACATATTTTACCAATAATGTCACAAATAGATAAGAAAAACAGGATTATTTATTGAATTTTATCTCGTGTAATGTTAGTTTGTTTGGTGTCATATATAGATCAATAAATTATTTGTTTATCTATTAGGAATAGACACAAATTCCATAATGCATAAATAGATAAAGCATAAAATACATGTAAAAAAAATAGACAATATATCAACAAAATCTGAATCCAACTTATATAAAAAAATTAACATTGTTTTTAACTTAAAATTCAATATCTTTATAAAATTTAGATTTACACTTAAATTTCTAATAAATATAAATACTTATTTTGATACTTAGTTTTCTCATATATGTATTTTATGTGAAATTTAGATTCATTATTGTATTTCTAACAAATGGATAGTGATTTTGAAATTTTGATTGAAAACTAAATGAAACCTAATCATATAGAATTTGTTGTATTTGGAATGGAGTTAAAATTATATTTAGTTTAACTTCCCTATAAATAGTTTTATATGTGAAAAAAACTATTTATAAGATAATAAAATTAGTTTACAATAGATTAATTTATTTTATATATATAATTACTTTAAATTTGTATTTTTAATTTGCATGCACGGTAATTTTACCTTATAAAAATTGGTTTATTTTATTTTATTTTAACTTTTTAAATATATATCGAGAAATTTGTTTAATATTACATGAAAAAAGAATCATCTACTTGTTAAATGCGTATGGGACTTTCCCTTCCCATTTAAATTTTTGGCTTGTGCATCGTTATCGAATATAATAAAGATATAAAAATAAACCAATGGCAGATAAATATTTTGGAAGACACACATCTATCTTTTGCCTGTTTTGTTTCAAAAGGAGGAATCAAGAAGGTAGGAATCACTTTCTACAACACTAACACTAAAAAAAGGCTAAGTGCATTGTATGATTTAGCATAATATGCTCATTATGGTTATATTAGAATAATAGAGTTTTCAAAGTAATACCAATCACGTCATGATGGATCCAATAAAATCTAAGTCATGAACATGATTAATAGTCAATAGACAGCAATTGTGTCTGAAAGCATTGTTATAAGTTTTTCACCTATCTTCTTTCGAAGTATTTTAATAAGCGTGTATTGATATTATCATAATTTTGTTTTATCGAAAAAAAAGGGTGATATTATCATTGATTATTAGAATTGAATTTTAATGTGAGAAATTTAAGTATGAATAAAAGTGTGATGAAATAAAAGAAATATTATATTTGTAGAAAAGAGATAATATTAATATTTGGCTTATTTATTTTATAAGAGGTATTTTTAAAATATAAATATGGTTGGTGTATTTTCATTAAGATCTTTTTTCATCTTATTTTTCTATTATGATTTTAAGAACAATGATCACATCAAGATTATTATCAAAGTTTAGAAGTGTTGATAGATTATTGAAATTCAATCAACGCATTATATTACATGATTTATTTGAACTTAAATATCCATGTCACACCCATTAATATCTTTTTTGACCACCTTCATAACTATTAAGATGCGCCAAACTATGATGGTTGGATACATCATACAATGTCTTCATTGGATGATAATATTTAATCGTATTGATGGTTAGATATATCATGTAATACCATCATTGTTGTCAAAGTTTGCCCTAAAGATAGAAGTATTATGCTCAATCTTTGAATTCTACTAGAAAATGCAAGCATAAATAACTCAACCCAAATAGAAGTATGGAAGTTTTTCAATAAGAAGAATATTTATGATTATCTAAGAAGGAATAGAAGAAGATCATGACAAATATAAGGCTGTTTTTTCCAAGAGGAACTATACCAAAGAGGTTCAATGTAAGACCCTAGATATATTAAAAGGGGCGGAAACGAAATTAAGTTAAAAGTGGTGGGCGTTTTAGTAAAAAGAAAACAATTTTAATATTTCTGCTGAACTTTCTAAAAAGCATAAATCTATTTTCTAAGAACTATCTTCTCTCTAGAATTCTAAGGCCTATTTCTCTCTGTCTTCTCTCTAACTTTCAAGTCCATTGACTCAGTGCATGTTCATTTAGGTGTTGCCCAAGCGTTCACGACGTCGAGGGCTTCAGTTTGAACCGATTGGTTTCTCGTTTCGGACCGATAAGTAGTTTACTCCCCACTTCTCCGCTGTTTGGGACCTACGGCAAGTTGCATGTGCCTAGTGTTTCCTTCTTTCCATTTTTCTTCGGTTAATTCTAGCTCTAAGAGCTGTTTCCATCACCACTTTGGTGATTTGTAGATCATTGTTTCGGTTCTTCTTCGGGAAGGGCACTAGAGAAGCTGTTTTGTGTACCGGACTGCTCAACCCTAAGGTAAGGGGAGCTAGAACCTTGTTTTAGATTGTGTTTGTGCTATAAAATTTGTATCTATATGAGTAATTGTTGAGATTGTTGACAACACAATATCTATATCACTCTGGTTTTTGATGATGACAACACATTTTTAATAACACATGTATTGTTGATGTGTTACATGTTCTTTTGCTTATTGATTGATATATTGTTGAACATGTTGTGATATGTGAATGCACATTTACTGAGCTTATGTATGTTACATAATATCTGGTTGCATTTCACATGATTTGAAAGATGAAAACCACATGCACTTTTATGAACTTACTTTGTGTTGCATATTTGCAAGCCTTAAGTCGACTTCATTATGGGGGAAGCCGAATTAAGCTCGTGACTATGCACAGACTTTCAAAAACAGTGCTATGTGATATTTTGCATTGAAAAGAATTTCAAAGTGAAATACATGGTCAAAGTCGACTGTGTGCGCCATGCATTCAACTTATTAGTTGCTTGTTTTGAAATTCTATTATGCCCATGAACTACAACTTCTATATTTTTTAAAAGTTAGTTGGGCATTGAATGTTGGTAAACTGCATTTACTGTGGAATTAATTGTTTGACTGAATTGCAACTATTATGTCTTAACTGTTATAACTGTTATAATACAGTCGACTCTATTAGTTGCATATTCGACTACAGGAGCGTCTGATTTATAGAAATCTATAAATAGACGAGACCTGATCAATTACAGAGAACTTTTGGATTACTAACATTTTCATATTCTGTTTCAGATTGATTCTCTAGATTTTAGAGCTCCAAGAACTCATCAAGAAGACGGTTGTGATCTTTCTTGGAAGAGTTTCTGAAGGAGAAGTGGATTGTGCATACTGCTGATCATAATCTGCACAATTGAGGTGCTTCTGTGTTGATCAAGAACTTGTTTGACATCCGTGGTGATTGCTGTTACCTGTTGTGACTACAGGGGTTGGACTCGTGGAGTCTGGTACACTTTAAGGATTGTTCAAAGTGGGTTGCAGATTGCAGGAGAGGGGACATCTTGCTGCAAGTCTTGTTGTGTTGTTTGCCTATATTTTGGTTAGAGGGTTAGAGAGGTGTTTTATATTTTTGACGTGGAGGTCTTCTATAAAAACCTTGTTGTAAAAACCTTGACCATTATAGTGCAGTTGCTTCCTGGTACTGGAAGGACACTGGATGTAGGCATTGAGGCCGAACCAGTATAAAAACATGCGTTTGAATTCTCTATCACTACACTTTTACTTTCAGTCGACTCCATTATCTGCGTAGTCTACTTTACTTTTCCGCTGCAAACAAATTTCGATAACTTGCGATTCAAGAAAGTTTGTAAAGTTTTCTACTTTGATTTTAAGATTGCGAAAAGTCTTTAATTTTGAAAACCCACCAATTAACCCCTTCTTTTGGTGTTAAAACGAAGCCTACCTATTTCCCAACAATTGGCACCAGAGCTGGTTTTCATACGATATTTGAAAAACTAGTCCACTCTGCTTTTCTTTGAATAGACTATAAACCTAGGGATGGCTTCTAGTTTTCAAACTTTTGGTGAAGGTGCTTCAACAAACAAACCACCTCTATTTGCTAGTGAAAATTATCCTTTTTGGAAAATTAGAATGCAAATCTTTCTTGAATCCTTGGATAGAGGAATTTGGGATGCAACTTTGAATGGTCCTTTTGTACCTACTAAAACTGTTGATGATAAAACTGTTATTAAACCTTTTACAGAATGGTCAACTGATGAAAATAGAAAAGCACAATATGATATTAAAGCTAGAAACATTATGTGATTATTTGAGACTTATTAGAAGTGTTAATTTGAGGGAAATATGATATGGGACAAAGAAGAAGGTTCATTGTTGAAGTTTTGAAGTATTGTAGTGTAAAACGGAGGTTTTGAGTAGTGAGAATTGGTTGTAGGCAGTGGGGACTGGTTTGAGCAGTTAGGAGATTTTTTTGAGGACTTTTATGACTTGTCTAACGATTCACTAGTGCAAAAACGGGCTATAAGTCACGCGGTCAACGTCTCACCGCCCAATTCGAAACATTAAAAATGACCGGTGGTATTACCGTAAATAAATTCAATCGCTCTACGTCAATTATTAAAACAGTTCGCCATCTAATATTTGTTAACGTCAAACAAGGCCCATACTGACGTGATCTAAATTCTATTAACGTTAAACAAGGCCCAGATCGACGTAAAACAATGACCTCAGAATCATATAGCGTCAACTTAAGAAACATCTGACGTTCAATTTAAAATAAAAATATAACGAAGTACTAGTTTGCTTCCAACAGTATTACTCCTACCCACATTTGACGTCAACCATTACAAATATTTGACGTTTTATATGATAGCAAGTGAATAACTTCTTTATTCTTTCTTTCTTTTCTCTTTTATACCAAACAGAACGTCGCACACTTAATGTCCCGACGTTTAGACCAATATAAAACGTCGAACAAGACGGGCCGATGTGATGGTCGTTGATGCAAATAACGTCGCTACGGAAAAAGTTGACGTCCAATACAAAATAAATAAACACTAAATATTGATATAATTAATATGACGTCAATCGTAACAAAAGATTGACGTTGTATATTACTGCCAATAGATATTTTTTTATTTTTCTTTTAAATCAACCCATAAAACGTCAATTATATATTGGCATCGACGTTTTATTATTTAGTTCTTTTTTTATTATTTTTTCTTTTTCTTTTAAACCAACCATAGAACGTCGAATTCTTCTATGCATTGACGTTTTCTTTGTAAAAAATTTAGTTCTTATTTTTTCTTTTAAACCAACCGATAAAACATCCTTACTTGTGACTTTAACGTTCCTATTTTGTGTTAACTTTTTCTTTGTTTTTCTATCCACTCTTTCAAGGTGACAAAAACGAGTAATTTCTTTGTGGTTTGATTCTTTGTCATGTTGAAAAGCTTGAAGTAGTGATCAACAGAAACAAAGAAGATGTTACCATTCATTTAATTTCTCGTAACAATCTGTTAACTTTTTTCTTTGTTTTTCTATAAACTCTTTTAGAATCACAAAGCAGAAAGTTAACAAATAATGAACCTACGATCTGTGAAAATGGCTTTACATGCCAGCCAGAAGCCAAAGGGTGATTCCACATTTTTGATGGGAAGAAGAATTTGAACAACAGAAATCTGGGGGAAAGAAAAATAGTAAGAAGATAAGTGCTTTTTCAAATATATAAAACCTTGGAGGGACAAAACTACTTTTATAACTTGAAGTTTCTTGATTGTATGATTCAGTTTTAAGTATCTTGAAGTTGTTTTCTACAGAATCATTGGATCTGATTTTCGGAGAAAACAACTCCAAGAAACTTTAAAAAATGAATCATTCAAAAACGATCAAATTCTGCAATTGTACAGATTAAAGTTTTATATTTATAACCAATCAAATGCCTTTCACGTCGAGGCCCCCTAAAGTTAGACGTTTTATGGAAATTTAAAAAGGAAAAAGAAAAAAAAAAGAACGACCTTTGCCTTCGGATAATGAAAAATACGTCCGATGCCAAAGAAATTCGACGTTTATTGTTCAAAGTCTGAAGAAATTGACGTCAACCTCTTGCAATTTCCCATACATCATTTAAATCAACCCATATAACGTCATTTTATACTAGCTTCGACGTTTTATTATTGAGTTCCTTTTTTTTATGTTTTCTTTTTCTTTCTAAACAACTACTTAACGTCTAATTCTTCTATGCATTAGACGTCTACTGAGTTTTCGTTGTGTTTTGGTGTAGTTTTGCTCGTGTTTTTGGGTAGCCTGGTACCACCTTCTTCCTTTGCTAGTTTCATCGTACGAAAAGCATGCGTCTTTTGGATCTCTTATGGCATTTCAACCCAAAACCGAACCTGGGTCGTAGCCTAGACGTCATGAAAACCGCCAATGAAAAAGAATACAGTGACATGAGAACTAGGCAAGGATCCAGGTTCGGTTTTGGTTGAAATCCCATAAGAGACCAAAAGACGTAAGCTTTTCTTACGAGGAAACTAGCAAAGGAAGAAGGTATACGCTACCAAAAACATAAAGACACGAGCAAAACTGCACCAAAAATGGCGAGGAGGAGGACGATGAAGTGTGCGTAACCACGGGTTCGCGATTTCTAGTTTAACAGGAAAAAAAATATTAAGAAGATAAGTGCTTTTTCAAAATCCGTAGAACCCCTCGCACTGATTTTATAACTTGAAGTTTCTTGATTGTATGATTCAATTTTTAAGTATCTTGAAGTTGTTTTCTATAGAATCAGTGGATCTGATTTCGGAGAAAACAACTTCAAGATACATTAAAAAATGAATCATTCAAAAATGATCAAACTGTGGAATTGTATAGAGTTAAGCATAATATTTATAGAGTCAATATTAATGCTCACAACCACTCTGGTAACAACACAAAATTAATGCTCACACACACTCTAAAAGAAAAAAGACACTTTGGAAGTCTGGAGAAATTGACGTCAACCTCTTCGTTTCTAGCAGATAAATTACATTTTCCCATATATCATTTAAGTAGACTGCCTTTTATTATTGAAGCCCATATCAGGCCTTTCTCAACATTAATTATTTAATTTATAAAATTTCTTGTAACAATTCCAAGGTTTCTTTAACAAATATTGGACGTTTTATTCAAAATCTTCAATCTTTATTTTATTATTCTTTTCTTTTTTTCTTTTAAACCAACCATGTCATATTCTTTTATGAATCCGACGTTGTATTTTCCAGCAAGTTATTCTTTTTTTTTCTATAAATACAGTTTCAGAGCCTTGGATAACCTCTACACCTCCATTTATAAAATTTCTCGTAACAACTCCTTCAATCTCTTCTTTGTGTTAACTTTTTTCCTTGAGTTTCTATTAGCTCCTTCAAGGTCACAAAAACGAGTCATTTCTTTGTGGTTTGATTCTTTGTTATTTTGAAAAGCCTGAAGGAGTGATAGAAACTCAAAGAAGAGGTTGATATTTGGATTTCGCACCCTTTCTAAACGCTACAATTTCTTTGTGGTTTTGCACTCTTTAAACACTTTACAACTTCCTTTTATAAAACTTCTCCTATGAACTTCATCTGTTAATTTTTTTCTTCGTGTTTTCTGTTATCTCCTTCAAGGACATAAAAAAAGTTTGAAGGAGTACAGAAAACACAAAGAAAAAGGTTGATAGATTTTTCGAATATACAAAGGACGTCAAATATTTTAACAACTGACGTGTTATTGAAGGGAAAAGAAAAAAAAGAAAAAGAAGGAGCGATTTGGCTTCAGGATGAACGTACATATCTTACTATTACGTCAAGTGGCTTTATAAATTAACATATTATTTGTGTGTTAAAACAGAGAAAAAAAAGGAGCTATGGTATATTGTGTAATAACCCTTATCCCATATTGAGTATACTGCATGCAATGTAATCATGTAACATTAAAATGGACATTTGCAATCATAAAAGTGATTTTATCAGATTTAATCATTTATAATCACCCTATGCACAATTGTTTGCCAAAAAAGAATTTCATTAATATTCAAAAGATGATTACAACCACCAATACAAAAGATGGCTTAAAAGGCCACTGATTACAAAATTAAAATCAAGCAACGAACATCCATATTCTTCTCCTACAATTTATGATCCCTTCTGTTTGTTCACATCACCGTTCTTTCCATTTTGAGCGGTGATTTTTCAATCCTTAGAGTCTTTTGTCAATGACAGTGTCAACTTTCAATTTAAGAGAGCCCCAAGAATCTTGTATGCGACACTTTCATTTTACCAGAGCCCCCAGAATCTTCTGTTGCGGTCAGGTTTCAATTTACCTAAGCCCCAAGAATCTTTTTAGCGATTCTGACATTCCATGTATTTTCACCGCATACCATTTAGCCCACTGATCTACTTCAGATTTTGTCAAATCTATTTTCTTTGCACTCCAATATTCAGAATTGAGATAGAGTTGCTGATGACCAATGCATTTTTCAAAGAGAAATCCTTCTTTTCTAATCGACTGAAAAATGGATTGGTCATCAGCAACTCTATCTCAATTCTGAATCTTGGAGTGCAAACAAAACAGATTTGTCAAAATCTGAAGAAGATGAGTGGGCTAAATTGTGTGCGGTGAAAATATATGGAATGTCAGAATTGCTAAAAAGATTCTTGGGGCTCAAATAAATTGAAACCTAACCGCAACAGAAGATTTCTGGGGATCTGGTAAAATGAAAGTGCCGCATACAAGATTCTTGGGGCTCTGGTAAATTGAAAGTTGACACAGTCATTGACAAAAGACTCTAACGATGGAAAATCACCGATCAAAATGGAAAGAAACTCATATGCGAATCTACTTTCCTATAGTTTGACGTTCATATTTTTGTTTTTGCAATTCTGGCTGATAATAATACGTCAGATAGCTTAAGCGATCGACGTACTATTGATGGTTTTTATATTGAAACGTCCATGTATTACAACTCTTCGTTTATTGTTGGATTAAAGAGGGAGTAACTCTTCATTTATTGTTGCATTAAAAATAAAAGTAAATAAAAAGGGAGAAACTCTTTGGCTTCTGACTGACAAATAATTCGTCATCCAAGTATTACAAATCTTCGTTTATTGTTGGATTAAAGAGGGAGTAACTCTTCATTTATTGTTGCATGAAAAATAAAAGGAATTAAAAAGGGAGAAACACTTTGGCTTCTGGTTGAAACTTTTCGTTTATTGTTGGATTAAAAAGGGAGAAACTCTTCGTTTTTTGTTGGATTAAAAAGGGAGTTACTCTTCATTTATTGTTGCATTAAAAATAAAAGGAATTAAAAAGGGTGAAACTCTTTGGCTTTTGGCTGACAAATAATATGTCCATCCCCATAGAATTTAATGTAGTCTTCGTGGTTTAAAAGAAAAAATAAAAAAAAAATTAAAAAGGGTAACTCTTTTTGCTTCTGGCTGACAATAATACGTCGATTGACTTTAGAAAACAACGTACTATTGGTGTATTAAAAGTAAAAAAGAAAGAATAAAAGAGTGGCAACCTGGAACTATTTACTGCCAATGAAGGTCTGAACTTATATTAAAACTGTAACCTTCCCCTAAATATCTAATCCTATTCTCAAATGGCTTCTTCATCAAATACCCTTAGTAGTCAGATTAAGTCAACAATAAAAAATAGCCATTCACACTCATTGATTTAAAAGGGAAATCCGATTTCATTGACATATTCATAATGATTACAACCAGATAGAAGCAAAATGATGTGGCGTATAATGCCGATAGCAAAACAAACACAAAACAAATAATAAACCAAAACGGACACAACAAAAACACAAAACAGACTCCATACCAAAATTCTAAGCCTTTATTCTGATTCAGAAAATTTCCATGGAATCCTCCTCACTAGACTCTTCTTCACTTGAATCTTCAGTAGGAGAATCATTATTATTCTTTTTCTGATCCATAGCGTCTATCTTCTGTTTGATTCTGTTGAGTTTTTCCAAAACCAATCTTTCAAAATTGCTTCCAGAACTTTGAAGCATATTCTCTTCATCCTTGAAGCACCATCCCTTTGTGGTCTTCACAAGGCCAAGGGAAGTCAAGGTGTTTCGATTTATCACATTTGAGCAGCCGCAAGAGCATTTCTTTTCACCACTAACATCCACACCTTGAAGGGTCAGGATTTTGCTGATAAACATGACATATGGTGCATGTCGTGTATGCTTGATTCCTGCATCAATCATATGATCTTTTATTACTGCCACCCAATTGGTAGGAACATCATTCTTCATGGCATACAACAGAAAAATATCTTCAGTTGTCATTCTGTCTTCTAGAAATCTAGTAGGTAAAATCACCCGAGCAAGAATGTGTGCTGTTATCTTTTCTTCTTTATTCAGTCCCTCATGCAGATATAATCTTTCAATTGGGTGTCTCCCAGGAAACCTTAACCAGTTACTATACACCTCCTTTTTCTTTAGCCATCTGTTTATTTCTGAGTACCGTAAGTGAGAGAATAAACCTTCAGCTTTTAATCCTGCAACTTGAAACCAGACATCATTGTCAATGTGAACATTTACTCCTTTTACTCGAGAATGAAGGACACCACGTATGTTTCTCATATTGTTGTAGAAGACCCTTACTAAGTCAGGGTACCAATCACCCTTCATCTGGACAAGTGTAGAGAGACCTTGAGTTTCAATCCATCCCTGGAAGTGAAATCCCTCTTTTTCAAATAAGTCGAGGTTCAGATATTCATGAGGAACAATATGTTTAAACCTCATCCACCTCAGAAACGTTTTACGACTCTGCTCATCACTGATCCATCCGGAGAGATCATCGTTTCTTGCAGCCTCAACAGCCTTTCCTCTGTCTCTTGAAGGATGTGATGAAGAAGCCATTTGAATTTGGGCACCAGATAATTTTCCTCAATACAAGGGTTTAGTATATTTGTACTTACAAAACAATGAATCAGAGTTTAGAAACAACTCAGTGTGCATAAGATTTTCAAATTCAGTATATATAAGGGTGGATCAATCAACGTCAAGTGGTACCAATATTTGATGTGGATGAAATCGTTTCAAATAATATAGAATCAACGTAATATTGGTATTTTAAAATATTCAGAAGTGAAGGGTTTCTTTTTCAAGAATGGCTGGTCTTTCTAAATGGTTTCTTTTCATCCAATGATCTCAATATTCGACGTCAACTGTGTGAATAGATTCAAAATTTAAATTGTCTTTAAGTTCTTTCCCCCATAAGAAATCAGATAGCTATGAAATCTAACGGTAGAAAACAAATCGAAGACAATTTAAAAGAAGAATCATACATTGCAAAATGATGAAATGAAACAACATTTTTATAAATATATTTCAGTTCTCAAAATTGTTTCAGCATTAAACATATTGTGAACCATATTTCTTTTTCCTAAGCACTTCCCTTTCAGTAAGATGACTAAACCATTACTGTACATAAAAAAACATTTTGTTCACTTGAATTTCAAAGGCGACCTTCATATGAACTGAGGCCTGAATGCGGCACTTTCAAATTCAAGTCAGCAAATTGCAATTTGAAGAACAGAGATGTTTCAAAATCTAAGGAAAGAAAAGCGCTCAAGAGATAAAAACATGAATCCTAATATGTTCAATACGGAAAAGGAAGCAAGGAATTATGTGAAATGCAGGCTATATTTATATATGAACCGACGATGAGGAACATTAGATGCTCACTTGAATGAACATCGAATTCCTGTAGACTTCGACGTTCAAACATCATTCAGTGAAAAAGTAAAAATCTCTTTGGATACTGATAATAAATGCTTCTGACGAAAAATACGTCGAAGATCTATGAGTCTTTGACTTTAAAGTGAGAGTTTAAAATAAAAAGAAAAAATAATAAAAAATGAGCTCTTGATAAAGATTAAAACGTCGCAGCCCCAGGAATTCGTCGTAATTGGTGCTCTGGTCAAATCGTCGCCACCACTCCAATGCCCTTCACGTCGATGCCCGTAACGTCTATTCCCCAGAGGCTTCGACGTTTGATTGATACAAAAATGAAACATAAAGGAAGTAACCGAAGAAATAAGTTAAACAGATTTTGATTTCATTTGAAGTTGTACAATTTGAAAACCTACCCTACATACCTTCCCTAACCAAATTCATGTTAAACGATGACAAGTGTTGTACTTCGATACAAACTGACTATTCTCGATATGATATGTCTCTTCTCGATCTTTAGCTTTGTTTGATGCATCTTAATTGTTAACTTGTATCAATCTTATGATACCTATCCTTATCATAAAATTCAATTAAAGTCTTTTATACAATCATACATATCTTTATCCTAAAATTAACACACACCTACCTATAGAAAGAGACATTGAAGACTTGATTTATGTTTTATCATATCTATCTTAATCATAAAAGTTTTAAAAGGAGAGAGGAAAGAAATATAAGGTTGGAAATGTTGTTGTTGAATCTAATAAAAAAAATTATTTACTGTGTACAATATGTTAACTTTTTTATATGAAAAAAAGTTAGTTCGGATGTTAAATAACATTCATTTCAAATAACTTGTAATAATATAGTAATATTCAATATGATTTTAATTATTCTGATGTATAACTACAACTAAATTCTCATAATTATTATTATTATTATTTTCCATATGAAAATAAAGTAATATTTAAAAGTAATAAAGTTTTTCTCTCTTTAAATTTCACCGACATATCTTCTTATATTTAATAATATGTAAATATTAGAAGATAAAATTCAATAAATTAATAATATAAAAAAATGTAAATCTTATCTTAAAATATAATGATAACGGGAGGTTATGGGAGATTTTATTAATGAATAAGGAAAGAAGAAAACGTCGAACAATGGTAGAATGCGACGTATGCTTGGTCTTCTGTATAAAAATCACAATTAATTAGTATCAATATTCGAATCCCTCAATACGCGAAGTTAATTGTATAAAAATAATTTGTATTGAAGTTGTTTCAAACAGTTCGACGTTATATTTGATGATTAAAAAAAGAAATATTATCAAAAGGGCACCACATTTGGCTTCTGGTTGAAGACACGTCGAAGACCCGAACAGATTGACGTAATATTAATTTGTTATAGAGTCGAGCGAGCTGTTAATCATGAGCATGGGGAAAAACCAGAGATGTTAACACTTATCAATTTCAAATTGTTTCAGCATTAAATGCTTCGAAATCTGAGGAAAAGAAGATGCAAAGGAAATATTATTATTATTCCTAATATGTTTAATAGGGAGGCAAGTGATTATGTAAAATGCAAGATATATTTATAGATCAACTGATGACGTACATCGTGTAATGATTGCCTCTGCCACCATCTTTTTCAACGTCGATGCCTGGCAGAATTCGACGTTCAAACATCAATCAGAGAAAAAGTAATAATTCTCGTTTGAACATCCCGCCGGCCAGAAATTGTCTACCTTTGAATTATCGAGGTAAGATTAGGATGGATCAAAGTTAAAAAGTTTGATGTGCCCCATCTATATACATATAATTCCACTTTCAATTTTGCTTCATTAATATAATCGATTCTATGTAATAAAGAATCGATTCAAACCGTTATAAATTCAAATATGCAAAAGAGCTTTTAATGATTATTTATGGTGATATTAATTACAACATTGACTTGATATTCATCACATGTTTGTTAAAATACTAAAAAACAAATAAATAATGCACGAGAAGATCAAATTTTTTTTTCTCATAAGGTTAAGCATAGTATTTTTTAAAGCTTAATCATTTATTGTAATTATTTGTTATTAAATATTAAATTCATTCGATCCACGTCAGTGGTATCAATATTGGACGTGGTCTCTCACAAATTCTTGGATATGGAATTATTCGGAAGTGAAGGGATTCTATTTCGAGAATAGCTGGTTTTGCAAAATGGTATCTTTTGCATCAATTATCTTAATATTCGACGTCAAATGTTAAAATTTAAATTTTCTTGAAGTTGTTTCCCCCATAAGAAATGAGATAGCTCTGAAATCTAATGGTAGAAAACAAATCCAAGACAATTTAAAAAAAGAATCATACATTTCCTAAGCATTTCCCTTTCACTAAGTTAACTAAACCATTACTTTACTATAAAAAGCATTTTGTTGACTTGAATTTCAAAGGCCCCCTTCAAATGAACTGAGGCCTGAATGCCGCACTTTCAAATTCAATTCAGGAAATTACAATTTCAAGAACTGACATGTTTCGACATCTAAGGAAAGAAAAGCGCTCAAGAGATAAAAAAACATGAATCCTAATATGTTCAGTACGAAAACAGGACGAATTACGTTACAAGAAAAGCACATCTATATTCATAGATGAAACGGTGTCGTCTAATTATTTTAGTTCTCAAAATTGTTTCAGCATTAAACATATTGTGAACCATATTTCTTTTTCCTCGCCATTTCCCTTTCAGTAAGATAACTTAACCATTTCTGTACTATAAAAAGCTTTTTCTTGACTTCAATATCAAAGTCCTCCTTCATATGAACTGAGGCCTGAATGCAACACTTTAAAATTGAAGTCAGCAAATTGCAATTTAAAGAATAGATATGATAAGAAATCCAAGAGAAGAGGACAATGACAAAGAGATAAAAAAACATGAATCCTAATATGTTCAATACGGAAACAAAAAGCAAGGCATTATGTGAAATGCAAGCTATATTTATATATGAACCGATGACGTACATTGGATCGTGAACATATGGTATGAACGTCGAATCACAACCAAATTCGACGTTCAAACATCATTTAGTGAAAAAGTAAAAAATCTCTTTGGATACTGATAATAATTGTAAAAATTCTCTTAAAGTAAAAAATCTCTTTGGATTCTCATAATAATGTAAAAAATATCTAATTGACGAATCTACGTCGAATATATATGATGCTAGGACATTAAAGTTCAAATATAAAATAATAAAAATCGGAGGACGCTCAAACATCATTCACAGTGAAAAGGTAAAAAATCTCTTTTGGATACTGATAATAATTATGAGACCGGACGTTAAAGTTAGTGTTAAAAAGAAATAAGAATAAATAATAAAATATTGAGCAACCCTTGGCATCAAATGATCTCTATATGCGACGTCAACTATAAAATCTACCATTGGAAAATTATGAAATTAAACAATTTTCTCATAAATATATTTTATATATGAAACACATTAAATGAAATGCAAGCTATATTTATATATGAAATGATGAAGGACATTAAATCATGTAATTATGGTCAACAATAGTCACTTGAACTAACGTGGATTCCCAACCGCATTAACGTTCAAACATCATTCAGTGAAATAGTAAAGAATCTCAAATATCTCATTGGATACTGATAAAATCTCTTTGGATTACTGATAAAATCTCTTTGCATAATGATAATAACTGCCTCTGACGAAAACTGCGTCGAAGAAAAAACAAAAATAATTAAAAATGGATTGACGTTCAAACATCATTCAGTGTTAAAGTAAAAAATCTCTTTGGATACGATTAATAATTTGAAAACATCTCTTTGGATACTGATAATCGACGAAAACTACATCACATATCTATGGGACTACGACGTTAAGTGAGTGTTTAAAAGAAAAATGAAAAAATAATAAAAATTTGAGCAACCTTTGGCTTCTGGTAAAAGCAAACAATTAATGCTTCCAAACAATCCAAATCCATTCACATCAATGCCCGTCACGTCGTGTCCTCGAAAACTCTGACTTTTATTACTATTACAAATACAACATCAAATCGTTAATGGATTTCGACGATTATTCTTTGATTGAAAGAATAATTAAATATAAAGGGGGTAACCAAAGAAATAGGTTAACAAATTTGGATTTCATTTGAAGT